>OX243825.1:7712034-7774534 GCA_945859605.1 Lumbricus rubellus
AACAGTGCACGACTGCACGTTTTAACGGCGGAGGATTTATTGAAGTGCCGAGTTAATTACGCGAAATTATTTATGCAATATTAATTTTGCTATTAAGCGAGCCTTTGTTTATCGAGCGTTTATTGGGTCAAGTGGGCGGAGCTGACACTGATTTGTTTTCCTAATCTGGCCTTGATTGGTTGGCTAAAGAGATCATTCACTTTTCTTTCGCACGCATTGCAAAAACAGCTAAATGTTGCCCCTCATTTGGATGGTCCGACATTTTGGAAAATGATAATTGGTTACTACTGACTCTTGTATGCAGCTCTATATCGTGATTGGTCAGCTACATGTAATTGTATTGTATTGTGTTGCATTGCTTTGCATTGCATTGCATTGTATTGTATTGTATTGTATTGCATTGCATTGTACTGTATATGGCCAAGTGCGTGCAACCACGAGAGAAAATGTATTTTTTAAGGTAAAAAAAGATGGTCAAGCAAAATAATTATATGGTTTGAACGATGGTTGTGACAGTTGTCCTGACGCGGAGTACAAAGAGGTCAAACCGATTTCATTTTAATCACTGATTGGCTGCTTTAAATAGAACGATTTTATCTTAGACAAGTTTCATCGCAATAATATTTCTTGACCTAGAATCCTAGATAGACCTACTCGCACTTCGTTTCATGGACTTGTTTTCTATCCTTCCACCAGCTTTCGTCTGTTGACAAAAAAACCCTGATGCGTGTATGACGTCAAGGCTAAGAAGAGCTTTCAAACGCCTCTATAATGGCTGCTCAGATACCTAGAGAGCATCATTATCACCATTATTCCTACGCCCGTCTTCTCGCTCTTTTTTCTTCTTCCTCCTCTTTCAGCTTTTCTTCTGCTGACTTGAATTGATGCAACGACTATAATAGGTCGGTCAAAAAGACGATGCTTTTTGTGTGAAGCTCAGAATTTCGGAAATTTACAATCCACCCAGATGCGACCGCTATATAATTGTGAATATCAGGACAAATGCACACACATTTTTATCGCAGAAGGAGCCCGTTGATTCTTCTCAGGTTTGGTCCATTGTGCGACAAAATATCATGTTGCTCGGCATTGAATAGGCTACCTTTTTCCTCATTAATTTTATCATTACACAATGAAATTTTTTTTCTTCGATGTCCTTTTCACAACTTTGCTTTTCTTTTGTAGATTTTTACCCTTGATATTTTCTTACTGTAGTCTGTTTTTCATAATAACTTTCGTTTACGATCAGCTCATGCTGTTATAGGCCTACTGTCATCCTGTATTTTTAGCGTTGTTTGTTCTTAATGTTATCATGTTCTTATCGCCATTCCGTTTTTACAATCATTCATCGAGCTCAGCTCGACGAGCTGCCCATAAAAGATGACTTTAATTTCGTCTCTCGAGTACGGTTTAAGACAATTCGTAATGTTAGCTCTAGGAACCAAGGAACCAGTAAAACATTTTTCCAGGCGTCCCAGAATTTTGCAGAAACAGATAGTTTAGTTCATTTTTATCTTCCTTCTTCGTGTGAAAAGTTGCCGTCTGTCGACTTAATTCTCTTGAATAAATAAACGAGATATTACAATCCTTTTCCCACAGTTATCTTATTCTTACCTGTGTCATTTTCTTACAGTAGTGGTGTTTTTATCGTTATCTTTTTCCTGACGTTGTCTTTTTCTTGTTGTTATCTTGGCCTTACCGCAAGAGCATTTTTAGCGCACAGTTCCACGCAAAAGTGCAGTTCTTCTAAATGGAGTTGTGTATTTGTAGAAGCACTTCTGTGCAGTTAAAAATAGTTTTAAAAACGTCACTCTTCTCCATCCGATTAAATCCGCCACTGGTTACACTCTGCCAGTGCCAGTCCCAAGCCTGGATAAAGGAGGAAGGCAAGGCCGTAGCTAGGGGGTGTTTTGGGTGCTTGAACACCCCCCGAAATAATTATAAAACTTTCGAGCAGAAAATTGTAGAAAAGCCCGGAAAATCGTGGTTTCCGGACCGCCATGAACGCATTACGAGACAAAAAAGATCAAGAAAAGCAGGCTGTGACAAAAATGTCGTAAAAAATTTCGCCCCAAAATGTCACTTTTCAGCCGCTGTAGGCTACACATCTCAAAATTCATGGTCGAGAAAACACCCCCCGAAATAAAATTCTGGCTACGACCTTGGAGGAGGGCGTCGCTAATGGTCTTTTTATACCACACAGTGACGCTAAACAACAAATACACACACCTCCGATTTGGAGTGATTTTCCATGAAGGGGGGGAAGAAAAAGAAGTGGTTGTGTCATCATAATAGGCCTATATAATTAAAGCCCTAATTACCGCTATCCTGTTTTGTTGAGCTTATAGGCCTACTTTTTTGTTATCAATTCTTTTTCTTACCTCACCATTAATTTTAGTTATCGGTCCGCACTTTCGTGTTTGTTTTTAGTATGTCAATAGTATCATCGAGAAAATTAAAAACATGATTGTCGGTGATTGCGTTTGTCGTGTTTGATTGATGTTGCAAATTCATCTGTTGTTGCAAACATCTGATTTAATAATTATTGGAGATGTCGAACTGAGGCAGTTGCACTATTATAGATCGGATTGAATGGAATTATACTGGTCCATTCTGGTTTATCCGTTTGTATACGAATAATTCTAAGGTTCGACTCAGACATAATATTATACTGTGGGCTGCCATCAACAATTTGTGTCTTGTATAAGGCCACACTAATGCAGTGTAGGATGATTATTATACGCTACAGGTCTACAAGTAAATGCGCTTTGTTCTGTAGTTCTGCCTCATCGAACTCTTTTCTGTGAGAGTGTGTATGCGCACTACTTTGCTTTATACTTGCCTATTGTATGTGTGGGCGGCCATGTAGAATAGTCAGATGAATGGTATTGGTGGGTTACAAATGAGAATGGGTGGCATTGGAAGGGAATTGAGTATAGTCTGTGTATAGCTGATCAGAACAGAAGTTTTCAATTGGATTTTATCTAGGTCTTGTATATCCAGGAAACATTTGGGCATTTTCCATTAGAATGTATCCAATTGCTATGTTCTCAAAATTTACAGAATCAGTTTTAAAAATAGGCAGTTGTTCATTTGGAGGTGGAGGGGTTGATACGTAAACACCAGATGTGCGCATGAATTTTTGGCTCGCCTTTTTTTCGCTCACATTACTTGCGACGGTAGTTTCTGCCCCAGACAGACATCGCTTCGACAGTGAGTCATTTAGTCCAGTTAAATTCCGGGTCTGCGAAATTGACTGAATGTTCTACAACGGCGTCGTTCTGCTAAGCCTCGCATCAGCGGACTGAGGTTGTTTTCCACGCTTTTCGTTATGTCCAATTAGCGGCGCAAAGCTGAGGATTGCACGGCGGAAAAACAGCATTTTTTCCGACTTATAACTGTTGTTTATTAGAATTACGAAAATCCTCTTCACTCCAAAAATCAGGATTCTTCTGAATCCCTTTAAGACTGGATCTCTCCTGACCGCAGTTGCGCCTAGGCTCGCCGAGAGGGAGGGACATAGGGACAAATTCCCGGAACTCGGCGACTTTTAACTGCCCTGGCTGCTGGTAATAGTTGTATTATCGGAAGTTTATGATTTTTGCCCTTTAGAATTTTTTCCGAGCACATTAGGATAGTTTATGGGGCGGTGATTGCTATGCCTATAGGGGCCCTGAATGTCTCTCATCGATCCTGCAGGTGTCGTCTCCACTGCCTGACCGGCTCAATTGACCAACCTTTCCTCGACTGTGGTTTGGTACCTAAAAAAGATTTTTTTAAATGTGTCAACCTCAATTGCTTCCTCGAACTGAAATACTGATCAAGTGCCATTCGATGTCTCTGAGCAATGGTCAGTAAAAAACTTGCCTAAAGTTCTTACACAGGCAGCGTAGCCAGGAATTTATGATGGGGGGGGGGGTGCCCTTCCTGAAACCAACCCAACAGTATTACATACACTGCAGTAAATAGATTAAGTAATAAAATGGGAATAAAGTAACAGAGGGAAGAAAACAATTGTTACTACAAACAATTGTTTTGATTTGTCTTTTTTAAGTGGCTAAATAGCCATTAAATTCACTTCAAGTCGCCGCGTAGGAACCTTGAGCAAGTTCTTCACTCGCAATTGCTCAGCGCTTCGGCGTAAAACTCCGATGCATGCTGTGCCCGCGCTGTAGTCTGGAGCGCCTCTGAGTAGGGAGCTTGAAGGGGCGCTAATACTGTGCTATAGCAAGTGCACATACAAACATACAAAAACGCATACATGCAATCATGCATGCATGCACGCGCTCACAGGGTGAGAATTTTCGTGGGAATTGATGAGTTCAATGCCCTAGGTAGTCTTTTTTAAAACTCATAATAATTATTATTAGAGTCTTCATTCCACATCTCAAGTCAATTCATGTCAATGCCTAACCCCACCCAGTTATTTTTCTGCAATTCTCATTCTGCGCATGTACATGCCTGCTCACATACATCATGCAAGCATGCATAATTTGCATACGAAAAACCATACAAACATGCATAGTTTGCGTATACCATACAAGCATGCACAGTTTGCATACGCCATGTACTACCCAAAAGCCATGTCAATAACCGCCGTCACAATGCAGTACAGAGGGAAGGTGCGGGCTACAATACAATATCGCCAAACAATGACCCAAATTAGTAGACGCACTCATGCGTGTACACATTGTACTGCCTTTTCATCAGCCACATAATGACAATACAATCAATTGTTCACTTGTATCATAACGCCTGTATACAGGGTGTCAATCTATTGATTGTCACAGGTTTCAACAATAGAACAATAGTCAGCTATCACAGTAAATTACGGACTGAACACGTTTGAAAGTCAACCAGGTATAATAATTATTGCTCTCGAGTGTGCGCTATAAAAATATATTAGTTCGGCTTGAAGCAGAAATTGATCATGCGCATTTAAACAATAGGATTGTTTTGTTTACCGTAGCCAACGTGTATAAACAATATGTGGCCAAACAGAATCTGCATCACTGTAGGAATATCATGGTCGTCGTCGTCATCATTGTCGTCGTCGTTGTTGTCATCGTCATCACCGTCCGCATGTTCCTCTGTTTGTCCGTATTGCTATCTGTGTGTACACATGTATGTAAGTATCAGGCAACCAAAAGGTCGCTTTCTGTCTGTCTGTCTATCTGTCTGCCTATCTGTATATCTATCCATTGATCCATTATCCAGTGATCGTCTGTCTGTCTATCTGTTTCTCTGTCTGTATGTCTATCCGTCTGTCTGTTTGTATGTCTTTCTGTCTGTCTGTTTGTCTGTGTGTGTGCCTGGTGTTTGTGCCTGTCTGTCTGTCTGTCTTTCTGTCTGTCTGTTTGTTTGTTTGTCTGTCTGTCCGTCTCTCTCTGTGTGTCTCTGTCTGTCTGTTGCTCTGTCTGTCTCTTTATTTATTTACTTCTTTAATGTTCTATTGGTTTGTGATCGATTTCTGTATTCTCTTGACAAGGCATCCGTGTTTATCCCTCGTTTGCAAGTTTCTTGCTTTACATATATATATGTTATATATATATAATACATGTATATATAAAATACATATATATAATACATATATGTATTGTTGCTGCTGCTGCTGCTGCTGCTGCTTGTGGTCGCGATCAGTTTTGTCTCTTCCTCCTTCTCCTGTATAAATTTATTTAGCGCCAGAAAGGCTGTCGTTGTCTCAGTCACATCCTACTGTAGTGTCATTCGTTAGCTGCATTCTCACTGCAGCTGCAGAGTCTTATAAACGAATCTGATCAGAGAATGGATGCTCCCTCCAATGACGGTCAATGGATGCTCCCTCCAATGGCGGGTCATGCATCAGATAAGGACTTCTGTTAGATAGTGTGTGGACGTGAAGCTGAGCCAGACTGCTATTGTATTGTATTGTATTGTATTATATTGTATTGTATTTGAACAGTTGCAAAGCGCTTTTCTTAGCAGGATCCCTTCAGAAGCGCTCCCAGTGGAATCGACCTCCGATAGAAAAGGCAGGATTTGAGGCGAAAGATAAGGAACGATTATCACAGAGAAAGGCGGAGCGGGTCGGATGACCTCCATTTCATATAGAAGGACGGTAGGACCCATGCAGGCCAAATGAGCTGTATTGAGCCATGGCGGTCCTCCATGTCTTTGTTTGTTTGTTTTGTTTGTATGTGCACTTGGCATAGCGCCCCTTCAAGCTCTATCTACTCAGAGGCGCTCCCGAATGCAGAGCGGACACTGCATCGGAGTTTCACGCCGAAGCGCTGAGCAATTGTGAGTGAAGAACTTGCCCAAGGTCCTTACGCGGCCAGGTGGATTCGAACCTCGAACCTTCCGGCTTCAAGGCAACGACGCCACCACTACACCACCGCGCCCCATGTCATGACTCGAGAACAGAGGTCAAGCCAATCAAAGCGTCTGAGAGAACGCAGCTAAATGGCAGAGAAAGGAGGCGAAGTACAAGATCACTTACACGAACTCCATTATCAATATTTTCTATTTTTCAAATTCGAGCAAATTCTGTACGACAACAGCGAGCAATAATCTCAAAACAGGCCCTCACGTGGTATGCAGGCCTACTCAACGTTCTGTAGTAAACGATTTTACTCTCCAGCAGGGACTGAATGTTGGAATCTGCTTGATAATGCACTTTTACGGGCAGCTACACCAGGTTCAGCTAGCTATCTGTTAAGCACCATTCCGAACATGCTGAATCTCCCGTCCATATACACTCTAAAGCAGTGGTTCCCAACCTTTTTTGACCTTAGGGCCACTTTTTCTAAGTTGGAGGACAAGAGGGCCACTTTTTCTTAGTTAAAGGACATTAGGGGGCCACAATGCTAAAATTTAATTAACTAAAAGCATATAAAATTGTTATAATTGATTCAAAATAGAATCTGTGATGTTATTTATAGAGTTAAAAATAAAATAATTTCTAATAGACAATAATTATGTGTTCTATTTCGTCAAAATTATCAATTTTTCATATATTTTTGTTAATACTTTGAGAAACGAGGGCCATTTTTGAGGCCTGGCGGGCCATTTCTTGAGGTCTGGTGGGCCACTTTTGGCCCGCGGGCCACGGGTTGGGAACCGCTGCTCTAAAGTCTAAACGGAAGTTTGTTCGCCGCCGAATTTCGAGCCGATAAACAAAGCGTTGATCCGACGCCGAATATTAAGCTGGAAGTGAAGCGCCATAAAACCTAAATCCGTCGGCCGTGTTTCCGGCGCCCGTACCGTAAATCAGCAGTCCGAGGTCGAGTGCACGCAGTCGCTCATGTGTGTTGGTGTGCGTGTGCGTGTGTGTGTTGATGTGCGTGTTTGTGTGTGTGTGTGTGTGTGTGTGTTGGTGTGTCTATGTGTGTGTTGGTGTGCGTGACTGTGTGTGTGCGTGTGTGTGTTAGCGTGCGTATGTGTGTGTGTGTTGGTGTGTTGATGTGTGCGTGTGTGTATGTGCATGCGTGTGTGTGTGTGTGCATGCGTATGCGTGTGTGTGTGCGTGCGTGTGTGTGTGTAGGTGTGCGTGTGCATGGACATGCAACAGAAGAAGCCGGATCGAGTGGATGGCGGTGGCGCGACCAAGAGACAAGCGCCCGTGTTGCGCGTTCAGATAACAGAATGTCGCGAATCACCGAACAGACAGCAGCGAGTTTTATTCTGCTCGTGAGAAAAAGATACGACCATCACAGTGTAGTATCAGCAGCAGCAGCAGCAGCAGCAGCAGCAGCAGCAGCAGCAGTAGCAGCAGCAGCAGTAGTAGCAGCAGCAGTATCAGCAGCAGAAGCAGCAGCAGCAACAGTGGCGGCATCATTCGTGTAGTGGAGATGGCGACAACCTGCAGGAACAATGCGAACAACGATATAATATGTTATTTGGAGCGCCCCGAGCGCCTCATCTCGCTCGACCGCACTCGCTAAGGATTATGGGCCTTCCGTTGGAAAATGTCGCTGATTCGTCCGTTAAATCTGCACTGATAGCGGCATCTGTGGTCGTATACGCTGACGACGGACGACAGCGAGCGACGCGCAGTCGTAAACTGTAGCGTCTCAGAATTTATTGGAGCTTCAGCGTGAGAGAGAGGGAAAGGGAGTTGGTTGTTAGAGTTGGACGGAAGAGCGAATCAGGTTCAATTCCAGGAGTGAAGAAGAAGAAGAAGAAGAAGCTACACGGAGTATAATTATAGACGAGAGGGTAAGAAGAATCAGTCAGATTCAATTGTTATTTATTATTGACTTAGTTCTAAATTTATTTAGCTCCAATTCGAGAGCACTTTATATAGCCTACGCCTTGATATTTTTTGTTTGTTACATGCATGGACAAGGGCTGCATGCTCTTGCCCGACATTCGAGTGTTTGCTGTGGTTAGTCCCTTCATTTGGAATGACCTTCCTCCTGCACCATATACAGGCGAAACTGATTACTCGTTTTACCCATGGGCGGAAACTTGGGCGGAGACTTGGGGGGGGGAGGACGAATGAGTGGCGCCAAAGGAAGGACGCGAGATTTTGGGCTGACGAATGGCTGAGTCGCCGACGAAATTTTTCACTTTTGGCGACCAAAATTTCTGACCACTTTTTTCAGAAAAAATACCTCAACAATTGAGGGGACAAATACATGGGCCATCTCCCAACACATTCGTTGAGGGGGACCGTCCCCCTTTCCCTCTGCCCCTGTTCTCCCCCTAAGTCTCCGCCCATGGTTTTACCTGATCAGTGTCTCGTTCTTTAAAAAACATTTCTTTTTCCAAGGAATTTTCGCGCTAGTAAATGCGCTTCTGAATATAGTCACTCTTCTAGATGCGCTATATAAATTTTTAGATGCAATACAATACAATAATAAATTATCCTCCATAGCATTAGATGTCTTTAGAGGCAGTAGGCCTAAGCCAGTAGCTGTAATCAGAGGCATAAATCGAGCGATTTTGTTGCTCCTTTCTTGTGAGGCACAAGGCATGACAAGATTTCAGCTACAAGTGACACCTGGTAGAAATTGCACAAACGTCGGACACTGCTAAAGTGCTAGTTGATTAGAGTTAAGAACTATATGAAGATAAATATACGGAATGATCCGTCGATTCGACGGATCTCGGTTATCGTCTGTGAGTCCCTTCACGACGTGATGACTCACCTTCACAAGGAATTGATTATAGTGGTACATGCTTGTGCTGATGAAGATAAAAATAGGCTATTGTAGCTAATTGAGTAGGAATATAATTTTGGAATTTATGCTATAGACCCGGAATTTGTCAAATTATTTTCTTCGAAGCGAATAAATGAAGTTGCTACAAACAGTAAGTTATACAAATTTTAAAGAAACTTGTAGAACTGCACAACTCCTTTCCTTTCCCATTCCGATGGTAAAATACATGTACATGTAAGCTTATCTCGCAATTGGACGACAAAGGCATATTTCGCTGTTTTAACTGTACAGAAATTATTCTACAACTACACAAAATTCAGCGCTGCCACTTTGTTTAGAAATGCTCGCTAAGAAAATAATGCCCTATTATAGTCGTGTAGCCTAACAGTTACTGTGCTTGAGGCATTAAAAATTGCGATTGGTATTTGTTGCAACATTCGCATTACTACTGGGTTTGTCACCCATTAACTCACATTCATCATGGCCATTTATATAGCGCCCATTAAAGGTTACTACTCAGGAGCGCTCTTGACCCAACCTCGGCCAAAAATAATGTTTTTAATGTTGCGATAAAAGGCATCAGAGCAAAGCTTAGGCATAAGGCGCAGAGACAGTGGAGGTCCATTCCATACCATGGGGCCAATAGCAGAGAAGGCGTGCACGGTGGGTTCTGTCTATTATTATAATAATACCACCTCAAATCCAGTCGCGTCACATTTGCATAGACTGTCTGCGCTCTTTCTTGTTCTTTGTAGACACAAGCGAAATCCCATTATTGTTTTAGCATTCGGCAAATGTATTGTTGTACCAGTTGATCGAAAGTTTCCGCCATAAATAGAAGTAATTAATTAATTGATTAATTGCCGCGCAACTGCATGATGTTCATTATAGACTTATGAAAAGACTTCCGCTTTGCGATCTATTTGTGTATAAGTCTGGGGCCTCGTTTATTGAACCCTTGAGTCAACATATCGTTGTATGCATGGTAAAAACTCCGCAGGCAAGCCGTATATATATATATATATAAATTACATAGCTAGACATGTATATAATTATAATTATATTATTTGTGTGTATGTATTATGTATATGTGTATGTGTGTATATATACGTAGGCCCTATATGTATATATTATATATATGTATATATTATATATATGTATTTATTTTATATATATATATATTATACAGGCCTATACATGTATTTGTAAGCATGGCTGAACGCTTTCAATTTATGTAGCGCCATAGTTTTATTGCTGTCATTAATGGAATTTATTTGACTGGCCCGGGGTAAACACCAATCGAAAGAAAAATGACTGATCATACACAACAAATGTAATGTGGCATGTTTCGTCTGGCTCACTATACACAGCAATGTCTGGTAAAAGCAGGATACCTTTGTGGGGCGCGGTAGTGTAGTGGATAGGTTTGTTGCCTTGCAGCCGAATAGTTGCAGGTTCGAATTCACCTCAAGTCGTCGTGTAGGCCTGTAGGGAACTTTTTGCAAGTTCTTCACTCGCAATTGCTCAGCGCTTCGGCGTGATACTCAGTTCTGTCGTCGGGAGCGCCTCTGAGCAGAGAGTTTTAAGGGGCGCTATAACAAGTGCACATACAAACAACCAGTCTTCAAGGCAGATAATTGATTTCATGACGTGTGGAGAGACGGAGCAAGAAACAGAGAGACGCTGAGAGAGACACACACACAAAGACAGAAACAGAGAGAGAGAGAGAGAGAGAGAGGCGTTTAGACAGTGACACACAGACAGAGACAGAAAGACATTAACAGATACAGAGACAGAGCAAGAGACAGAGACAGAGACAGAGACAAAGCAAGAGACGGAGACAGACGTTGAGAGTGACACACACACACACGGACAGAGACACAGAGACAAACACAGAGTCGATGACTGAGATTAATGACATACTTATATACAATGTATACATGTATAAATCTTTATTCAATGCATGGTATCACCTTTCACATTCACAATCTTCTTTTTCGTCCAAAAACACACACAGCACTCAGAGACCTTTGAATGAACAGCTTAGCTCTCATCCACCACGTAGGTTCCATCTTCGAAGACAATACTATTATTATTATTCTTACAGACGGTTTATTATACAACGGCCATGCATGCATCTCTCTCTCCGTCAAAGCCGAGATTACACCAAGTTTCAGACAAAACTTATAAGACGACTTCTCGTACAACTAGCAATAATATTATTGTCTAAGCCTAAAACATAAGTCTACGGAACCCATACAAGACACGTCTGATCCGGCTCACCGTTAAACCACAAGGTATATATATATATAATATATATATTATATATATATATATATTATATATATTATGTGTTTGTGAATTTTTTATATATATATATATATCCACTTCTTCTAAGACACGATATCATGCAATATACAATCACTCAAGATATCGAGACAGAGCATCGTATTTTTCACACTGCCATTAAGTCGATAGACTTTTAATTCCAATCCTTTCAGCCGAGTCTGCAGCAGAACAAAAATAATAATGCTTCTTGTAAAGACCGCTCATACAAATTGCCCGATTGCCATCTTTAGTCTGCAGCGAAGTTTTCTTCTTCTTCTTAAGGAAAGTCTCGAGAATGGATTCGAGAATCACGTATTGTTCAGGATTTTTCAAAGTTCTCTCTGTCTCTCTGTCTGTCTGTCTGTCTTTCTCTTTGTCTCTCCGTCTCTGTCTCTGTGTCTCTGTCTCTCTCTGTCTTTCTCTGTCTCTGTCTCTCTCTGTCTCTCTCTGTCTCTCTGTCTCTCTGTCTCTCTGTCTCTGTCTCTGTGTCTCTGTCTCTATCTCTCTGTCTCTGTCTCTCTGTCTCTCTGTCTGTCTCTCTGTCTCTGTCTCTCTCTGTCTCCGTCTTTCTCTCTGTCTCTATGTATTTCTCTCTGTCTCTCTGTCTCTCTCTGTCTCTCTGTCTCTGTCTCTGTCTCTCTGTCTCTGTCTTTCTCTGTCTGTCTGTCTCTGTCTCTGTGTCTCTGTCTCTGTCTCTCTGTCTCTGTCTCTCTGTCTCTGTCTGTCTCTGTCTGTCTCTGTCTCTGTCTCTGTCTGTCTCTGTCTCTGTCTTTCTCTCTCTCTCTCTCTCTGTCTCTGTCTCTGTGTCTCTGTCTGTCTTTCTGTCTCTGTCTGTCTGTCTCTCTGTCTGTCTCTCTGTCTGTCTCTCTGTCTCTGTCTCTGTCTGTCTCTGTCTTTCTCTGTGTCTCTCTGTCTGTCTGTCTGTCTCTGTGTCTCTGTCTCTGTCTCTGTCTTTCTGTCTCTCTTTCTCTCAGTCTCTCTGTCTCTGTGTTTCTTTTTCTAAGTTACTCCCCCCTCTTCTATCGGTTTCTCAGAAGAAAGGACTTCCACTAATGATCGAGTTCAATGCAGCGGTGGACAAATGGACGACACTCTCGCGCTGAATAATCTGCGGTTGAAAAAGTGAAAAAGTCGCTCTCTGCAAATTGCAAAGAACGAAGAAAGAACCTCAGAGTATAATGCACACACGAACACAAAAGAACATACGCGAACAGTCATCCACACCCACGAACACATTGACATAAGCACGCTTGCACACATACACGCACCCATGCACGCATACAAACAGACACACCCACACAAACACATTCACACACGCACGTATACACAAACGCACGCAGACACATACACACGCATACAAACAGTAACACCCACACAAACGCACGCAACACGCACGCGCCCATAAACACAAATAGACACACACACAAACACACACACACCTAAACACACCTAAACACATAGATACAGGCACACATATTATATGCGCTCACTTCTACACATACACATACACTAAGCGTACACTCACACAGAGTCGCATTTCAGAATAATTCGGGAAACTTGAGAGTCGAAGCGCGAAAACGGTGTCGAAGTTAATTAAAAAATCTTTTTGCAGAAAACATATTATTTTTGAGTTAATGGCGCATCATGTGATGTGATTTAAACAAGGAAACCAGAACCGAAGAGCTATAATTCATATAGCCTACATATACATACATGTAGGTCTACAGAACTTTTTATATCCTTATAAATGCAATTGTATCTTCATTCCTTTTGGTTGCCATTTTCAATTCAATTTAAAAAAATTTATTCAGAAAGATCAACTCGAGAACGCAAGTATAATAATAATCAAAATGACACATTCAATGAAAACACGAAACAATTTTAAAGTTAAGTCAGTTATGAAATTCCTGACAAAGGGTCACCCAGAAAGAGATTGGGTCAGGTTAGTCCTGGGCAATCACAATTAAACAAGACCAAATATTATTGTTTTAAGATGATAGAGTGCTGTTAGGCTAGAATAATTAATTATTTGGCGATGAATGGCGAAAAGGCGAGGGTGAATATCAAAAGAGGTAAGACGAGAAAGACAAGGCCTGGGCTTTTATAACGTGCAGTTGTACAAAAATTTTGCAGTTCTAAACGGATTTGTGCAGTTGTATAAGCATTTCTGTACAGTTAAAACTACCCAAAAATGGTCATTGTCCTCCGATTGGAAGTAATTTACCATAGAGGACGGGAAAAGAAAAGAAGGAGTTGTGCAGTTCTAAAAATTCTTTAAAAGCAGCCCTGGACTAGGCAAGTCATAACCAGAGAATCCAGACAAGGAGAGACAAGAAACTTACACGATCTCAGAACTAAAATATTTAGGGTAAGCTTATAATTTATGTCACATTGAGAGAAGCGTCGTATGAAAAAATTTGCTAGTGGTATTATAATACACTCTACAAACTACTACGTTATATGTAACGTACTAAGTAACGTGGAATTTACATATAGTTTCATAATACACTCTAAAAACTATTACGTTATATGTAACGTACTAAGTAACGTAGGATTTACAAGTAGCATTATAATACACTATAAAAACTACTACGTTATATGTAACGTACAAAGTAACGCAGAATTTATAAATAGTAATATAAATAGTAGGCCTATGAGCTATGATAGCTACTATCAAAGATTCTCACAGGCAGGCAATAGTATCATTTCATGCAAAGACCAAGATATGAACAGAATTTATATTAAGACTACGAAAATAGACAGTAGAATAGACGCAAATAGACAATATTATGGATTGACAATTGCCAGACAAGTTGATGAAGGGTAACTAAGTATACAAGGTGAGATTTGAAGGTCTATACGACATAGGCCTAGTCATAATGGTTCATAAATGGTCTCGGGATCTCCTGCCCGCATTTGCCATTCTCTTCTTCCTTCTCATGTTCTTCTCTCACATTCTTCTCCTCCTCCTCATTCCATTCTTCCTCAGTATCTTCTCCTCATTCTCCGCTTCTCTAGCATCCATTTTACCCCCATTGTTTCGTCAATCGTTTCTCTTGCCGGCTTTCTTCTCGTCATCCTCCTCTTCCACCTTCTTCCTACCTCTCCTCTTCCTCTTCCTATTCTCATGCCCTCCCTTGCCTCGCTCTCCCCCACACCATTCTCTTCCTTCTCGACCGACATCCAATGATATTTATTCTCGATTCTTTCGTCTGCGTACAGCATGCTAATTCCGACGACCGCTTTAGAAAAACCTTGACTTATATTATCTGCACGCGACAGGAACAACTAGCCTTCCTATTCAGATCGTTGTCAACGACAAATGGCCACTGACGGCCGCTGTACGATCTTTCCCTTACCGATAATATCCTCAGCCACCCCACCACCCTCACGCCCACGCCCAACCCCCGGCCTCACCCCACTTGCCCCATCCCTTTTTCTCAGTAGCTATCAACCGTTTAAGCTTTATCGTGCTTTAAAGACTTGGCCTTCACCGCAGAATGCGCCCAGCTGGTAGGTCTGTCTGTCTGTGTGTCTGTCTGTGTTTCTGTCTGTATGTGTGTCTGTGCCTGTCTGTGTGTCTGTCTGTGTGCCTGTCTGTGTATTTGCCTGTGTGTCTGTCCCTGTCTGTATGTGGGTCTGTGGGTCTGTGTGTCTGTCTGTATGTCTGTCTGTCTGCCTGTCTGTCTGTCTGCCTGTCTGTCTGTCAAAGCTCGACCTTTTCGTATTGGCTTTCGAAATAGTTTCCACGCAATTTATGAGCACTTAAGCGACGCACGTGTGCAGGTAGATGTAGATATAGGTCTAGAATTATATTATTGGCATGTGATGACGATAGTCACATGTAAGCTTACACTATTATTATAATTTATAATACATGCTCGTATCTCTTCTAATACGGTCTTATTGTGTGATGATGATGATGATGATGATGATGATGATGATGATGATGATGACGACTACGACGAGGACGATGATGATGATGATGATGATGATGATGATGATGATGATGATGATGATGGTGGTGGTGGTGGTGGTGGTGGTGGTGGTGGTGGTGGTGGTGGTGGTGGTGGTGGTGGTGGTGGTGGTGGTGGTCGTGGTGGTGGTGGTCGTGGTGGTCGTGGTGGTCGTGGTGGTCGTGGTGATGATGGTGATGATGGTGATGATGATGATGATGATGATGATGATGATGATGATGATGATGATGATGATGATGATGATGATGATGATGATGATGATGATGATGATGATGATGATGATAACAATAATAATAATAATAATAATAATAATAATAATAATAATAATAATAATAATAATAATAATAATAATAATAATAATAATATTAACAATAATAATTCTGTTTGTGACCAACGTCATAACTTGATCGTCATTCATTGGTACATTTCCTGCAAAACCTGAAGACGAATCCTGGCCATTCAAACAGATTTCCTAATCGGTAATTTCCATAAATCTCAACAGATCATTGATTTCATGACGTGTGGAGAGAAGACAGACTGAGACAGAGACAGATCAAGAGACAGAGACAGACGTTGAGAGAGTGACACACACACAGACAGAGACAGAGAGACAGAAACAGAGACAGAGAGACAGAGGTTTGATACGGTACCACCACACCATGATCCTACCATTCTCAACCCAACTCTACCCTAAAACCACTCAGTAATTGAATGAAACTAACATTTCCCATCCCAAAAGTGTAGCCTAAAATTGCAACCAGAAGAAAATAATGTCATGCTAAACCTTTCCTATAAAAATATTCTAGGGGAATTGAAGCCAAAGTGCGCGGCTTGGTCAGCGACTGGTCCATTAAACCGACGACAATGAGTCTTAAACTGACCAGTGACCACTGTGGTATTACCATTGACCACCACCACCATTGCCGTTCAATCATCTCTGCGGATTATTTGCCGCCTTGCCAAGCGCACTTGGTGTCTGATGACGAATCGACTGGTGCGATGGAAGATGACAACTCAACTTATTCTCTCTCCATACAATATATTATACGTCTATTGCTCTGTCTGTCTGTGTCTGTGTCTGTGTGTCTCTCTCTCTCTGTGTGTCTGTGTCTCTCTGTCTGTCTCTGTCTGTCTGTCTCTCTGTCTCTGTCTCTGTCTCTGTCTCTGTGTCTGTCTCTGCCTGTCTATCTTTGTCTGTCTGTCTGTCTGTCTGTCTCTCTGTCTGTCTCTCTCTGTCTCTCTGTCTGTCTGTCTGTCTGTCTCTCTCTCTTTGTTTGTCTCTGTCTCTCTCTCTGTCTCTCTGTCTGTCTCTCTATTTGTCTCTCTCTGTCTCTGTCTCTCTCTCTCTGTTTGTCTCTCTCTGTCTGTCTCTGTCTGTCTGTCTGTCTCTCTGTTTATCTCTCTCTGTCTCTGTCTCTCTCTGTCTCTCTGTTTGTCTCTCTCTGTCTGTCTCTGTCTGCCTGTCTGTCTCTCTCTGTCTCTCTGTCTGTCTCTCTCTCTGTTTGTGTCTGTCTGTCTCTGTCTGTCTGTCTGTCTGTCTCTCTCTCTCTCTGTGTCTGTCTCTGCCTGTCTATCTTTGTCTGTCTGTCTGTCTGTCTGTCTCTCTGTCTGTCTCTCTCTGTCTCTCTGTCTGTCTGTCTGTCTGTCTCTCTCTCTTTGTTTGTCTCTGTCTCTCTCTCTGTCTCTCTGTCTGTCTCTCTATTTGTCTCTCTCTGTCTCTGTCTCTCTCTCTCTGTTTGTCTCTCTCTGTCTGTCTCTGTCTGTCTGTCTGTCTCTCTGTTTATCTCTCTCTGTCTCTGTCTCTCTCTGTCTCTCTGTTTGTCTCTCTCTGTCTGTCTCTGTCTGCCTGTCTGTCTCTCTCTGTCTCTCTGTCTGTCTCTCTCTCTGTTTGTGTCTGTCTGTCTCTGTCTGTCTGTCTGTCTGTCTCTCTCTCTCTCTGTGTCTGTCTCTGCCTGTCTATCTTTGTCTGTCTGTCTGTCTGTCTGTCTCTCTGTCTGTCTCTCTCTGTCTCTCTGTCTGTCTGTCTGTCTGTCTCTCTCTCTTTGTTTGTCTCTGTCTCTCTCTCTGTCTCTCTGTCTGTCTCTCTATTTGTCTCTCTCTGTCTCTGTCTCTCTCTCTCTGTTTGTCTCTCTCTGTCTGTCTCTGTCTGTCTGTCTGTCTCTCTGTTTATCTCTCTCTGTCTCTGTCTCTCTCTGTCTCTCTGTTTGTCTCTCTCTGTCTGTCTCTGTCTGCCTGTCTGTCTCTCTCTGTCTCTCTGTCTGTCTCTCTCTCTGTTTGTGTCTGTCTGTCTCTGTCTGTCTGTCTGTCTGTCTCTGTCTGTATTTCTGTCTGTCTGTCTGTCTGTCTGTCTGTCTGTCTCTCTCTCTCTGTCTGCAGACTCAATTCTTCAAGCTGTGTCGTGGCCGTACATAAATGACGTCACGCAATAATTTTTGGCTGTTTCTGACCCACCGTCCCTCCCTCTCGTAACGCGTAGTAGTTGAAAAATAGATGTCAATTTTTCATGAATGGTGGGCACATTTGTGGCTCCGTAGTATTACCCATAATTACATGTATTATGGGCTGGCGCCCACGCTCTCTGTTGTGCAGGCTATTGTTTTTCTTTTATACTACGTCTGTCACTTTGCGCCAGTTTCTGTCTGTCTGTCTGGCTGTCTATGTATTTCTGTCTGTCTGCGCATGTCTTTCTGTCTACCTGTCTGTGTGTCTGTCTGCCTGCAGTCTTGTCTGTATGTTTGTCTGTCTGGCTGTCGTCGGTTTGTCTGTATGTCTGTATGTCTGTCTGTCAATGTATATCTGTCTGTCTGCGCATGTCTGTATGTCTGTTTGTCTGTCAGTATGCTCACAACTGGTTGTCCGTATCTCCGTGCACTCGTCTATTCGTCTGTATCGTGAGTTTGCTTAGATAGTGTGAAATTAGTGCTGGTTTTATGTATTCAATTCCCCTATGGCGACATGGCCGTGTTACGACGCCATAATTAATTTATGAATTATCGTGTTGTAGTTTCTCTTTCTCTTTGAATTTCTTTTTGATAGTGGCTGCGCCTGGAGTGCCTCTGAGTTGGCTTCTTGAAGAGTTGCTGAATATTTTGTTGGGAATAAATGAAAGAACGAATGAGTAATAATATTATTTTTATTATCATCATGGGCGAACGCAGACATTTTTGCAGGAGGGGGCAAAACAATGGTCACGGTAATTTTTTTAGCAAGAGCTTGAAAATGCAAACCAGAAAATTGAGAACACGATTTTTTTACAGAGGTTTCTATAATGTCAATAAAAATTATCTCAGTTTCACGTTGTGTATAATTTTTGTAACATTAGCACTTTACTGCCTGCGAAGAAATTTGATAAAGCGAAAAAGTAGTAGTTAAAAATAGGAAATCTTCAATGGGCTACTCAGAGGCGCTCCTAACCTCAGCGCGGCCAAATAAAACTAAGTTATGACTACCATAGTTACACAGATCACAGATGCAATATATTCATAGCTATCGAAGGTCTTGTCTTTGATTTCATTTAGCACCTTGAGACAGGATTTCAATGCCTCCGTATATATATATATATATATATATATTCGATGAATCACCTGTTTTATATATATATATATATATATATATATATATATATATATATATATATATATATAGCAGGTGATTCATCAAATTGGCAAGCTGTGCGAAATGATACATACCGTCGACCATGACCATCTATCACGAATTCACGACTATCAATAAATGTTTCTTAAGTAGGATACATCATAGTTTATGTGCTGCCAAAACAGGATTTTTCTCGGTCAGTATCGCCAATTTATTGAAGCCTGTTTGATGCATAATTATTGTGGCACGCGTATACATGCAGTGGTGGCAAGACCGTATTTAAGGGGTGTTTCGTGGGTCTTTTAAAAACTTTGGCATAGCCATGAATTTCTGATGGGGGTGGGGGTTATGGCCGGATGCCCTTACTGACACCATCCCAACAGTATTACAGTCAATAAATTAAATAATAAAAATAGAATAAAGTAACAAATGGAACAAAACAATTGTTACTTCAAACAGTTGTTTTGTTTTTCTTATTTAAGCGGATAAATAAACTCTAAAAGATTCCTAACCAATGGGGGTTTAACCCCATAAGCCCTCTTGTTTACGCCACTGTTTAACAAAAACAAAAACAACCCCGAAATGGCATAATGTGCAAATTAAATACTGCATTTACCATCACACGATGTAAGAACTAAAGGGAAGGGTAACTTCGAAGCTCTTATTTCAAAAATTGAAGTTCGTTTAGTGCAGACATTTTGGCAAAACTGAGACTGAATTTATGGAATGTCGTTCGTTAATTAAATGAGGAGTTAACTGGTAGATAATTGAGGAATTGAGGAATTAACTGGTAGACAATAATTGTTTGAGTGTTTTTGTCTTCGAGCAGAACTGATGTTGTATTTTTCATGTCATACCAAACTGTCTTTAAACGGGGACAGCTATTTTAGTCTTCCCTTTGTTGTCTACCTTTGATTAGATTTAAATTTAGAAGAACAAAAAAGAAGTTCTTTTTCTGGTACCCGCTGTTCCGCTTTTTTTTACCTCATCAGCAGCGTCTTCGCGAAATCAGCAAATGACGAATATAATTATAATAGACGGAGTTAGACAAAGACGGAAGGAGTCAGACGGATGTAGAAGGAGTTAGTCGAAGGCAGAGGGAGTTAGACGGAGGTAGAGGGAGTTAGAGGGATTTAGAGGGAGGCAGAAGGAGTTAGACGGATGTAGAGGGAGTTAGACGGAGGCAAAGGGAGTTAGACGGAGGTAGAGGGAGTTAGAGGAAGGCAAAGGAAGTTAGAGGAAGGCAGAGAGAGTTATAGGGAGGCAGGAGTTAGAGGGAGGCAGAAGGAGTTAGGCGAAGGCAGAGGGAGTTAGAGGGAGGCAAATGGAGTTAGAGAGATGTATAGGGAGTTAGACGGAGGCAAAGGGAGTTAGAGGAAGACAAAAGGAGTTAGAGGGAGGAAGAGGGAGTTAGACGCAGGTAGAGATAGTTAGAGGGATTTAGAGGGAGGCAGAGGGAGTTAGAGAGAGGCAGAAGGAGTTAGTTAGACGGAGTTAGAGGGAGTTAGAGAGATTTAGAGGGAGACAGAGGGAGTTAGAGGGAGGCAGAAGGAGTTAGACGGAGGTAGAGAGAATTAAAGGAAGGCAAAGGGAGTTAGACGGAGGCAGAAGGAGTTAGACGGATACAAAGAGAGCTAGATGGACGCCAGACAAATTCTATGGACTGCAGCAAAAGCAGCTGGAGACTTAGGACTTAGTTGCTTGGTGCGCATATAATAATTATCGTCAGAAAACAGATATATCACTAATTTACAACCATAATGTTCTTGCACGCATGCACGGGTCACTTACGCACCCACAAACACACACACACACCCACACACACGCGCACGCGCGCACGCACGCAAGCGCGCACACGCACACACACACACTAGCACGCACCCACACACACACACACGCACGACCACGATAACATAATATTAAAGGTTATTAGAGATTTATCAGAGATGTCAGAAATATATAAGATATTTTAGAGAGATATAATAGCCTAAGATAATGTCAGAGCTATACCAGATAATTATAACAGATAAAATTAGAGACACACGTAGCATAATAATGTTCGGATAGTCGCATGAATCATAATTATCTGCATCGAGAGGCCTTAAAGCTCAACTGGCGTAAATGTTGACAACAGAACGTGGAGCCAATGCCGTGATAATTTTCTGATTTGTGAAGAACAGCTCTTGGTCACATACATGTATAGTTGACCCAGGGGGCTTCTGTCCGACCCCTGGAAATGGCTGGAACAACTTGAGCTGAGCGAATATATACATGTACCAAGGGCGAATATATCAAGGTCGAATATTTACCAAGGCCGAATATACTAAGGGCGAATATACCAAGCCACACATCGCGTTTCAAGTCAATTAACCTTATCATGAAACGATGGTCAATCACACATCTCGCTTCTTCTTCCGTGAAATTCTGATAATACCGAAAATAGACACAGACAAACGTTCATCTGTTCGCACTGAACCACCGCAGGCTACATTAATTGTCGGCTGTGGAAATGTCACGCTCACATTATTATCCGTATACGTGAGTGATATTATATAGGCCCTAATAGCCATGGCAAGAGAACGGTTTTTGCGCCATTCAATTATACCTTCAAATCAATTGATTAAATTACAAAATGTTGGTGTAAACACAGACGTGGTCAGATATATGAAATCTGAGGAGAATGCTTTGTCAGACTTTAGACGACGTGTAGACTCCGACATTGTCGTTTTTACATTTGATGCATGCATTATATGACTTCCGCAGAAACGTGTTGAACTGGAATGATGGAAGCGGAAAAGGTTTTTTTTGTCCATAAGGCAATGGACAGGAAGGTATTAATGACGGAGTTTCTTTTATTTTGGCACGTGCGAACTGTTGATGACAGTTGAACAACCGAATGGACAATACATTCTGGGGCATCATATATAGGGTCATGATCTGAAATACCTTGACGATGAAATGAATGTCGCTGGATCCTGAATTGGCAGGTGGAAATTAGACCTCGAATATGTCAATCGATAAACATGATTATATAAAATTCATATAATAGGCTATATTTAATTATACTGGTTTATATTCTTGCACCCATAGACGCATATAACATTCACTAATAATTACATTATAGTAGGCCTAAACATTAGACGCAGGATTAATAGGCCTATAGGCCTATTATACATAAAACAAATTATAAGCTTATATATAATTATTTAAGTATATAATTACAAATTATATAGTATGTATATATATATTTATCGAGGGACAGACAGACATGTTGAGGGATTGTTCAGTCGTTGATTACATGAGAGACAGACAGACAGAGACAGTTTGACAGATATAGACGCAGAGAGACACAAAAAGAGACAGAGAGACAGAGTGAGCGAGAGAGTGAGAGAGAGAGAGAGAAATTCACACAGACACGGTAACAGACAGGGAAACGGACAGAGACAGAGATACAAAGCAGAGATACAGAGACACAGACACAGACACAGACACAAAAACAGAATCAAGCAAGCAGCCGTTGGCAATAATTATTGTTGACCGGCATCCTGCGGGATTACTTCTTTTCATGCGGAAATTGCCGATAATAATTTCTTAGAATATGTTTCGACGTTTACAGTTTTCCGTTTTGCGGGTTGCCATCATGAAATATAGAAAAATATTAGAGGTATAAAACATATTCCTCGACTATTATAATAGAAAACACACGTGAAGGGAGACTTTTGGACATCAGAGTTTTTTTTAGATGCTTGAAGTCCTGTTTTTCCACATTCCTATAATAGGTAATCGTTATCTCTAAATTTCTAAAAACAAATTGAAAGTCACCCCGCGGGCCAAACTCACCCCGTTTTACGGTATGTTTAGTAGCTTATAGAGTAGGCTAGCTTAGAAGCTTTTTGGACTCAAGGTAGTTTTGCTGTAACGGTAACTCTCTTTTTCAAATTTTGACGACCAGTCTTAGTATTTTAGTAGCTTAGTAGGTATTTTGGAATCAAAGTAGCTTTTTATATTAAAATAATGTGTCGTCTTTTTCATATAGGCCCCCTATAGTCTAATAGCTTTCATCGATTAGAAAATGTTTAACTGCCCATTTTCCGTTTACATGCGCTCTTTTGTTTTTCGCTCTTCGACCTTTCGTTCTAATGACCATGCGCCTGATTGATTTTAGACCTGTTGATTGCGTTCTTTTGATTGCGCTCTATTTATTTGCGCTCTATTTAGTTACGCCCCGTTGATAGGATGCATGTATAGGCCTACACCGTCAACTGCAGTGTTTATCGCTTGTTTTCCAGAGTAACCATTCTTTTGCTACTGTTCTGAAGCTTTGAAGATCTTATTTACACCATTCTTTGCATCACATTCACCCATTCCCATTCATAATAATTATAGTTCCCAACATCGCTGTTTTTTAGTCTTGTATTAGCATATAATTCATTCTGCAGATTTACGCCCAAAATTATAGACTCAATTTTCGTATCATCATTGTGTTGATATGCCTTCGTATATACTTTTAGTCTTCTAGTGCCTTAAGAATTGTCACCTTTATCGTCCAATTCAATTGGATTAATTATCCTACTATAACATTGCATATCGTATGCCAGCATTTTGTCCTCGTCCTCCTTTTTAATTGTCCACGTTTCAAAGGCATGGCGAGCTGTACTAAACACACAGTTCTTATAAGATGCTTAAAACACGTTGACCGCCTACTATACGAGTTAACTTGTAGTACAAAGAATATAAAGCTAGATAGTTAACTCGTAGTACAGCCAGTCATTTAACATGGCGTGTATAGGCGGTCAATGTGTTAAGATGCTTAATTCGGCCTTGTAAATATAATTATGTGTGTCCTCCATAATATGTTATGTAGTCCTGCCATGACTCTCTTTGTCTTTCTTATTCTATCTATCCTTTATATTCTTTGTGTAAGCTTTATCTCATGTCAGTAGGCTGCCTAACTATACATATTCCGTTAAATTTTCAAATGCCAGTATTTGTTCTTGTCCACCTTTTTATTTGTCCGCGTTTCAAAGGAATATCGAGCCACGCTAAACACACACACACACACACACACACACACACACACACACACACACACACACACACACACGTACGTTCCTAGCTGTGAATTTAATTTGGCCTTGTAAACATAATGTTTCGTCCTCCATAACCAATATGCTATTTAGTCATGACATGACTCCCTTTGCTTCTGCTATTCCTGCCTTTGTGTCCTTTATGCAATTACAGTAATAAGTGTACACATTTGGCCTTGTAAACAGAATATTTGATCCTCCATAACCTTAGTTATTTTGTCCTGCCATGACTCCCTTTGCATGCCTTTGCTATTCCTGCCTTTGTGTCCTTTATGCAATGATAGTGATAGGTATATAAATTCCGTTACACCCACCTTTTTAATTGTCCATGTTTCAAAGACATGACAAACTGTTCTTATAAGATGTTTAATTTGTCCTTGTAAACATAATGTTTCGTCCTCCATAGCCTATGTTATTTAGTCCTGCCATGACTCCCTTTCCCTTTGCTAATCTTGCCTTTATGTCCTGTTATGCAATCATTATTCCATATGCAGTATACAAATTCCGTTACATACACCTTTTTAATTTTCCATGTTTCAAAGGCATGTTCTTAAGATGTTTAATTTGGCCTTGTAAACAGAATATTTGATCCTCCATGCATAGCCTACGCTATTTAGTCCTGCCATGACTCCCTTTGCTTTTGCTATTCCTGCCTTTGTGTCCTAAGTCATGGCTTTTTTAACGTGCAGTTGTACACAAAATGTGCAGTTCTGAATGGATTTGTGCAGTTGTAGAAGCACTTCTGCGCAGTTAAAACTAGCAAAAAGGTCATTCTCCTCCGATTGGAAATAATTTACCAGGGAGGATGGGAAAGGAAAGAGGGAGTTGTGCAGTTCTAAAAATTCCTTAAAAACACTCAATATTCCTACTTAACTCGGAAAATAACGAGAGCCCAACCTTGACATAGATATACGACACCAAACAATCTGCTCTTCTTCTTCTTCACCACCCACGTCATTGCCATGAGCTCGACGGTCGCAAGTTGTAGCTGCGGCTCATTTCTTCATCTGCTGCGATTTCCTGCCACCGTGGTGGCATCGGAATCTATATCGTCATAAGGAATTTCAATTGTATTCAAAGGCACTCTTGTCGACAGGTATTTTGTCATATCTTTGACGCCAGAGTGCGCGTGTCTCCCACAAAGATGGCGCTCAAGGCGTATATATATATAATATAATATTATACTATATATATTTAATATATATATATATTGTATTAATCTGAATTAGTAGACAGCCTATATGCGTGTCTCCCACAAAGATGGGGCTCAATGTACATATATATAGATATATATATATATATATGTATATTTATGTAATATATATATATATATATATATATTAGTTTGAATTAATAGACAGCATAGGCCTATAATGCTTTATAAAGCACAAAGTGAGTATACCTAAGGAGTCATTCAGACTTATATATATATATATATATATATATATATATATATATATATATATATACATCGTCACTCCCTCGCCGCTAGAGGCAGACCTATGCATCGGCTGAAACCTAGACCTGTTCTTCTTAAGGAATCCGCAGAAACGCCATTATTTTTCTCCATCTCCTTTTATGCTATGTCATTGACGCGAGTGTTCATGAATATCTGCCGATTGTTCTCAATTTTCCGCCGGTTCGGTTTTGCTTCTTGATTTTCCATTCTCTGATACCGATAAGTGTTCGATAAAACGAACTTCAAGACAAAGACCTGTCCTCCAAACGATGAAACGGCTATTGTGCATGGCGCCAGCATAGACCGGTAATAATATGCATCCTAGAATGGCTGGACGGACCGATGATAATATGCTTCCTAGAACGGCTGGACGGACCGATGATAATATGCTTCCTAGAACGGCTGGCTACCGCAGCGGAAGCGTCCCGAGGACGCTTCGTTTATATCATTCGGATTTCTTAGAGCCGACGGGGAGTCTTTGTCAGCCGATGTTGGAATACACGGACCCGGCATTCGTTCGCGACTTCGAGCGTTCGATATCGGCGGAAAATTTATGGCTTGTTTTCACCGTCGGCGAATTTGTATGACGCTTTGAATCCGCCGTATTGTTACCGTCAGTCTATTGTTGCGAATCGGACTGCAAGGAAGTAAGTACCTTAGGACCCGCGGATTTATATTTTGAATGCATGCGGGCGTGTTCCGGAGGACTGGGTTTGCGGGAACAATGACGAAATGACAGGTTAATAACTGATTGTTACGAACTCAAACCGCTGCATGGTCCGGATTCCTTTGTATGTCGCATCGGCGTTTACAGCCTGGTTCGTATTTAGAAAGGAATCTGAAAGGAATATATGGCTTGTTTGTCGGTCGGTCGGTCAATGCGGCGGTCCATGGACTTGTGTGTGTGGGTTTGCGCGTGTTTGTGAGTGTTTGTGTTTGTGTGTGTTCAGTGCGTGCGTGTTCGTATTTGTGCGTGTGAGTGCTTTTTTGCGTGCGGGGGTGGGCAGGTGTTTTTTTAACGGTGCAGGTAGTTGAACAAGGTGTATCGCTCGTGCGACAAGTGGAGTAGATTGGTCCAAGGGCCCGCTTTGTAAGGCGCAGAGTACGGGTTCAGACCGCGTGCTGCTCTGAAGCGGGTTGGATGAATGGATGGATCAGGGTAAGATTTGTAGAAAAGGTGCCACTTCGGTTTTTGTCTGGACAGATTAATTTGTTATAGAAGAGACTCAAAAGAGGATATGGAGAAAAGTAAAGAGAGCTGGACCCTTGCGCCGAAAGGCAGAGACGGATAGAGGAAAATACAGACACACTGAAACAGACACACTGAAACAGATACAGAGAAAAAGATACAGAGAGGTACAGATAGAGCCAGACAGAGAAATACAGACTTTGCAGACAAAGACAGAGACAGGCAGACAAAAGAGAGTGAGGCAGAGACAGACACAGACAGACAGACTGAAACTGATACAGGAAAGCAGAGAGAGACAGACAGACAAAGACGCACACAGAGACACAGAGACAAAGAAACACATAGATAGGCTAGCTGACAGAGACATAGAGAGATTGAAACACACACACACACACAAATATATATATACAGGGTGGCCCCAAAAAAGTGATAACACAACCTAGCAAAGGGTCATTTAATATAATTGAATCAATATAACGTTTTGTAATTTACTGTCGTATGCCAAGTAGTAATTACTCTACTCATAAAACATGTTCAATGTGTCCCTCTTGCTTCTGAACAACTTTTTGTAAGCGAGAAACACCAACTGATACCATGATACCGCAGCTGAAAAGTTCACCTTCTCGTATGTCTCCTTTCTGGAACTTAATTGTTTTTTCTTTGATTCAATTGAATAAATACGACCTTGTTGAGAATTAACTGGCGTGGCAAAGGTGAATATCTTTTCTCTGTAAACCAGGTAGTTCGTACACTTCTGTCATTAGGAAACCGTTCAAGTATACCTGCTGACTGCGTTGCAAACGTTTCAATTTGCGATTTTCGTTGAGCGTTTGCCCTATCACACGCTTGTACGTTTTCAGTTGTAAATCTTGCTTTGCAATAATATTATGTTGCCCTGACGACCGTGATAGGCCTTAGGCTACTCGTTTCTCTTTGAATTTCCCACGGACTTTGTGACTGACTGACTGTGAGGATCATCTTCTTGACTGCAGATCAGCTCACTCACCCGCTCAATGTTCTGTCGTGTTCTAGCAGACTTTGGCCGACCACCTCCGCGTTTACGTTCTGTTGTACCGTCATTATCAATTTATTTAATAACCCAACCGACTCTATAGGCTTTGTGTGGAAACACATTTTTCATATGCCTTGCACTCCAATGTTTCTCAATTCGCAAATTTTTAATCATAATACGGTCTTTTGTTGTGATTTTTGTCATTCTGGTTAAAATATCTTCAAAACACACAGAAGTTGACGATTGGCAAATAAAAAATAAAAAAGGTTGACCGGAAGTTGTCGTAATAATGATGTCATATGACTAAAAAGTTAGGTAAGTAAATTAGTGAACTTTTTAAGCTATTATGGATATAGTATAAACAGATTTGAACTAATTATAGTACATTATACGAGGTGTTATCACTTTTTTTGGGCCACCCTGTTTATAATTATGTGTGCTCTTCTTGTCATGTCTAGGCTCTCATTACATTTCCTTCCTAATAATTCTCTTTCTTTACATCACATTCGTGCATTTAACCATTCCTCAAAACCACACAACCACCATTCATTCACCAAACTCTCTTTCAATAAATGTTTCAGCAAAATGGCCGACTTCGCCGGTGACTCCGCGACGACGTCATCGACCAACGCAACCGACGACGTCACGACAAGCACAGAAACGACTGACGTCATGAACGTGACGTGGCTGCGGGCTCTCTTCATCTCCCTCTACGCGATAATCGTCCTCCTTGGCGTCTCCGGTAACTGTCTAGTCGTCTACGTCGTGCTAAGGAACGCTTCGATGCAGTCGATAACCAATCTCTTCATAACAAACCTGGCCGTATCGGACGTCATGATGTGCCTCCTTGCCGTGCCGTTCACGCCCATTTCGGCCTGGTTAAGGTCTTGGGTTTTCGGGGAGGTGCTGTGCCATATCGTGCCGATGATACTCGGGGTAAGCGTGTTTGTTTCAACGCTCACGTCAACGGCGATCGCAGTTGACCGCTACTTCGTCATTGTACATCCATTCCGGAGTCGGATGCAGCATGTGACGTGCGTCATCCTCATCGTTATCATCTGGATCGTGTCCTGCTCCATATCGCTCCCGCTCGCCATCTACCAGAGGGTCAAGCTGGAGGAGAACGAGGAGGAGGTGTATATATGTACGGAGGACTGGCCGGAGACCCCTGCACGGAAGTTCTTCACCTTCATAACTCTCATACTTCAATACATCGTCCCCGTCAGTATCATCACGTTCTGCTACTGCCGGGTGTCGATCGCGCTGCGCATGCGCTCGCGGTCAAAGATCGGAGCGGGGCGGGCGAACCGCGAGCGACACCAGATGGAGATACGGAGGAAGAGACGAACGAACAAGATGCTTATTGCCATGGTTTCCATATTCGTCTGCTGCTGGTTCCCACTCAATGTCATCTTCCTCTTCTCCGAGTACCTCGGCGATGAGATGGCCGCCTGGCGCTTCTACCACCTGCTCTTCTTCACCGCGCACGTCATCGCTATGAGCTCGACCGTCTACAATCCGTTCCTCTACGGCTGGATGAACGACAACTTCAAGAAGGAGTTCCTCGAGGTTTTACCGTGCCTCCTGCCCCTACCATCCTCCTCCTCCTCGTCCGCGACATCGAGGGGGAGGGCCGACGACCGGCGGTCGAGAACGGACGGGGGAGGAGGGGGAGGAGGAGGCCCCCAGTCGAACTACATCGCCATCAAATCGCAGATTCCTCTGAAGACCCGTCGTGGTTCAACGCTCAATGGGAAGACGTTCGGTGACGATACGGAGGCGCTGTACCGTGTCGACGGTGAACGGGTCATCCTGGCCGACTGCGCGTTGAACGAGGACGTCGACGAGTAGGATGATGGAAATGTACGTTGGCGCTGGAGAAATTATTTACGACTGTTGGGCGCTAAATAAATCAACGATTGCGTCATCAATAATTGGGTATCGTCTACGTCGTCGTCGTTGGGTCGTTATAACTGAAGCGTAGGAAAATGGGTCAATGTGGGGTCACTGTGGGGTCAATGTCTAGAATTGGGTCATTCCCGCGGGTCAGCGTGTTGTCAATGGCTACAAATTGGTCATTCGGGGAAGGGTAATTATTTTTGCTAGAACTGGGCCACAGTATGAGGTCGTAGGGTTTGTCATCAAGGGGTGGGGGGGTCAAGAGTGCGTACGGGTGAAAACAATTTGCGGTTAATTTATCGGTCGTGTAGCAACCAAAATTATTGGTCTATATACATTAAGAAGAAGCTAGACCTACTAGAGTGGGTCTGTGTATGACTGATAAAGTAGACCTGTTATGATAGACCTGCTAAATTAGACCTGTTAAGATTGGTCTAAAAGTTGTTAAGACGAAACTGCTAAAGTAGCCCTGCCAAAATAGGCGTGCTAATGCGGGCCCGTTAAAAAATTGACATTATAATGTGGCCTGCGTCTGAAGTCCTGATAGGGGTTATATCGAACGTTTGCTTCGTACTCTCTTCGGGGCCGAATAACAGGTCAAATAGCTATTCGGTATTCGGCCGGTCAGACCCAATACGAATAGTGATCACGTGACATCTGTTTCTGCATATTTAAGCGTCTGCTAAACGCGAGTGTGCACAGAATGGTAGAAGGATTCAAAAATTACATGTTTACATTTTAGTTCATGTAATAAATTGAATAAACTGAAAGTTTTGCTTACATCTTAAATTTTAATGTTGTCGATAGACCTATTCTGAACACTATTCGTATTCGTAATCGATCGAATAGTTGGTTCATTTATTATTATTCGGCCGAATAGTGATAATCACCTATCTGGTACAGCACTAATATATTCTGAACGTAGCCTTGTATCATCAAGCAAGCCAGCAAATTTGAGACCGTTATCCTTAATCACTAGCTTGTTTTGTGATTTTTTTATTGGATCCTTCGCTCCTTGAAAAAACGTTTTCTCTTTTCTTCGACTGAATTAAACATACCAACGTTATTACTTTCACACTTTTAGGAATGTGTTCAATCATTAATTAATTAATTCATTCATTCATCCATCCATTCATTCATCCATCCATTCATTCATCCATTCATTCATTCATTCATTCTGAGAATTTATACAGTGCCTCTTCATTCTTCAAGAGCCCTACTCAGAGGCGCTCCCAGTGTGATGCTGATTTCCAAAACTATCTAGGGGTATGGAGATTGAAGTCATTACATCCTCTTTCAATGTATGCCTCTGATTCGTTTAACTACAAAAACAATTCTACTTTTGCGAATACAACATTCTAAGATTCTAAAGCTAATTTTGTTAGACTAACTATTCTCGAGAATGCTTTAGCATCAAAACAATTCATGCGTGTTGGCCTATCCAGAACTCTTTGTATAATAGGTACTGTGAACATTGACCCAGCACCAGGAAGTATTTTTAGTCCTTGGAATAATATTAATAATAATAAATTGGTTACAATGCCAGAGAGCATTTTTAGTCCTTAGAAGTCGCTGTTCGTGTCGGCCGAAATACGTAATCATTTTTCTCTGTTGATCAATATTCCAATTCATTCATTTGCCGTTCTTCTATGTAGCCTATAATAGCATCAAATGCGGCGATAATATAATTATGATATTAGTATGTTATTTGTGGGGCGCGGTGGTGTAGTGGGTATATTCGCTGCATTGCAGCCGAAGGGTTGCAAGTTCGAATCCACCTCAGGTCGCCGCGTTCCGACCTTGGGCAAGTCCTTCACTCACAATTATTGCTTGTGCGCATTGGCGTGAAACTCCGACTCAGTGTCCGCGCTGTAGTCGAGAGCGCTTCTGAGTAGCACCTTGGAGTGGCGTTATAACAAGTGCTCATACAAACAATTATAGATGAAGCTAGACATTAATATGACAAGCGATTGTCTGTCTTCGTTTGTGCATTTTTGTGCTTGTGTGGGTTTTTTGTTTGTTTCTTTGCTTGTTTCTATGCGTGTTTGCGTGTTTGCTTGTTTGCTTCTCGTTTTGTTTGCGTGTGTGAGTGCAACGTTCAAAACATTGACAAGATGACAGTGAGATGATTACTGGCTTCGTTACTTGAATAATAGCAGTAGAATATAGTGACTGCAGCATAATTATTAGCCAAAACAAGTCTTAGACTCCAGCTGAAAACAGGTTCGCTTGTTATTATTTATTACTTGCTGCTAGGGTTTATTTTTGAGGACATCATTAGGACTAACAATAAGGGGAACACTGAATTTGACAAATGACCGAGGACAATGCGTATCATTATGTTCGTACCCATCGCCGCCACGCCAGGAACTGATGATGATGATGATGATGATGATGATGATGATGATGACAACGACGACAATGACGACAACGATGACGATGACAATGACGATGATGATGATGATGACGACGACGGCGACGACGACGACGATGATGACGACAACGACGATGACAATGACGATGATGATGATGACGACGACAACGACGGCGACGACGACGACGATGATGACGACGACGATGGTGATGATGATGATGATGATGATGATAGTGGTGATGTTGATGGTGATGATGATGACGACGACCATGATGATAATGATGATAGATGTTTGTAATCAATTACGTTGTACAATACATGTTTGTTTGCTCAAAATGCATGCAATGCATGTATGTCTATTTATATGCACAGCAGATAATGGGTGCTATTTATATAGCGCGTAATAAAGGAACGCACAGAGGTGGTGTTATGATGCTTCACCGGTGTTAACAATGGTGTCAAGCATCGTCTGTCTTCAGTACACCGGTGGTGCCACAGGGTGCTAATGAGGCCATTGTCTGAGAGATGAATGGACGAACGCCTGATTGGAGGTCGTCCTGAGACGAGTCGAATGGTGGAGTCTCAAGTCACATCATCATTTGGTGTCAAAGTGGAGATGGATGGAAGGAATAGGTCCTCATGGTAAACGGTAATGACCTGCGTCGTTTAGCACTGAGATGATTATGATGATGACGACGACGACGACGATGATGATGACGATAATTATAGCAACAACAACAACAGCAGCTACAACAATAATAATAATAACAACAACAGCAAAAATAATAATACTATTGATAATAATAATAATAATAATAATAATAATAATAATAATAATAATAATAATAATAATAATGTTTGTCAGGCGTTCTCTGTTCATCGCGCACAGTTAATTGATGTTGCACTGTTTGAAACGGAAATAAATGATTCCCATAATAAAAAAAAAAAAAAAAAAAAAAAAATAATAATAATAATAATAATAATAATAATAATAATAATGTAACGCTCGTAGGCCCACCTTTCTCCCGATCGGGGCGCTACTCCCGATCGTTGCCGTGGAGAGGTGGCCATACTTTTTAATAGGTGCGTTGGACCTGGGGCAAATGAACCGGTCAGACCAAATTCCTTTGGTCTCGCTCCCGTGTTCGGGTTTGAATCCCTTCGGAGGGGAAAGGCATCATAGTTTAACAAGGTGTCCGAGGGCGTAGGCACGGTCCTTGGTCGGTTGACAACCTCCGGACCGTAGTCCGGAATATCTGGGTCCGTTTGTGCACCTATTGTGAGCGTCCTAATATTTGTTTCTTCCTCCAATCTTTCCAACCTTTCCCGTTCCGACAAATTCCACCGTTCTTCCTGAGCCCTTCCAACCTTCAAGGCTTCCTTCATTTTATTTAGTCGTGCAACCATTTGGTCAAGGGGTTCAAGGACCACTTCCGGAGAGGCATTCCTTACTTCTTCTTCTTCCTCTGAACTCAATTCCCCCTCAATTGTTAGTAATTTTAGAGAAGGAGAAGCCATTTGATTTATGATAATGTAATCAAGCAAAACATACGTGGTAATGCAATGGCTACGCCTAATTAGCACAGAAGAACAATATAATGTGAACCACTAAACTGAATAGAAGAGACTACCTCCTCTAGATTAATATAGCCAAGTCCTAACTCTAAGAAAAGGTTTGTAAAGTCACAACAATTATTACTAATAGTTCACTTAAGGTGCTAGACGGTTCTCTACCCGTTCGCCTAATATTCACGAGACTAATATTACATAGCACAAGTAACCACAACTGTCAAATATCATTCACTCATTCAGCCTATAGTAGCGACGTGAATATACAACAGTTCAAGTACACGTGGTCACTCTTGCAAATGTCCTTCATTCCTTCAGCCTATAATGGTGAAGCGAATATTATACAGTGCACGTACACGAGACTACACTCTCACATGTCACTCATTCAACATAGAGTAGAAAAATGGTATTAAATGCACAAAAGCCCTAACTTCTGCACGGAAACACCCTAGAACCCAGACAATGTTTTAGTCCTTAACTTAGCAGAGGCCTACAATTAAATATCTCTTTTCGCACAAATGAATAAACTACGAAGTACTACCCGTTCGAAAAGGGGCGTTTCCCGTCACTTCTCCATACAGCATGACGAACGAAACTCGGCCACAGGTTTTCTACTGCCACAGCTGTGTCTTCCGTTGCAAGGACCGTCCTTCCGTGGTTTCTGCTTCCACCTTGGTTTCGACCATTTAAGCTATTAACTCAGCGTAAAGTTATCGAAAACCTAACTTCGCAGTTGCACAAAAGTTTCTTCCTGGTTCCACAGTCACGTGACGACCTTCTCGTTCCGCTTCAAGAATAGCTCTGCACACGCCGTCGGAATTCAACTCTCTTCTGCCTTCGTTCCAAGGGAAGCTCAATCTTTTATACTGCCTACTCCCTCTAGCGATTAAACCATCAGCCCGCCTCAAACACCAGCTGCCTTAATCCACTACAGAGCAAAAACCCATCCCCTGTAACGAGGATAGAGTTCGTTACACTCTCTCCAGCTCGCCCCACAAAAATTCTGTACTCACAGAATTTTTCCTTAAGTAGGAACCCAATTCCTCTTAACCAATTAAACAACCATGCACACACACAATAAACGGAGGTCACAAAAATTCCCACTTAACTAACACCAACAACAATCATCATTCACCAAAACGGCAGAACAATTTCACACACGAATACACACGCAAATAACAGCCACACAAATAATCTTCGGTCGCTACCAACAACGACTCACAATACACAAATAATCTCAATTCATAACTCCAGTTACCACCAACGATAACTCTCCTCATACAACAATATGCAATACAAAATAATAAATTCCGGTTACCACCAACGATAACTCTCATACGACAATATGCAATACAAAATAATAAATTCCGGTTGCCACCAACGATAACTCTCACACGACAATATGCAATACAAAAATAATAAATTCCGGTTACCACCAACGATAACTCTCACATACAACAATATGCAATGCAAAAATTCCTCAAATTACAAATACTCCAGTTACACTTACACAGCTGTAACTCTCATACATCAGCAATACACAATACACAATCATCAAATCATAAATCTCAGTTACACTCATACAGCAGTAACTTCCCTACGACAATATGCAGAACAAATATTCTCAACACAAATCAAATAACTGCAGCTCAATCTACGACGTTAACTAAACATTCCTACAGTTTCAGCTAACACCATAAACAAACCCACAACGACCCCCATTAACCATAGGCCAATAGTTAAACCATTCCCTACATGAAACGGGCCCATCTTTCCACCTCGACTGGATACTACGAGACGAAACTTCAGCGACAGGCGTGTTGACATGCGAGGTACCAGTGTACACCGTTTCTGGTACAACTTCAGGAACCGGGGACGAATACCCTGCAGTTCGGTCCTCAGCATCGAAGATTTCGTCCTCCTCAGTCTCTGGATCAGCGACTGGAACTTCTGGGACGAAGACTGAAGATTCTGGGACGAAGACCTGCTCGACAGCAGCAGCTGGAGACGGTGAAGGCGACACCACAGGTTCGACTACTTCTGGAGGCACGACGGTGATGTCAGAACCCGCCGAAGAGGATCCTGGTGGCGGAAGAGGAGGTTCAGTCATTTCCAGCACGGTAGGCGGGACCGCGCGAGGGACTGAATGCGGACTGTCAGGCGGCGAACGTCTTCTGGATCGTTTTCTGGATCGTTTTCCGGAACGTTTAGGAGCGGAAGATCTGCTCACTGGACGATTCTGAGTAGCTACATCATTGACCAAGATCGTCTCTCGATGCGGGCAATGTCGGATCAAATGAAAGCTGGAGAAGCATTGGTAGCAGCGTTTTGGTCGGAAGGTAGGTTGATTCACACGCGCTTCACCATAGCCATTCCATGGTCCAGTGGGTTGAAGCCAAGGAGGAGGATACGGTTGCACTGGATGAACTGTAGGCGGGTACTGGAACGAAGGCGCAGGATAATCTTGAGGAAATCCTTGCATTAGCGGCGGGGTTTGTGATCGAGCAGTCTTCTCCAGTTGCTCGACCCTCCGTGCAAGATCTCTGACCGCCGGATCCACCTCCGGGACGGTATGAACTCTCGTGGGTTGTTGAGGAGGCGCGTCGAACTGCGTGGAGCTGTTCGAAGAGGTAGACGACGACAGAACACGTTCATGAGGCGGAATCACCTCAGCTGTAGACGTGGCAGCTGTAGCAGTGGAGATTGAATATGTTTGAGTAGCGACGGTGACTTTCGCCGATATGCTCTGAGTCGACGACGATGAATCTCCACCGGTTGTCCCAAGTTGAAGGCGGTCGTGACCGTTACCAGCTCTCGAGAAGCCATAGGACTGAGCTCCCACGCAGGTAGGACGATTCTGGCGGCGACCAGCGAAATCGCCGCCCACGACTGGCTCCTTCTGGTAAGCATCACCTCTGATGAAAGCGTCTGGAAACGAAAGACCATTCTTGACCCTCGCCTCGTCCGCCGGGTTCCAAGGAAGGTAGGATGACAGAGGCAGCGAAGCGACGAAAGAAGGCGTCACCGAAGTTTCTGAGTACGTTCTCAGTGCGTAAGTTGGTAGAACGGACGGAATGGGGCGGCTTTCATAGGCGTTCATGACCCTTCCATCACGACGTGCAGCATCCTCCGGGTTGGCTGACTCTCGTTGTGCCTGCTTCGCAGGGGAAAGCGGACCACGACGACGTTGAGACATAGCTTCCTCATTCGGCACACTCCTCCGGCACGGTCGTAGCATTGACGGAACACCGGGCTGCGAACTTTCTGGAATCGGTCGTTGTCTGACATCACGATCCACCGATTTCGCCAGATCTTGAAACACAGACCATCTCACAGCAGTCACTGGGTCAACTGTTATTTGGGCTCTATCTAAACCCCAATTTTCCTCCCATAAAATATTCTTTAATTGTATTTCTCTGCTAGAATCATGGGTTAACTTATCAGGTTCGTAACATGCACCTCTAGAAAAGTTAGTAAACCCTTCTACACCTCTAGAAAGATTAGCAATCCCTTCTGCTCCTCTAGAAAAATTAACTATCTCATCTGGACCTCTGGAAAAATTAACTATCCCATCCTCGTCGCCATTGTAACGCTCGTAGGCCCACCTTTCTCCCGATCGGGGCGCTACTCCCGATCGTTGCCGTGGAGAGGTGGCCATACTTTTTAATAGGTGCGTTGGACCTGGGGCAAATGAACCGGTCAGACCAAATTCCTTTGGTCTCGCTCCCGTGTTCGGGTTTGAATCCCTTCGGAGGGGAAAGGCATCATAGTTTAACAAGGTGTCCGAGGGCGTAGGCACGGTCCTTGGTCGGTTGACAACCTCCGGACCGTAGTCCGGAATATCTGGGTCCGTTTGTGCACCTATTGTGAGCGTCCTAATATTTGTTTCTTCCTCCAATCTTTCCAACCTTTCCCGTTCCGACAAATTCCACCGTTCTTCCTGAGCCCTTCCAACCTTCAAGGCTTCCTTCATTTTATTTAGTCGTGCAACCATTTGGTCAAGGGGTTCAAGGACCACTTCCGGAGAGGCATTCCTTACTTCTTCTTCTTCCTCTGAACTCAATTCCCCCTCAATTGTTAGTAATTTTAGAGAAGGAGAAGCCATTTGATTTATGATAATGTAATCAAGCAAAACATACGTGGTAATGCAATGGCTACGCCTAATTAGCACAGAAGAACAATATAATGTGAACCACTAAACTGAATAGAAGAGACTACCTCCTCTAGATTAATATAGCCAAGTCCTAACTCTAAGAAAAGGTTTGTAAAGTCACAACAATTATTACTAATAGTTCACTTAAGGTGCTAGACGGTTCTCTACCCGTTCGCCTAATATTCACGAGACTAATATTACATAGCACAAGTAACCACAACTGTCAAATATCATTCACTCATTCAGCCTATAGTAGCGACGTGAATATACAACAGTTCAAGTACACGTGGTCACTCTTGCAAATGTCCTTCATTCCTTCAGCCTATAATGGTGAAGCGAATATTATACAGTGCACGTACACGAGACTACACTCTCACATGTCACTCATTCAACATAGAGTAGAAAAATGGTATTAAATGCACAAAAGCCCTAACTTCTGCACGGAAACACCCTAGAACCCAGACAATGTTTTAGTCCTTAACTTAGCAGAGGCCTACAATTAAATATCTCTTTTCGCACAAATGAATAAACTACGAAGTACTACCCGTTCGAAAAGGGGCGTTTCCCGTCACTTCTCCATACAGCATGACGAACGAAACTCGGCCACAGGTTTTCTACTGCCACAGCTGTGTCTTCCGTTGCAAGGACCGTCCTTCCGTGGTTTCTGCTTCCACCTTGGTTTCGACCATTTAAGCTATTAACTCAGCGTAAAGTTATCGAAAACCTAACTTCGCAGTTGCACAAAAGTTTCTTCCTGGTTCCACAGTCACGTGACGACCTTCTCGTTCCGCTTCAAGAATAGCTCTGCACACGCCGTCGGAATTCAACTCTCTTCTGCCTTCGTTCCAAGGGAAGCTCAATCTTTTATACTGCCTACTCCCTCTAGCGATTAAACCATCAGCCCGCCTCAAACACCAGCTGCCTTAATCCACTACAGAGCAAAAACCCATCCCCTGTAACGAGGATAGAGTTCGTTACAATAATAATAATAATAATAATAATAATAATAATAATAATAATAATAATAATAATAATAATAATAATAATAATAATAATAATAATCGCAATAGTGGTAAAAAATTTGAGAGTGATGGCGAAGTATTGTGATTATTGTAGGCCTAATCATCATCGGCGTAGGAGACGGAGGTCCAGGGGGGGGGCAAATGCCCCCAAATTTCGGGCAAGTCTGGTTTTTCGGGCAAGCAGTCCGGGAAAAGTAGAAAAAATGTATAAAGAAATTTCGAAAATTGGACCGGACGACTAAAAAAAAAGAAAAAAAGGTCGTCAGAATTTTCGGGCGGAAAAGTAACGGAAATTTTCGGGAAATTTCGACCGGACGATTAAAAAAGAAAGTCATCAAGTTTTTTCGGGCGGAAAAGTAACGGGAATTTTCGGATTTTCGGGAAATTTCGACCGGACGACTAAAAAAAGTCGTCAAATTTTTCGGGCTAAATTTTTCGGGCAAAAGTTTAACTTTTGAAATGTCCCCTACGCCTATGGTAATCATCATCATCGATGTCAGTCGCATGTACTTTCTGAGTATAATAATATAATGAACACGCGAGTAGATTATTTTTATATTTTATGATAATGATCTATTTTTATATCTTCTATATAAATATAAATGTAACTGCGTTCGCACTTATCTTTGGGCTCAAGGATCTTCGAAAGTCCTTGACGGATTCTTTTCAAAATTGCATCAAAAAATTCCGTTCCAATAGGCGCGGGTTTGCAAAATGCTTTTTTGCTAAAATCTTTTACATCAAAAAAACAACTTTCACTTCGATTCGATCGATTCCGAGTTCAAAATGCGCTATACAAGTCTTGCGGAACCACCGTCTTGAAACGCGCCCGAATTCGGTGATTGGTGAAGGCATGCATAATTATTGATGGGTTGAATTTGAACTCGGAATCGGTCAAATCGAAGTGAAAGCGGTTTTTTAAAAGATTTTAGCAAAAAAGCATTATGCAAACCCGCGCCTATTCGAACGGCAATTTTTAAATTTCCGAGATCCTTGGTCTGAAAGATTCGTGCGTACGCAGTTACATTTTTATTTAGGCCCATAGGCTATAGGTATTCAACATATTCAATAGCGGCCCTGTTACGTTCAGGAGGGGAGGAAGCGGGACGAAGAGGGAGGCGAGGGAGCGGAGGGATGGACGAGGGAGGGATGCAGAGAGGCAGAGGATGGGACGGAGGGATCGGGACTGGGAATGGGAGGAGGGTAGGGTGCAGGGGAGGTGGAAGGGAAAGGAAGGGGAAAGGGACGGGAGGAGATAGAGGGGGAGTTGAGGGGAATGGACGGGGAGGGGTGAGAAGAGGAGAAGGGGGAGGGGAGGGGCAGTGGGCGGGGAAGGGGGATGGTGAGGGGAAGGGGAGGTCGAATGGAGGTAGGGACGGGTGGTTGGATGCTCTTTTCAGCCACAGCAACGCGTGGCCGGGTTCAGCTAGTTATATAATAAAAATTCATTGTTATATTACATGATAATAATCCATTTTTATATTTTACATGATAATAATCTATTTTTATATTATATCATAATAATCTATTTTTAATATTACATGATAATAATCTATTTTTAATATTACATGATAATAATCTATTTTCAATATTACATGATAATGATCTATTTTTATATTACATGATAATAATCTATTTTTATATTACATGATAATAATCTATTTTTATATTACATGATAATAATCTATTTTTAATATTACATGATAATGATCTATTTTTATATTACATGATAATAATCTATTTCTAATATTACATGATAATAATCTATTTCTATATTACATGATAATAATCTATTTTTATATTATATGATAATAATCTATTTTTATATTACATGATAATAATCTATTTTTATATTACATGATAATAATCTATTTTTATATTACATGATAATAATCTATTTTTATATTACATGATAATAATCTATTTCTAATATTACATGATAATAATCTATTTCTATATTACATGATAATAATCTATTTTTATATTATACGATAATAATCTATATTATAATGATCTATTTTTATATTATATCATAGTAATCTATTTTTATATTATACGATAATAGTCTATATTATAATGATCTTTTTTATATTATATTATAATAATCTATTTTTATATTACATGATAATAATCTATATTATAATAATCTATTTTTATATTATATGATAATAATCTATTTTTTTATTACATGATAATAATCTATTTTTATATTACATGATAATAATCTATCTTTATATTTTATGACAAAAATCTATTTTTATATTACATGATAATAATCTATTTTTATATTATATGATTATAATCTATTTTTATATTTTATTATAATAATCTATTTTTATATTACATGATAATAACCTACTCGCGTGTTCATCTGTCGACCTTCAACCTTGACCTTGGGCTTGACCTTGGGCATGACCTTGGGCTGGGCATCGACTTCTAATCCCACTGCAGCAGGTGGGTGGAAGAAATCATGCGGCCAGATGGTGCCCTGTTAGACAACTCGACGCGACCGGAAGCCGACGTCGGCCGTGATGTGATCAATGATTGGCAAGGGAACCAGCGTGCGCACGCAAACAGACGAAACGGCCATGTCGTTGGAAAACAATAAACGGGCGACTTTTGGTCCGCCTGCATATAACACAACCTCCTCCTCCTATTCCTTTTCTTTTTCTTCTTCCTCCTCCTTCTTCTCCTCCTCCTCCTTCTTCTTCTCCTCCTTATCCTCCTCATCATCATCCTTCTCCTCCTTTTTATCCCTCCTTCTTCTCCTTCTCCTTCTCCTCCTTCTCCTCCTCCTTCTCCTCCTTCTCCTCCTCCTCTCATTCATTCTCATTCTTCTCATCTTGCCTCTTTCTTTTTTATTTCTCTGGATCCGCCAACATGTGCCATCTCCTCCTTTTGTCATCCACCTCTTTCACCTCCCTCCTCCATTTCTTCCTCCTCTTTTTCCTTCTCCTTCTCTTATTCCTTCTCCTTCTCCGTCTTCTTCACTTACTTCTCCTTGTCATTTCTCCGCATATACATACACGGTACACCATCTCTTCTTCACTGTCTTTCGCCTCATCCTCGCCCTCCTCCTATTCCTATTTCTATTCCTCCTCTTTCTTCTCCTACTTCTTCCCCCACACTTGCTTCCTCTCCTCCTGCTCCTTCTCCGTCCACTCCTTCTCGCTTATCTCCTCTTCCTCACTCTTTTACTTCTCCTCTTTTTTCTCTCCTCCTTTTCCTCGTCCTTATTTATTTTCTTCATCCTACTCTGCTAGAGGCTCCTCTTTTCTTTTTCTCCCCCCCTTCTCCTTCTTCTTTACCGCCCACTTATGACCGCTCCTCCACTACTCCTTTCTCCATCTCCTCCTCACTTGCAACTGTATGAATGCATGCGTTATGGCCTACATGGATAATTTTACATTATCAACGGCGCCGCTCAAGGCCATTGCGCTCTATCCAATCCGCTACGTTGCCGACAAAATAATAATTGAACTGTAAGCTTAAAGGAGTATTTATTTACTTATTATTTTCTCCATTTCTATAGCGCCCCTTCAGGCTCTCTACTCAGAGGCGCTCCCGACTACAGCGCGGGCACTGCATCGATGTTTCACACACTCATTTGCGAGTGAAGAACTTGCTCAAGGTCTCTACACGGCGGCTTGAGTGCGGATTCGAACCTCGAACCCTCCTCCGGCTCCAAGTCGTCACTGACGTCACCACTACACCACCGCACCTCGCAAATGACAGATCTTTAAACACAATACCGTTCATTCTATGCTTAGGCTTTCTTCATCTCGAGAATTATCCGGCAAACTAAAGACTTGAGTCGCGAGAATCAGGAGAACAAGATGCTTCTGCCTAGGGACAGGAACCGGAAAACACTAAACACAACTCCAGACGTGAGGAACAGATCATTAGAACCTGACGCTATAGATTAGAACGGACTCGAGTCACTTGATACCGAATTATGAATCATTAGCGCTGTGTTTAATTGAAAACGGAGCAGTCTTGTTGTTCGGGGAGTAAGTAAGTAAGTAGGTGGGTAGATGAAGAAAAAGACTTCTCCCCGTTGTTAATAATTAAAGATGAGACTTTCGAATGGAAGCAGTGGTTGCTAGGCGACGACGGTTGAAAGCAGCGTTGGAAAGACGCAAATAAAAGGACGCCCTTGGTTTCAGATGTCTCGTCATGCCTACCTGTCTGTTTGTTTCCATCCCTCTTCTTGTCCTTTTATGTGCTCGTCTGTTTGCCTGTCTGCCTGTCTGTCTGTCTGTCTGTATATCTGCCTGTCTGCCTGGCTTTCTGTGTCCATCTGCCTGCCTGTGTTTCCATTTATATGCTCGTCTATCTGCCTACCTGTATGTCTGCCTGCCTGTCTGTCTGTCTGTCTGCCTGACTGCCTGTCTGCCTGCCTGTCTGTCTGTCTGCCTGTCTGTCTGCCTGTCTGTCTGCCTGTCTGTCTGTCTGTCTGCATGTGTTTTCATTTATGTGTTTGCCTGTCTGCCTCGATGTTAGTCTCCCTATATGTTTCCATGTGTCTGCATGTCTGTTTGTTCAATTCCTTGCGCCTGGTCGTCTGGCCGTCTGGCTGCTTGCCTCTCTCCTAATCTGTGCGTCTTAATACCGGCTTGTCATTCAGTCCATGCTTCTGTTTGTATTTGTCTGTCTGTATATAAATCTGTCTCTATATGCTTGCCGGTGTATCTGACAGACCAATGAACCGCCTGTATGTCTATCTGTCTGGCTCTGTCTATATGCGTATGCAACTATCTGTCTCTGTATGTCTGTCTGACTGCCTCTCTGTGTTTTTGTCGAACACATTGCCTGTGTGTCTGTCTAAATATAAAAACTGTCTGCCTCTACGTGTCTGTCTGTCTGTCTAGTAGTGTTTGCGCCTTGGTTAATCTGTCTGTCTATATGTCTGTCTATAAGTCTGTATGTCTGTGTGTCTGTCTATTTGTGCATGTACGTCTGTCTGGCTGTCTGAGTAAAATGAGCGATTACAAAATCATTATAATATGGCAATATTCTGATGGTATGGTCTTTGGAGCGGATTTCTTGAAACATCTTTCGTTGAAAATCTGTTATACAGACGAATAAACGAATGGACCAAAGCTGACCAGAGATTCATCTCCTAATTATTAGTCACAGCGTTTTTAAATCCGGACTTATATGCGTCTCAGTTATAATGCTACTTAAACTACGCCACTTGGTTATTAACATACATACATACATACATACGTACATACATACACACATATTTACTTACGTACGTACGTACATACATTCATACATACATACATACATACATACATACATACATAGATACATACATACATACATACATAGATACATACATACAGTACATACATACATACATACATACATACATACATACATACATACAGTACATACATGCATGCATGTATACATGCATGCATGCATACATACATACATACATACATACATACATACATACATACATACATAGATACATACATGCATACATGCATACATACATACATACATACATACATACATACATGCATACATACATACATACATACATACATACATACATACATACATACATACATACATACATACATACATACATACATACATACATACATACATACATACATACATACATACATACATACATACATACATACATACATACATACATACATACATACATACATACATACATACATACATACATACATACATACATACATACATACATACATACATACATACATACATACATACATGCATGCATACATACATGCATACATGCATACATGCATACATGCATACATGCATACATGCATACATGCATACATACATGTACAATATTGTGCGTACATACATACATGTACATACATGCATACATGTAAAAAGTTGAGCTTACTCTTCGGAGTCGGGACTATAATACATGGTCTTGTGAAAACTGGAATTGAAAGAATTAAGGGAAGTCTCTCTGTAAGAGATTGGAATAATAATTTAAATAATAATAATATATAATAAAATAATAATAATTAATATTCCTTTTATTGAAGCAATCCAGTTGAAAGACCGCAACCGATGACAGTGTCCAGTTATTTGCGATTGAAACAATTCACACGAACACAAAATTTAATAACAGAAGACATAAATCTTTAGTACTTACTGAGCAGACATGCCAGACAGCCTGCAATACACGACGCTAATAGCAGCCTTCAAAGGACGTCTCTTATCCTACGAAACCTCGAACCCTGGTCCGCTGACCTCTGTTTGTATGATTACTGTTTGTATGTGCACCTGGTATAGCGCTCCTTCAAGCTCTCACTACTCAGAGGCTCTCCCAAATGCAGAGCGGACACTGCATCGGAGTTTCACGCCGATGCCAGTGTGTTATCCAATGCGCTACCGGGTCTCACAAAAAATATGCATGCGTGCATAGGCGCAACCACCTTATGGGACCCACGAAACGCGTCCCCCCAACTTTTGAGTGGTCTCCTAACTTTATTATTATGGTCCCCCAACTTTTAGGACGTGATTCATTATGCCCCCCCCCAACTTTTAGGACATGATTGCACCTATGCATGCGTGTATAGTGTATACACGTTTGTATGTATGTCTTTATGTATGCATGCATATATATGGCGCCGCAGACCGAAATGAGCATTAAGTCGGAGATTACACATCAGAGATATTAGGGAAATAGTATGTTTGTGATTTGTTAATTTTTTTATACAATTTCACCCTAAAAATGTTTTTCTTTGAATTTTTTCACTTTTTTTGTAAAAGACAAGTTGCTAAGCTATTTTAATACTCTTTATATGCATATTACTTTTTTTATTAATTAAATTAATTCAATTAATTAATTTAATAAAATCACCTATTTCCTTATATCTTCGGTTAGAATTAAGCTAGAGCAATACTTTTTGTGTCATTTTGATGCCTGAGACAAGGCCTTTAAGATGATGTATCAAACTCAATATCTTGGAAAATCACCTTAATGTTCATTTCGGTCTGCGGCGCCACAATTATTTCAAACGTGTGTATGCGTGTGCCCCTGTCCATTTTTTTTAATATAGCGCTTCTCTGCCAAACTCCCTGTTGCCATTTATAATACATTCCAGGGCTATCTGTTATTCTGTCACAAATGGGGAATGAGGTAAATTGGGTGAGTTGGGGTTCACTGGGGGTCAAATGGTCCCAACTGAGACGGAAGGCATTTCCCAATGGAGAGACGGAGGAGGAGGAATAGGGACAATCCATCACCTAACGCTGGTCACCATCAATTTTTTTGGGCATCATCAATTGTTGCTGCTGCGGCAGGTTGTCATAGAAACGTTCGGTGGTGCCAGTGCCGTCGGTCAGATTGACCGATTGCCTGTGGCGATTTTGGGGACTTTACTTTGTCATTTCTTGACGCCCAGCTCATGAATATGCTAACGAGACTCGTGAATATGCAAATGACCTTTTAGAGGTGTCGATTTTTGTGCTCGTTCCAAGGTACATGTATTTGGGATACTCCATGGTTTAGCGGTTAGAATGTTGGACTGTCGGGTTGGAAGACTGGACTTCAAATCTCGGAGCAGTAAGGATATCTGCAACGCATGCAATCGTAGCAAGATCAGCTACAAAATTAATGCAGTATCGGCCTACAGGCTACGTCTGAATCTGCTTGTAGAGGCCATGAGCAAGACCTTCACTCGCAATTGCTCATGTGCTTCGACGTGAAACTCCGATTCAGTGTCCGCGATGTAGTCGGGAGCGCCTCCGATTAGTAATCTTGAAGTGGCGCTGTAATAAGTACTCATATATACAATCACCGTGCAACGTTCTTCGACAAAGTCCAATGGTCCCGAATTGTCGATAAGCTTCATAACTACAAGCTTTCATGCATTTTTTCGTGACAGTAATTTGGGAAATGTCACATCGCGTCAGAAATCGGAGGACAACGTTTTACATTGCGTGCATGTGCATTGCGGTTGGGACTGTTACAGTAGTGCGTACAGGGTGACCAGCAAACCGTTCAAATATGTCATACTACGGGTCTGCAGGTAGAGCTGTTATTTGCTACCCGACCCATACCCGTACCCATACCTCTTGTCATGAAAGATTGCTGAACAAAATCTTTCCAGATCCATTAATTTTGTGCTTTGTGCAGCATGCGATTTGAACTTTTTGATCTGTGATTCCGTGCAGCAAACATGGGACAAGGACATTTTCCCCTCTGGACATATTCCACCGGACATATTCCCCCGAAGTTACCACTCGACGTACCCCCCCCCCGAAGTTACCACTCGACGTACCCCAAATAGAACCACCACCCCGACTAACTAGCTTGAACTCCGTCGGCTTTTCATGTGCCTTTCTTCATAAACATGATCAGTCATCGGACATATGTGTGGTCTAACAGCTGTAATTATTTAAGTTCAGCAAAAGACTTGAAGACTATGGTAAGATAACATAATGTTCTTTTATTGACCAATTGCTATCCGCATTTCGGCATACAGCCATGGTATCATAAACGTACATCATCTATGTAAGCTTAGTCAATCAATAGTCAAATGTCATTAAACAACGCACAAATCCTAAATCCAATATACATTTAAGCATCCTCTTAACTTCTTATAACGACCAACTATTAAATTTTATACTGCACTTTGGCTTACATGACATGACATTTAAAAAAGATAAAGCATCCCTGTCAAAATTCGTTTTCTTGTCAGATTGTCCACCCTATGGGATAATTCTTTCGTGCAGTCTTCGTCACACTGAAAAAAGCTTTGGTGTTAACGGTGGAAGAAGTGGGTTCAACACGTGTTCTTGAACTATCAAAAAACTGGATCTATTCAGGAATTGACTAATCTTACTGCTTGTGTTGCTGTTTGCCTCTCTCCCAGTCAGCGCTGTCAGTGCGGGTGTCCTATCCTTATCTTGTCCAGTCTTATCATCTATTGTCCTGTCCTCTCCTCTATTGTCCTGTCCTATCCTCTCTTATCCTATCGTATACCCTCTCTTTTCCTGCAATCATTATTGGGTCACCTTCCGTCCGCCTTTGCTCTCTCACCAGACTCGCTGCAGACCTCATGACAAAATGAACTAGATCCTCCCTTTCTCTTTCCTTCATTCCTCCCCCCCCCACTGCCGATTTTTCTCCCTCTCTGACACCCTGTAACTCTGCCTCTCTACCCCTCGACCTGCTTCTATGTCTCCTTGCCTGTCTGTCTGCCTCCCTGCCTTTCGCCTCTCTGCCTGTCTTCTTGACTACCTGTCTTTGTCTGTGTTTGCCTATGCCTCTGTCGCTATCTCTGTCTGTCTGTCTCTTTCTTTCTAACTGTCTCTTTCTCTTTGTCTCTCTCTCTCTGTCTCACTCTCCGTCTCTCTGTCTCTGTCTCTTTCTGTCTCACTCTCCGTCTCTCTCTGTATCTCTGTCTCTGTATCTGTCTGCCTCTCTCCCCACTTTTTCCCTACCCCATTTATTCCTCCCTTCTTCCCTACCTCCATCCCCAACCCTCTCCCCATTCCACGCAGCCAGCCTGTTGCACATGTAAGCGTTTTGATTGATGATCCTCGATTATTGAGTCTGCCCACCAACCCCCACTTCCCCTAAATCTGTCCGCTGTAATCCCGATTGGCGGGAGTTGCCTAGCAACAGCGTGCACCCACAGGAAAATATGAATCGAGTTGCCCGGCTCAGATGACGCATGACAGCTTATGCGGCGCCAGTGCAAGGAGGTCTCTCGAATTCGTGCCTCAACTTCGAAACTGCGATCATATGGTGCAGAATTGATATGTTGATGTTGAAGTCGAGGAGTCATGGCAGCGTGTCCGGTACATAATCTAATCTAATCTGACCTAATTTTATAATATGATATGATACATGATGTGATGTGATACAGTACATGATGTGATGCGATTTGATATGATATGATATGATGTGGTGTGATAATGATACTGTAACTATACGATACGGTACTATTTAATATTAGCCTATATGATATGATGTGATATGATATAAAACGATACGATACGATAATTATGATATGATATGATATGGTAATTTACATAGGCGTAGGGGACATTTCAGTGATGGGGTGGGCAAATATGAGACTTTTGCCCGAAAAAAATTTTTCGTCCGGCCGAAAGCTTAAGAAAAATTTTCGTTACGTTTTCCCGAAAATTCTGACGACCTTTTTCTAGTCATCCGGCCAAAATCTTCTGAAATTTTTTGTTACTTTTTGCTCGAAAGGTTTTTTTGTTCGGGCAAGTCTGATTTTTCGGGCAAGAAGACCCGGTAAAATAAAAAAGTAAATTTTTTTGTTTAAAACTTTTTTTTCCGGGTCTGCTTGCCCGAAAAATCAGACTTGCCCGAAATTTGGGGGGCATTTGCCCCCCTGGACCCATAGGCGCAACCACGCCCTAAAAGTTGGGGGGACCGGGACCGATGGAAATTCTTAGTAGGAGTAATAATAGCGAAACGCGTGGAGCCGCGATTGCCGAAGGAAAGAAGCCCTATCGACTATAGGGGGTATGGGGAGTGTCGTAATCTCCCCCATCGGAGCCCCAGCAACTGACGCAATTTTGATCATTTGATGCCAAATCGAGTGCATTTTGGGTTCTAGTTTATCTGAAATTTTGCAACGATGATATGGAAATAGAAGTACATGTACCTAAACCCCCTCAATCTGTGAAAGTTTAAATCTAAATCACTCAATGAGCCATAAAAATTGACATTAATTTTGACATTGCTTTGCAAATAAAAAAATTCACAGCTTCTGTGGATGCAAAGCTTACCATAAATGGACAGAAGTCATGCAACAAATACTCAATAATTTTAACAGAGAGTCTAAAGACTATAAGATCTTTGATTTTAATGTAGGCCTACACATAAATTAAGACACAATGAAACCAAAGAATGAGAATCATCAGTGTTCATTTCCATCTAACCGGAAGAGGGACATAATTCCCGCTGTTTTTGAGAGAAACCTATCTAAAAACGGTAAAATGGTGATTTTTTTATTGTTTTACAACAAATATCCCTAATATTCATTTATTCAATTGCACAATGCCCATATAAATCAGCATAGAGTGGAACTAAAGATTTAGAAACATTATTAAGCTTATGTGTCCATTTCTATCTTTTGACTATATATCCGTGGAGGTCTCAAAATACGATATATCATAAGCTGAATGCTTTGTGTTGACTTGGGGGTGAACGAGCGGCCGCAGGACGATCGGCGAGGCGCGAAGCGCCGAGCAGGGAAATTTTTGAATTTCCACACTGCAATGGTAGCATTTTAGGCTGTCATTTTACGAAATTGCTCTTCATTTCAGTGCTGACTTCAGTGGTTGAAGACTTAAAAAGCGTCTCCTCAAATTGTCATTTTTTTCTCTCCAAATTTCCATGATGTAAAATTTGATGTTTAAAATTCTAAAACTATAATGATAATAGCATTTTAGGCTGTCTTTTACTCAATCATTTCAGTGTTGATGATTGTGATTCTGTGACTTCAGAAGCGTCTCCCACATTGTTTAAATATTTTCAGATTTCTCAATTCATCATCTTAAACTAATTTCTCATAATTTAATTGAAAACATTGCATGATTTAAGACTTCAATAAATGTCTCCTCCCTTTGTTTAATTTTTTAATTTTTATACTGCTATGGTAGCATTCTTAGCTGCCATCTTAGGCCTAACTAAATTGATCATTACGTAAAAACAATGGACAACACTGCAGAAGTTTACGATGATATTTATGAAATATTTCTGAAATATTGGAGATGGATTTAAGCACCTCCTTCCCCCGTCAGAAACGTTGGAGAGCAAGACCGTAGCCAGGATTTGATTTCGGGGGTGTTTCTTCGGCGGAGAAATTCTGACGACTTTATTTCTGAAAACACATTTTTTAGTCGTCAAAATGTCTGAGGACACCTTTGTTTAGTCGTCAAAATTTCTGAAGACACTTTATTTTAGTCGTCACATTTTTTGAAGACACCTTTTTTAGGTGTAAAACATTCTAAAGACACATTTTTTAGTTGTCAAAATTTCTAAAGACCCTTTTTTTAGTTGTCAAAATTTCTGAAGATATCTTTTTAGTTGCCAAAATTTCTGAAGACACTTTTTTAGTTGTCAAAATTTCTGAAGACATCTTTTTCAGTTGGCAAAATTTCTGAAGACACCTTTTTTATTAGTCAAAATTTCTGAAGACACCTTTTTTAATCGTCAAAATTTCAGAAGATCGTCGCAAACTGCTTAAATTCTTAGTACGGTATCTTTCGCTTAATTTCATGTTTTTTTCATTATGTGCTAGTGAATAATATTCTATTAATTTTTACATTTTCCATTTCGGATGGTGTTTTCGTGGTTTTATTTCATGGTTTTTACATCACGTGCTAGTAAATGCATTATGTTATTTTTACATTTTCCATTTGGGGGGTGTTCAAACACCCAAAACACCCCATAACTACGGCCTTGTTGGAGGGGACCGTTCCCGATGCTCCTCTGTGTCTACGCCCACGGTGTAGACGTACATTGCCACAGAAGCAAGACTGTAAGAATGAAAAGGGTAATTGAGAGACCTAGCTAAATTAATCCTATGTGCATATAATTATTATGATAATTTCTGGCACATTGGACTGCAAAAGACCTAGTATTTTGCATTTGAAAAGACAAAAACATTCAAACCAGACACAAAAAAGGCCTTAAGAAAGAAAGTCAAGACTGAAGAGTCACTTTTATATAGGCCTAACCAAATTCAGTATCCGTGATTCACACTTAGCAACACACTCACGTGCAATCTGTGGGACGCCAACACTGTTGGGGTAAGATGCCTGATAAAAACGTTCTTGACTCGATCAGCCTTAATGAGCTGAGAAACTATGTTTTTAATATGCCAATCTGTATTCAAACGGCTATTATATAGCAGCAGTCACTGGCAAAAGTTGGAAAGGACCTCCCAAGCCTCGTCGAAAGTTGGGGGGGGGACCATCCCATTAATGGTCCCAAACCTCTCAAAAGTTGGAGGGGACGCGTCCCGTGGGTCCCATAGGGTGGTTGCGCCTATGCCTGGACCCCCGCCTCCTACGCCTATGGTAATTTATTATATAATATCATATGATACGATATGATATGATATGATAATGGTGCGAACATAAAGTGTCGTGATGTGATGTTATGTAATCCTATATGTACTGTGATTAATGATCTACATGTATATTGTCTGTTTATTAATTATCCAAGTGAGGCTTGGACGCTGTCCGACTATAATCCGTCTGCTAACAATGCAGCTCTATCCAACTGTAATTCAACCACTGTTTGGCTATAGCTGTCCGGCTATTGCTCTATTGTTGTCCGGCTGTTGTCCGGTTATTGTCCGGCTGTTGTTCGGCTGTTTGTCGTTTGGTTTCCGCGTCAGCTGAAAAGACCCTTCAACGAGGTAGGAGAATCGACGACTCAGCTTTCAATAATAAGCAGAGGTCTGTTAATGCAGTCATGGCAATCTATTCTTCCACCTTTAATATTGAGCACTTCTTTCTTTTTCTTTTTCTTTCTTACTGCGAGCGACGTTGAAATTTTTAAACAATCGGGACAGAGAAAGACAGACAGACAGATTCAGAGGTAGAGACAGAGTCAGATGTAGAGACAGATGCAGAGAGAGAGACAGAGACAGAGACGGACAGAAAGACGGATAAACAGATATAGAGAAAGACAGACAGACAGAGACATCGAGACAGATATAATAAGAAAATTCTGACATAGAGTAATACGAAGGAGTCACAGACATAGCCAGGCAGAGGAGAAGTAAGAAACAGAGACACAGAGGTAAACAGAAACAGATAGCGAGACTACTGAGACATTGGCGATTGCAGACGTGCAGAGCCAGATACACAGACAGAGACAGAGACAAAGACAGAGACAAAGACAAAGACAGGGACAGACAGACAGAGAAACGGAGAAAGAAGCGGAGGCAGAGAGAGAGAGATACACAGACGGAAACATGTGTACACAGACGGATGCGAATGAGGACAAAGGCAGTGGCAGAAACGGTGCCTGCAGCCTACCTATCCAGTCTTCAGTCAATTTGAACGAAAAAGGCGCTAGACTATTACGAACAGATTGCGCAAAGAGATCCCAATCTTATCAGACATTTTACTAAAGTTAATAATTTATTGCTGAAATTTAGCAGGTGTACTTGATAGACAAGTCTAAGCGACTCGGTGACTTAGTCGACTAAGTAAATCGCGAACTTCTGAGTTACCGACTTTTTCTACTACTGTAACAGCGCGCACGAACTCTCAGACTATAGCACATAATTTATACTCGAGAAAATCTGAGCCACATAAATTATCTCAAACCCAGACGAAAATCTCGTACACAGCGAGTCGTAAATTGTTGATCGGTCGTAAAAGTGTCTGGTCTGATTTTTCGGTTTCTCGTGACGAGCAGACATTTTGCTGAATGCGGTGTAATCGAGCGTTTTTATTATGCGCAACGGGAGGCATGCAGTTCGGTGAAGAGGAGACGGGACAACAACTGATGTATGTAGGCTATACGACAACATTAAAGGAAATGGATTTCTTTGGATGGACGCTTGAAGAATTGAGAAGGAGAAGCAGAGTGGCATAAACAGACGATGATACGTCAAAGGTTGAGGGCAGTAGTGAAAAGAGACAGAGAGAGACAGACAGACAGAGACAGACAGACAACAAATAGAGAGAGAAAGAGAGATAGACAGACAGACAGACATACAGACGATAGAGACAGAGAGAACGAGAGACAGAGAGATAGAGAGGGAGGCAGAGACAGAGACAACGACAGAAACAAACAGAGACACATACAGAGACAGAGGCAGAGGCAAAGGATATAGAGAGGGAGCTAGAGAAAATAGAGTGGCAGACATACATACATACATACATACATACATACATACATACATACATACATACATACATACATACATACATACATACATACATACATACATACATACATACATACATACATACATACATACATACATACATACATACATACATACATACATACATACATAACATACATACATACATACAACATAAATGGTTTGCTAGTTACCTTGAAAATCGCTCACAAGTTGTTTACTGCAATGGTGCCTATTCAATGATGCGTTCTGTTCTGTTTGGCGTTCCACAAGGATCGAACCTTGGACCTTTATTATTTCTTCTTTTCATTAATGACCTTCCTAACGCATCCCCACTTATGTACTTCATCCTTTTTGCAGATGACACTAATATCTTTTATTCCCACAGCTCCCTTACCAGCCTTTATCAAATAGTGAATGGCCAACTTTCTCAAATTGCTAATTGGTTTCGTGCCAACAAACTATCATTAAACCTTGATAAAACTAATTACATTCTATTTAGGTCCCATAGAAAAATTTCTTTCACCAACGAAAATAATTTGTACATTGATGGCCATTCCATTAAACAAGAAACATCAACTAAATTCTTAGGTGTTGTGTTAGACCAGCATTTAACTTGGAAAGATCATATTAAAGCTATCTCTTCTAAAATTGCCAAGAATATCGGTATTATAAAACGAGCTTCCTCCTTGTTACCTCCCCATGTTAGGCTAACCCTTTATTATACACTCATCTACCCATATCTTACCTACTGCAATATAATATGGGCTTCAACTTATAAATCCAATTTACAAAGGCTAACAATTCTACAGAAACGTGTTATTCGTTATGTGGCTAATGTTCCATACAATTCTCATACTCATCAGCTATTTTTGGAATTTAAATTACTAAAGATTGAACAAATTAGGACGGTTCAGATAGGTGAATTTATGTTTCGATATGAGCACAACTTGTTACCAGTAGCGTATAGACAAATGTTCTTCCGTGCCTCTGATTTTCATTCCTATTCCACAAGAAGTTCAAATTTGTATAGACAACCATTTGCTCATACTAACACTCGTTTATTTTCGATCAGATATACTGGTGCTAATATTTGGAACAGTATCCCCTCAGCTATAAGTCAATTACATGGTCTTCATATCTTCAAGAAACGCCTACGTTGTTATATTATCAATCGAACTGCTTGAATTATTGTGTTGAATTGGGTGTGTTAGTTAAGTGTTAGTTAAGTGTTAGTTAAGTGTTAGTTAAGTGTTAGTTAAGTTGTGTTATCTATCCTCTATTAATAAGTTTCTGTCCTGATTATATTTCTATTTCTGCAATCGTTTAAACCGGCTGTCATGTCCTGTATATTATGCCTTGCAATTCAATGATTACTGGGTGGCCCAATTAGCGGGATTTCCATCCCTTCCGGGTCTCCCCTTGATACCACTAAGTATGTACAATTCCCTGTTCACTGCCTTGATTGTTATTTTTGGTGCGTATTCAGGAAATAAACTGATTTGATTTGATTTTGATTTGACATACATACATACATACATACATACATACATACATACATACATACATACATACATACATACATACATACATACATACATACATACATACATACATACATACATACATACATACATACATACATACATACATACATACATACATACATACATACATACATACATACATACATACATACATACATACATACATACATACATACATACATACATACATACATACATACATACATACATACATACATACATACATACATACATACATACATACATACATACATACATACATACATACATACATACATACATACATACATACATACATACATACATACATACATACATACATACATACATACATACATACATACATACATACATACATACATACATACATACATACATACATACATACATACATACATACATACATACATACATACATACATACATACATACATACATACATACATACATACATACATACATACATACATACATACATACATACATACATACATACATACATACATACATACATACATACATACATACATACATACATACATACATACATACATACATACATACATACATACATACATACATACATACATACATACATACATACATACATACATACATACATACATACATACATACATACATACATACATACATACATACATACATACATACATACATACATACATACATACATACATACATACATACATACATACATACATACATACATACATACATACATACATACATACATACATACATACATACATACATACATACATGCATACATACATACATACATACATACATACATACATACATACATACATACATACATACATACATACATACATACATACATACATACATACATACATACATACATACATACATACATACATACATACATACATACATACATACATACATAGAGAGACAAACAGACAAACCAAACAGACACAGATAGACAAACAGAGACAGACAGACAAACAAACAGACATATGAGTTATTCCGCTATATGCCAATCACGCATTGACATTTACATTTGTGACGTAATATGACATTCTTGACTGTTTTAGTTCAACAACTGCAATCAATATTAATGTACTTGACCATAGCGATTCAATTTGAAATTTTTATCGCGATATTTTTATAGCGGTGCTATAGAAATCGTTTGCTTTGCTCGTTTCACTCGTCTGCACCGAGTTCAACAGGCATTTTTCAATTAATTATTTACAGGTTTATTGCATGTTGTATATTTATATCATGGAACTTGATAGTCATTCATTCATTCATTCATTCGGACATTTATATAGCACTCCTTCGAGTAAAAGAAACTACTCAGAGGCGCTCCCTACTCCAGCGTGCCTAAAAAGAGCAGTTTTAAGTTTAGTAAGGAACGATCCTGGTAGAGTCCCAGGGTGTAGGCGTAGCTCAAAAGGAAGGCCATTCCAGACCACCGGACCAACCACAGAAAAGGCTCGATTCTTCATGGTATATAATTATTATAGTACTTCGGGTATCTCGCTAAATACACAACTTTCTCACCTATCTAAACTAATGCGTCTGATGTTCATAAAAGATGTCACAAACTCTAATTATTAGAACTTTGCTGATAGTAGTAGGCTAATAGTGATAACAAATCATAGTAGTTATTTTTACCGCAGGGTTACTATTTATTATTTTTTTAAGCATCACATTAATTTTGCAAGGTGATATTTATTAACTCTCATGGTTCACTCGTTAGATCTGAGCAAAATTTAATTACAATGTAATTAACCCATTAGTGCCCGACGTCCGTTATAACGGACGCTCAGAAAACACGTTGCCAAAATTAGAGCTAACTGTATAATATAGTCATCACTATTTTTTTAAATTGGTGGGTCAATTGGCTATAGATTCCACTATTTTGATTGCCGGATTATGTGGATTAGAAATATTTTATTGATTGTGCTAATGTGTCTATTGCAGCATGTCTAAAATCCTCGCTACCCTTAGCTATTATATTTATGTTTGGCATTGAACGAGGAGGAATTTAGAGAAAGTGTAAATGTTGTTTGTAGTAGCCATATTGGTCAATATCCTGACAAAATATTATCCCAATTGCCGCAAGTTTTCCAAAGGAAATTTCGATTGCAATGTAAGCGTCCGTTATAACGGACGTCGGGCACTAGCCCAGAGATGACGTTTCCTACAGTAAGTCTCCTTGCGCCATTGTTCCAGCAATTACCACCGTCGTTGCATTACTTGTAATATGAAGTAAGCATCAGCCTACAGTTTATTCAGACTGGCGACTCACTATTTTGACATGAATATTGTATACTTTTGCACTTCTGACATGAGTTTGGGTACGGTGGGGCATGTAATGAAGGAGCCTGTACTTGAGGAACATGTACACAGGTCAATTTACCTTGAAACCCATAGCAGCCAGGTGCAAAGAACTAGTATCACGCCTCACTATAGTGATTATTTGCTGGCGTGATCGCTGTGTTGTAAGATACTTTTACCATTCCCCCCTCCCCCGAGAGGAGATCGGACTCAATCCCTGTCCGTCCTCTCCCCGGCCGACCATCTCCTCCCGACGTAGGCTTTGGCTCATTTCTGATTTCCCCTGTTTTGCACTTGGTTCAAGATGCGCCCACCCTGTATAGAACATAATCTCTAGTAGGCCTATAGTTAGTCTTCAGTGCACGAACTTTTAGGATGGTGGACGAGGGTCGTGTGCAGGGATAGTCACACAGCCAGAAGAAAGTCATGTCTGTTTTTCAAACTTCCATGTCCCTGCTCTACAATCAAGGCATGGGCGATGTGTTGATACGTAACATGCTAACATGATATGAATCCGGTAACGGAAATTGTGACGTCCAATCAGTCTACCTGTGTGACATAGTTTGGTATCTCTTACAAAGTTTACTAAGGCAGCAGAAGTTTGACTCAAGGCAACAGATGTAAGTGTACACAAGTGTCATGGCGTACCATCCAGTACTCAAGTGCTTGGCGTACCATCCACCCAAGGTCAACGTGCTGCTGCAGTCCTGTAAGCCTGATGTACAATGCGATGGTAACAATCATTAGATTGTACTAGGAAACACAAACTGCCATTGCAAGGCTTGAGAAATGTGATGGAAACCTTTATCCTTAGAGCCACAAGCACTATCACAATACATGAAACGCTCACAAATAAGCTGGTGCCCTGCACTTGACATTAGGTAAATGAAGATAATTAGCTAATGAAGTAAATAGATATATTGCAAATCATCAAAAACATTCACCAAGCATTGTATCAAATAAGAAGAAGGCTTAATTCTCAATGGCAACCTAAGCACTGGGCTAGTGCCCGACGTCCGTTATAACGGACAGTATCTGTCAGTATGGAGAGTACTGATAATGTAGCACGAGTCAATAAATAAGTTATCAGCCATGTTACTGCACCAAGTTGTTGATATTACTGAAACCACAACTTAATTTGTTGGGTTTTACCACTTTGGGCACTAATGGGTTAAATTCCATAAAGACTGTTACAGTAGAATAATACAGAGCTATAAATAGGCTAATGTGCACGCCATGAGCATAACTCTATTTTTGCGTACGTCCTACGTTTTTCCCCAGACTCCGCCTTAGGCACCCGTACGCAAATCGTCTAAATCCGGCGATCCGGTCGCCTTCCCTTCTTGTGAACCTAATAATTATATTGGTAGCCTCAAAGCCTTAATAACGTTCAAAGCCCCTGTAGATGGTTCGCAACAAGTGTTGACTTAAACACTAGACCTATAGCGTACGACAAAGATTCATCGAATAGGCATCGATGCTCGTATAAAAATAATAAATACTGAATAAATATAAATAAATATAAACATGAATGAATAATAATGAATAAAAATGAATGATGAATTCGTATGAATAAGTATGCATGAATAATAATGAATAATGAATAAATATGAATGATTAATAATGAATAATGAATAAATATGAATGATTAATAATGAATAATGAATAAATATGAATGACTAATAATGAACAATGAATAAATATCAATAAATATGAATGACTAATAATAGGCCTATGAATAAAATAATATCAATAAATATGAAGGAATAGCAATATATGATTAATAAATAAGAATAATTAGGACTGAATAAAAAAAACAATGAATAAATATGAATAAAATAATATGAATGAAAAACAATAAATAATGAATAAATAATAATAAATAAAAGTAAATCATGAAGCACAGCTACACAAAAAGATTTCAAGTAAATTACTCTGCAATCTTTCCAGCCGAGTTCCACCTCATTTATCTCAGTCGAAATTAATCGTCTGCATGCCTTGGGAACCACGCAGTCTGCTCGGACATAATAATATACTATAATATATATATATATATACACACTGTGATATAATATATACTGTAATAAATATATATATATATACCCTGTGATATAATAATACTGTAATATACACACACTGTGATATAATATAAACTGTAATATATATACACTGTGATATAATATATATATATACACTGTGATATAAAAATATACTATAATATATATATACACCGTGATATAATAATATACTATAGTATATATATATATATATACCACGATATAGTAATATACTATAATATATATATATATACACCGTGATATAATAATATACTATAATATATATATATACTGTGATATAATATATATATATATATATATACTGTGACATGATATATATATATACAGTTTTTATACACTGCATGTGACATAATACTGCGTCCGAACATGCGACAGAGAATAATCGGAAACACGACGCAGAGCTGGACCGACTCTTTAGTAGCGGACAGAGACAAACGACCAATTGATTCAGTCACCAGCCTCCAGGGCTCAATCTTAATTAATCCAGCGACGTGGAGAACTCTCTCCCACCCCATGCCACCCTCTTTCCATCCACTTTCCACCCACTTTCCACCCACTTTCCACCCACGTTCCATCCCAACACAACCCCATTCCACCCTCTTTCCATCACCACCATTTCACCACCACCCCATTCCACCCTCTTTCTACCCCACCATCCCACCACCACCCCATTCCACCCTCTTTCTACCCCACCATCCCACCACCACCCCATTCCACCCTCTTTCCATCCCACCACTACCCCATTCCACCCTCTTTCCATCCCACCACTACCCCATTCCACCCTCTTTCCACCCCTCCGTCCCACCACCACCTCATTCCACCCTCTTTCCATCCCACCATCCCACCACCACCCCCATTCCACCCTCTTTCCATCACCACCATCATCCGACCACCCCATTCCACCCTCTTTCCATCCCACCACTATCCCCCATTCCCCACTCTTTCCACCCCATCACCCCATTCCACCTTCTTTCCATCCCACCACCATCCTTCACTTTACCCTCTTTCCATCCCACCACCATCCCCCACTCCACCCTCTTTCCATCACCACCACCCAATTCCACCCTCTTTCCATCCCACCACCATCTCCCATTCCCCACTCTTTCCACCCCACCACCCCATTCAAACCTCTTTCCATCCCACCATCCACCACCACCAATAACACCGATCACGGAAGTGGAATGCAATCTGATTTGGTGGACCGTGGGTGGGTCAGTCGATTTGGTCGACGGTTCAAACAAAATGACTCAATTACCTCTCAGCGTTTTGTGATGGAATGACATTGTCACGCGAGACAGATGAAGTAAGTGTTACGAAACACGGTGTAATGACGAACACAATGTCATCCATGTTGCGGATTGGATTTTGGAGCCTCATCGGTTGATACCTTGTGTTTTGGACACTGGCGATGTAGAAGTCACTAATGAGTCATAAAAGTCGTAATAATAATATTAGTATAACTACTGTATGCTGCTGCTAAAATTAAAACTACTAGGCCTATATAACAATACTGAGTATATAATATATACTACCATTTCTACTGCTACTACTACTACTACCACCACTACTACTACTCCTCCTAGCTGCTACTACTACTACTACTACTACTACTACTACTACTACTACTACTACTACTACTGCTGCTGCTACTACTACTACTACTACTACAACTACTACCACACGCACATACACACGCACATACACACTCACACACACACACACTCTCACACGTGTTTCTATATGGAAAGCCTTAAGAATATCTTACTCATTTCTCTGGGGTGAGATCCTTCACAGCCTCTGTCCGTTTGTGTAACTGGCAGACCTTTTAAGGTCGTCCACATGTGGGCCATATTGACAGCACTGACCCGATGTTTACATATCCGAAATTAGCCACCATGGACACCATGGACACCATTGGCACACTAAACGAGCGGCGCCCAAAGTGGACTGAAGCAGGGTTTCTGAATTTCATAAATGTTTTTGTCGCGAGTCCGTGTCAAAAAGTAGCCCAAAAGTCGCGAGATGAGCGGCTAAATGAAGACGTTAGCAAAATAATTCTGCTAAGTGCATTAAAAACGTACTTTATTGGATTCGCCATGCAGTCACGTCACAAGACAAGTGATGAAACCATAGACGAAAAAATTTAGATGGTTGACACTTTAGTTCTTACCGTAGACTAGACTAGAGCATGAATTTGGCCTAATTAAATTAGCAACACGACATTCATTTCATGATTTATATAGCGCCGTTTCAAGAAGTCAGCTCAGAGGCGTAGCTTGGAAAGGTAACCTAGTAACACAAAGCGGTAAAATTATGAGAATTCACAATGTCTCCATCGTGACCGCGGAATTTTTCAGATGCAACCCAAAATAGCACATTTAAAAGTAGCCCAACTCGCGTATTTCGCGGCGATATGGCAACCCTAGACTGGGGGAGAGCGGGTAATGAGCGCATCAAATCGTAAGTTATGGCGATACAATGAGATGAGAAACGGTGTGAATGGAACGTGGTGTTAGTGGAGGTGGTGAAAGGTGTTTATGATGAGAGTTGGTGAGAATTACATTGATGTGTGATCATAATTACGACGTTGATTATGATTTATATTTTATAACGTATGCGTTGATCCACGTTGATGTGAGGTTAATTATGTACCGAATTGACCTACTTCCTTTATCCGTGTGCTCTCCTTCTGTGTCTTCGTGAATGTCTTTATATGTTGCTGCTTCTGTGCTTCTGACCTAGATAAACTTGTGCTTCTGTATTGCTGTCTCTGATTCTGTTTCTGTTTCTGCTTCTGTCTCTGTCTCACACTGTCTCTGACTCTGTATTTGTCTGAGTCTTACAGTCCCT
>OX243825.1:7779534-7804630 GCA_945859605.1 Lumbricus rubellus
GAAACAAAACTGTATCAAGTCATGCACGTTATGACTGCTGTTGATAGACTTTTCATGCACGGAATGCTAATAAAATAGCAATGCGAGTTATGGATCATAATTATCTAGTAGTAGTAGCAGTAGTAGCAGCCATGCACGTTTTGACTGTTGATAGACTTTCCGCGCACGGAGTGTTAATAAAGTAGGCCTACATGTAGCTATACGAGTAACTGTTATGGATCATACATGTAATTATCTAGTAGTAGCATTAGTGTAATAATGGTTGCTGGGCCTTTTATAGGATTGGGTTGTAGATGCAGTATGTAGCCTATGTGACTTTTATGTGTGTTTCCCATAATAATAATAATAGTAATAATAAGACGATTTATATAGCGCCATAGCTCAGCCAAGGCCGAAGGAAATGGCACATATTAAACGCCTTCCCTAAGAGCATTTCTCACTGGGTCGCGCTTTTCTCTGAGCTACTTAGAAAAGGCGGATAATTTTCATGCTGTTGCCTATTATAATCGCATAATCGATCACATAAATTTATATAGCGCTCATTAAAGATCTCTACTAAGTGTCTGGGAAGCATTTTGTCTGACCTGTGGTAGGTTTGTGGTATGCTGAAAATTGTAAATCTTCTAATTAGTTTTCCAATAAATAGATGTGTGTTTGCAATGACGAGTTTCAATTAAAAGGTTCTCAACATCTTATAAGTGCTTACTGTTTTAATACGCAATAAGTAGCATAAATACAAAATATAGGAATCACCAATAATTAATTACCGAAGCAGGTTCTTGGGTACAACTATAAGGTCAAGACAACATCTTAAACACTGCAACTAAACGTTCAGCTGCACAATACACCTGTCCTTCTAGAGTTATCTGCCTGATAATTAATTATCTTACATCGATTTGAAAATTCATCTGCACCTTATCACAAGTTCAACCGCAGATGTCTTCGAGTTTCATTTTTCCCAGGAGATAAGCTCCATCTCCAAGAGAAAACGTTAACGTAATTTTAGCCGAAGATAACGTTGCGTGGAGTCCACAGGAACGAACAGTACTGTTGTCGATCAGAAAAAAGGTGTTTTAAAGTCGTGTTCTTAAATAGGCAGTCAGACTCGAGACCACGGCTCAGTCAGAAACCTGCGCCAGTGAAAACATGAAGACACTTTTGATTCTTGTGACGTTGTTCGTCATCGGGTGTACAGCGGCCAAAAAGTCATACAGAGGGTAAGTTCAACAGACATAGGCGTACGAGGCGGGAGTCCGGGGGGGGCAAATGCCCCCTCCCACAAATTTCGGGCAAGTCTGGGTTTTCGGGCAAACATAGCCCCGGACGATTAAAAAAGAAGAAAAAAGGTCGTCAACTTTCAGGCAAGTCTGTTTTTCGGGCAAACACAGCCCCGGACGACTTAAAAAAAGGTCGTCAACTTTTTGCCGGATATATTTTTTGGGCAGAAGTTCAATCTTTGCCCTCCCCCCCACTGCTGAGAAGCCCCGTATGCCTATGTCAACAGAATGTTCGTTCTATCGAAAATAAACGTAATAAAATTGCTTTGCCAGTAGCGCTACTGCAAAAATAACGGTAGCAGTCACGGGCGCCTGCGGATTGCGGACATTTTTGCCTGAGAGGCAAGGCGCACAATGGCCACGATAAAAAGTTCTTAACAAGAGCTTGAAAAGTTCAAAGCAGAAATTGAGAGCATGGGTAATAATGGGTATATTACCCATATTCCATGAAATTTCATAGAGTGTAAATTTCTCACTTTCAATATGTTATGTGTATCATTAGTACATGAATGCGAAGAAATTGATTAAAAACCAAAACCATAGTATAATAGGCCTTATGTAGTTTAAAAATACATGTCAAATTTTAGTTGCCCATCTGGTTCACTCATTGACCTGCATTACATAGTGTTATGTTAATGAACTCTTTTTGAATTTGTTACGAATGTAGGCTATAATAATTGTAACGTACGGTAGGCCTAAATAGGGCCTACTGTTGTGACTGGCAAGTCATTAAGCAATAAACAATAGCCAAGCATAAAGCACACGCACACATGCACATAAACCCCGCCGCTGCACATACTTTGGCAGTGCCAGTCTCAAGCTTGGCGAAAGGAGGAGGGCGACACTAATAATTTTTGATATGACACAGTGTCGCTAAAAATTAATAGCAACAAGAGCACATACAGGTACAAATACACATGCATTCACATAAAATTATGCATGCTCTTGTGTGTGCATGTATACAAGCATATCTGCACTAACACACATAAACATGCATCAGCTTAGTCCTTCGTATATGCATGCGTGCCCCCATTGGACATCACCTGTAGACCTCAATCATTGGCGGTAGCATGTGTTTTATTAGCAGGTTGAAAGGAGCTTTTTCTTCTGTTCTTTTTCAGATATCAGGTGTTCAAGGCATACGCCGATGACTTTCAAGACCTGAAATTTCTCGACGATGAGGCGGAAGCGAACAGGGTATAATTGAATTGGCTTCCACGTTCAAATACAGTGCGGCGACCTGTTTAATAATCAAATTCTACCTGTTCCTATTGTTTCTTTTCGTCAGAGATGCAATGCACTCATTGTCTTTCCACCTACATGTAGATCTAGCTTTTATCGTTCTTGTCGAGGTTAACTTCTAGATTTTTTCGATCTAGTTTTTCTCACGGAGGTATTGCTGCCATTTTCAGGTTTTAAAAAGTAAACATAAAAGAAAGACCAAAAAGGTTGCAAAATAGAAGATTTCGTACCGGGTATTCAAAGGCTAGAAAAGGTCATCGGAAATTTTCAGGGCAAAAAGTAAACATTTTTGGTCGGAAGATTAATCTAAAAAAATGCGTTGTCAGAAATTTCAAGCATTCAACGCATTTCCCAGAAAATTATTGTCAGTCTAGCTTTTTCTAGCATTTTTCTTCCGGATCAGACTTTTCTCAAAATTCATGGTGGCATCCTTGTCTGTTGCGTGATCGAGTTTCAACGAGACTTCCCAAATTTAGAATTCCTGATACTGGCAGAGAACGTCGAGCATAAGACGCGCCGAGAAGGAATGTGGGAGGCTACTGCACGAAAATGATTCTTAGGCCAAGTTTTCGATGTAGCCTTGACAAACATTTCATTCGTATTATGCGAACCGGTTCGCAGAAAAATTGCAAGATGTGTATAAATTATTAAATAGGCCTACATGTAGGACAGGATGAGCATTTCCGTAGGGTTGGGAATGGTCGCTCCCTAGTACTTCTTATAAGAACCCACAGTAAAGTATTTTTACATCCCAATTTCACGTGGAGCATAGTATGACACACAGTTATTTTTCTACAATTCTTATAAGTAGGCTACTGGAAGGCGTTGTGTGGAGTAGAGGTCGTGATAAGGAGCACATTGTGTATAGTAAGTAAAATTATGGGACATTTAGTGGCAGCATAAGACTTGAAACGGTAGTAAAAGACTGATGAATGTTTTAACGAATGGCGCATTGTTCAAGATAGGCCTTACCTGATAAGTTTATGCTCGAATTTAAATAACCAGTCCTGCCTTATCTCTCCTTACAAGATTACCATTCTTTGTGCGAACCGTAATATTAGTACCGGTACCTTGGATTTGACAAAAACGGTTATGGAAATATGCGTGCAGACATGACATTGTATAGGACACTTGTGGAGCACGCCTACTAAGCCTGGCCTCATTGAGCAACACAGAGTAGGGTAATGTGTTACTATTGCCTATGGGATTATCATGTTAACTGTTTGAGTTTTTCTGGCGTTTTTCTAGGTGAACATTGTGGGAAGCGGACCCGGTGACTTGGCTAAGTTTTCCACGACGTTTTACGTTGCACCAGAACTCGTGGCTGAAATGAAACAAAACCTTCACGACAGACATCTCGCCTTCCGTATCACGTCCACGGATCTGCAAAGGTTAGATCACGACTATCATTATTTTATTACAAGCAGGATATTAATTAATATAATTTACATAGGCATACGAGGCGGGGTCCAGAGGGGGCAAATGCCTTCCTCAAATTTCGGGCAAGTCCGATTTTTCGGGCAAGAAGGCCCGAGAAAATACGAAAAAAATTATTTTTCACCACATAATATTTCAACTTTTTTGTCTGGGAAAAAAGTATTTCCCACCACGAGATTTATTTTTCGGGCAGAAGTAAAATCTTTGACCCCCCTTCCACTGCTGAAATCTCTCGTACGCCTATGATAATTTATCATCGATGCAAAACTTGTTACACAGCGTTGTTATGTGTGATTAATTATTCGTCAGGACGACTTATTTTGTGTTGATAAAAGAAGATACCCCGTGAGCAGTAGTGGGACTGCAGGTTCTGGAGATATTCCCGCCAATATGTGCCACGTGACTTAGTTAACTAGTTAACCCCGCCCACAATGAGTCATCACCTAATTAATAATCGTACAGTCGGCCATTAGGATGCCTCCAAATTGTCACGTGACCTAATTATAAACTTATGCTTACAATAAATTGATTATGATAAATTATAATTATTATTAATTCACTTAATTTCCATGTCATAATAAGGGTGAAGAGTGCTTCTTGTTTCTTTCTGTAATTGCTTCAATAGTGATATCGATCTTGAAACAGAGGAGAACGAGAAGGCAAGAATTGGCGGCGTTTGGTTCGAGTCCTACCATACATTCGATGAGGTATACGATAAAATTCATGAATTAAGCTTATAGTTTATGAAAACATTCGCAATAAAAACTATATCATTATACATGTCTGTAGTTTATGAAAACATTCGTCATAAAAACTATATCGTTACTCTCTAATCAAATTGACTCATTTCAACTGATACAATCATGTACGCCCTTCTATTATTCTACTCTGCTCTAGGCTATTAGGTTCTACTCTATTCCCTTCTTTTTTCATTCTCCTCTACCTTATTATATGATATTCTATTTTATTCGATTCCATTCTATTATGTTCTATGCTATTCCACTCTATTCTACTCTGTTCTACTAGGTTCCAGTCTATTACTTTCTTTGTCATTTTATTCTCTATTCTTTTATGTTCTAATCTAATCTAATATATTATGTTCTATTCTATTCCACTCAATTCTACTATGTTCTACTAGGTTCTATTCTCCTTTTTCATTCTACATGTATTTTACTCTATTCTATTATATTATGTTCTATTCCACTCTATTATGTTCTATTATTTTCTACTCTATTCTACCCTGCAGCCCCTGCTCTATATATTCTGATCTATTCTATTATATTGTGCTTACGAACATGAAAGCGCTACTTACAGTATAACCTAATCAGATGCGCTCCTATACACCGCGAGTAACCTCTGGAGAACCATAAGTCCTATTAGCCCGGACAGAAGTGCCCCTCCCATAGCACATATTATTATGCATGTACGCATACATTCATACATGTATATTCAACTATGCGCACATTCGCCTGCATTATTGCATACAGGAATGCATGAAAGTGATATAATTATATATTGTACAATAAGTACATATATATTGATATCATATACATTTATTTTATATTACTTTATACATATATATATATATTATATGTTATATATTATATGTATGTGTATATATATATTGTAATATAACTTACGTACACTTTGAACGCAGATCCTTGACTGGTTGGATGATCAAGTGACTCTTTGTGGAAGTCAGTGTTCTCTCTTCGACATCGGTAACTCGTACCAAGGTCGACCACTGCGAGTCATCAAGGTAGGTGGTGATGATGGTGGTGGTGGTGGTGGTGGTGGTGGTGGTGGTGATGGTGGTGGTGGTGGTGGTGATGGTGGTGGTGGTGATGATGATGATGGTGGTGGTGGTGGTGATGATGATGATGATGATGATGATGATGATGATGATGATGATGGTGGTGGTGGTGGTGGTGGTGATGATGATGCTGATGATGATGATGATGGTGGTGGTGATGGTGGTGGTGGTGGTGGTGGTGGTGGTGGTGGTGGTGGTGGTGGTGGTGGTGGTGGTGGTGGTGGTGGTGGTGGTGGTGGTGGTGGTGGTGGTAGTGATGGTTGTGGTGATGGTGGTGATGATGATGATGATGATGATGATGATGATGATGATGATGATGATGATGATGATGATGATGATGATGATGATGATGATGATGATGGATGATGATGATGATGATGATGATGACGATGATGATGGTGGTGGTGGTGGTGATGATGATGAAGATGATGATGATGATGACGTTATCTGCGTCCTCGTCATCATCACCGTGGTCTAGTGCAATACTTGGTTAAACTTTACAATTCGTCTTACTAGGTCTGTCATGTAGCCATGCCTTATACCCTTTGACATAATTATCCCAACTGCCCTACATAATATTCCAGATACATAAAAATTATTATGCACGACTTGCAAAGTAATGATGCGCGCGATTCTTGGAATTCTAAAAGCATCCCACAGCGCTTTGCTGACCCGCTTACGTTGTGCATTATTAAAGAGGAGTTATATAATATTCATAGGTTAGATTAGATTAGATTAGATTATATCAGAATATATTAGATTAGGTTAGGTTAGAATAGATAAGAATAGATTAGATTAGGTTAGGTTAGATTAGATTAGAATAGATTAGAATAGAATAAAATGGATTAGATTAGATAAGGTTAGGTTAGGTTAGATTAGATTTGATTATATTGGATCAGATTAGATTAGATTAGATTAGAATAGATTAGAATAGATTAGAATAGATTAGAATAGATTAGAATAGATTAGAATAGATTAGAATAGATTAGAATAGATCAGATTAGATTAGAATCGATTAGAATAGATTAGAATAGATTGGAATAGATTACATTAGATTATATAATATTCAGATGTTAGATTAGATTAGATTATAATAGATTAGAATAGATTAGAAAAGATTAGATTAGAATAGATTAGATAAGATAAGATTGGATTAGATTAGATTCATCTGTCGATGGTTTTGTAGATAACCGGAGCACCAAACGAGTGCGTTCAGAAGCCAGCAATCTGGATTGACGCCACGATTCACGCACGTGAATGGATAGCAGCCACGACCAACATGTACCTTCTCAACGGGGTATGTATACCTACTCAACGGGGTATGTATACCTACTCAAGGGGTACCTGAACCTTCTCAAAAAGGTATGTATTCCTTATCAGAGGGTAGGTGTACCTTCTCAACTTGGTATGTATACTTTCTCAACGGGGTACGGCACGTAGGCTATACCTTCTCAAAGGGGTATGTATACCTAATCAGCGGGATATGAAGTTGAAAGATTCATATCTTCTTATCCGGTCAACTTTGTCTTATGAAATTTTGGAATCATATTCTTGGTCCAATTCTCTAAATATTCGGAAAATCTTTGCGTGATATGTTATCAGGCATTAGAGATATACGAAAAACAGTTTGACTTACTTTTATGAGTCACGGTATATACTGTGGGTATGTAGGCCCTACCTTCTCCAATCGCCATGCAGCATTGTCTTTTCAACGGGGTGTGTACCTTATCAGCGTATATGCATCTCCCTAACGTGTATGTTGTACCTACTCAGCCATATATAGGCTACCTTTGTGGGTTTTCATCGAGTGCAACAGTTGATTTTATTTTAGCTGATAACCGAATATGCAACGGATCCAGTTATCCAGAACTTCCGAGATACATACGATTGGTACTTTCTGACAGTAGTTAATCCAGACGGGTACGATTACACCTGGACCGACGTAAGTTTACCTCTTGGTTACCTTCATTTTAATACATACTGTTCCATACAGTTTACATTGAAACTCACGGTCGTTTACAGTAGGTTCCACTGTGTTTACATTATGACTCATCTTCGTTTACGTTACGTCCCACTCTGTTTACATTACGTGGGTGAGCGGCAAGTAAGCGCAGTTACATGTATGGTAATGTATCCGATACATTACCATACATGTATCGTGTCTAGAATTTCTGAGATACTTCTCGCAGTGTAGATTATTTTGTGTGCCTCAGCGAAGAAACCACGGTAATGGAGGCCTAATGGAACGACGGGCCGTAATGTAAACACAGTGGAACGTAATGTAAACGGCGATGAATGGTAATTTAAATGCAACGTAACATACACTGCGACTTATCCTTGCAATGTAAACAGAGTGGGACGTAATGTAAACGAAGATGAGTCATAATGTAAGCACAGTGGAGCATATAATGCAAACACATTGGGACATAATGTAAACGATATTGAAACGTAAATTATACCTACGAGTATTTGCCCTTTCCTTACAATGGCATGTCGGGTAAATAATTATGACTTCAATTATAGGCATAATTTTATACTCAAAATGATGCTTTTGTGATATAACTGTCAGCGATAAATGAACGCGATAATATCGAGTGATTATTTTACTGTCACTTTACATTTACAGCCACTTTACTCTACGTTTACAACCAGTTTACTCTAGTTTACAGCCACTTTACTCTACGTTTACAACCAGTTTACTCTAGTTTACAGCCACTTTACTCTACGTTTACAACCAGTTTACTCTAGTTTACAGCCACTTTACTCTACGTTTACAACCAGTTTACTCTAGTTTACAGCCACTTTACTCTACGTTTACAACCAGTTTACTCCAGTTTACAGCACTTTACTTCACGTCTAGGCCTACTGCCGCTTTTCTCTATGTTTACTGCCACTTTACCTTACGTTTACTGCATGCCAGTCTACTCCCTCCTTACCCTAAGTTTACTACTCTTCACCCTACGTTTACTACTCTTCACCCTACGTTTACTACTCTTACTACTCTTCACCCTACGTTTACTACTCTTCACCCTACGTTTACTACTCTTCACCCTACGTTTACTGCCACTTTACTTTACGTTTACTACTCTTCACCCTACGTTTACTGCCACTTTACCTTACGTTTACTACTCTTCACCCTACGTTTACTACTCTTCACCCTACGTTTACTGCCACTTTACTTTACGTTTACTACTCTTCACCCTACGTTTACTGCCACTTTACCTTACGTTTACTACTCTTCACCCTACGTTTACTACTCTTCACCCTACGTGTACTGCCACTTTACCTTACGTTTACTGCCACTTTACTCTACGTTTCCGTTGACTGTAGGACAGATTGTGGCGCAAATCCCGACAACCGAACGAGGGATCAGCTTGCGTTGGAGCAGATGTCAACCGAAACTTTGATTTTCAGTGGATGAGTGAGTTACATAGGCTACAGCCAAAAATGGCAGGCATTAATATTCATTCATTCATTCATTTCAAGAATTGATATAGCGCCGCTTCAAGAAATCCACTCAGAAGCGCTCCGAGTAATATGTTAGTACTTTTGTAATTGGCCTAGACACTGACTCAAATGCATAATGGGTTGGTCATTTTTCGTAAGAACTGCAGGTTGAGCTCCTTATGCCTTTGATACTATGCTCTCTGTTTCAAAAGCACCTCAAGCCCATTTCATTTGCTATGGTGATTGCACTGAAAACGCGAATACTCGCAATCAATTTCTCTTTCTTCACATATCGGACATGGCCCACCTTAGATATGCGGCATGTGAAGCAATATACATGTATAGCATACTTACCAATAAAGCAGCTACTACTGCTACTACTAAAGCCCAGATACATAGATCTAATACTACGACTCCTACTCTTACTAATTTATGTTCCGCACCGTGCCACCCAGTCGTTCTATGAGAGCAATTGTATTGCGACGGTAAAAGTGAGTCGCTTATAATGTACAGTAATGATTCTGTACAGCCGTTGGTGCAAGTAGCAGTCCGTGCAGTGAGACATACGCCGGTTCAGCCCCCAACTCTGAGCCAGAGGCGAAAGCGGTCAGCGACTATCTGACGAGCACCCAGGGTAGCTGGGATCTCTTCTGGACACTGCACACCTACGGTCAGCTGTACATGTCTCCATTCGGATACACAACCGAACTACCTCCGAACTACGACGCCATGGTAAGAACCATGTAGGACTATCATAATTATAGGAATTCTAGAACTTAACAAACCCTTCTATTCCTTCCCATTCTGGTAAATTACCTTCAATCGGACGGCAATGGCCTCTTTTACTATTTTTAACTGCACAGAAGTGCTTCTACAACTGCGCAAATCCATTTAGTACTGTAAATGGTGTGTAGAACTGTAGATTTTGTGTAGAACTGCACGCTAACAAATCCCTGGTAAGAACCTCGCTATTAAACATGTGTCTTGATAAGATATCCATAGAGAATCTCACGTTCGTTGTAAGACATGCAGCAAAAACCATTATAGTATACTGTATACAGTTTCCGTGGCAAGAACTCCAAGCTTAATTGTAATGGGAAGAGACTGATGGCAAACTATACTGTTGCACTGACAAGAACTTCAGAGTAGTCTAACATGTCATGGCAAGAAACTAAGTCCAAACAACGAACATCACAAATAAAAGTAATTGGTGATTATCTCCTTCCTTGTGGGGCGCGGTGGTGTAGTGGTGGCGTCGTCGCCTTGGAGCCGGAAGGTTCGAGGTTAGAATCCACCTCGCCGCGTAAGGACCTTGGGCAAGTTCTTGAACTGTCCTTCACTCACAATTGCTCAGCGCTTCGGCGTGAAACTCCGATGCAGTGTCCGCTCTGCAGTCGGGAGCGCCTCTGAGTAGAGAGAGCTTGAAGAGGCGCTATAACAAGTGCACATACAAACAAAGTTGAAAAGTTCATAGTAAGACTATTATTTCATGTTTATTTAGTACATGTAGCATTGTAGCTATAATTGTGCCATGGTAAGAAGCTCCATGGGCGGAATTTATCAGGGGCTGGGGGGCTAAGTCCCACAAGAAGGCCCAGATTCAGCTTTTTTACCATGAAAATGGTATCTTTTTCCGGGTTTAGCCCCCCTCCCAAGAAGGCATTGGCCCCCACCCCCACGAACGGAAACCAAACTCCGCCCATGAGAAGCTCAATCATAATTTTACTCTCAAATTGTATTGACCTTTGTCATCACGCAGTTCTCAGAGTTAGTAGCCTACTGTTGTCTGTTGTTACAGGAAAGAGTTGGTAGGGCAGCAGTTCAAGCAATCTTTGACGTCCATGGAGAGAGATATCAGTTCGGAGCCGCCAGTGTTATTCTGTGTAAGTCACATCTTTTGTAGAGCATGATGCCATGTATGCCATCTTCTTTGCCTTTTTATAGTAAGCCTACTACGTTTTCACTGGCTTGACTATAGCTGATGCTATCATGTCGATGTACCGGTATGCATTTGGCCGTGTAGTCACTGTAGTGTATTGTAGAGTATTATTTCGGCCGTAATCATTATAGATAAACATGTACTATACATATAAGTTATGCCTATTGTTATTTACAACTTAATTGTTCACTCGACCACGGTGAAGATATTGGTATCGTGCGAGAAAATAATAGGAAAACACATGACGAGAAACAGAATTTCCCTTGTTGGCGTTTAGCTATAGGCCTACTCAGGAGGCCGTGGGCGGTGCAGGGAGATTTTCTGTGATTTCGGGTAGGCCTTGATATAAGCTTAAATCTGCAAGATAACGCATGCTTATATTTTACAAGTAGTCTTCTGCTTAAATGCTACATTTTGGATAAAGAGGTCCACATTAGAATCCTCTTTACATTAGCTCTATACATAGCTGTGAATTTAAGTGTGATCTTTGCTTACTATAACTATCTGGACATCACTGTATTCTGCATGCTTAACCCTAATTAGGCTACAATAACTATGTTAAAAAAGAGTGAAACCCAGAATAGAAGAGCACGATAATTAAATTTTAATATAGTGAACTGCAATCTGTTCTTTTGTAGAGTAGGCTTACTATGCAAACTGATAGGCTACTCATGCTAAACATTTAACTCTAGCTAGTTTAGCCTATGCCTATATAATGTTTTCTAGGGTCGCATTGACAACAGCCATTTGATCTTAAGAATACTAATTACTTGTCTTTTGTAGCGCTAGATAAGCTTTGTCACATAAGAGTACTTAAAACATAAATTAGTAAGATATTCATTTTCATTTTCGCTCTGACTAGATGCATCATCAGGAACGTCACGTGATTGGGCCGCAGGGGTTCCTCTGATTCCCTTCGTCTACACTTTGGAACTGAGAGACGAAAACTCCTTCGTTCTTCCACCATCCCAGATCCTTCCAACCGGAGAGGAAATCTGGGCTGGCCTCAGGACCACCGTCCAGGGAGTCCAGGAGGAAACACCACCCGTTTGCGTCGTTTAGCAAACAACTTGACGCCATCTTGAATTGCTCACAAATCGGATAGCCTACACCTAACACGCAAAAAACTGTCTAAAAACACATAAACGTCCAAAATGAATTATGAATAATACAATGCATCCTGGATGCTTCAAGCAATGTCACATTTACAGCACCTGTTATTTTCAGCAATAAATAAATAACCAATTAATTGTAATTATTTAATCACTAATCAGTTTTGACAAATCAGCGATGTCATAATAATTATTAAACTGTTGATATGCAAGCCGCACCCTATACGCACAGTAAGTCCAATAATAATCGCCCAAAACAAATGAATCAGGAAAAACACAACGTCTAGGCCTACACCACTGGCTTCATTGATGTCGCCATTGCTCCAGAATAATGATTAGTAATTTTTGAAAGAAAAAACCAGAACATATCAAATAGCAATGCAAGTTTGTTGCACCAGTTTAAGAGAACATTGTCCCAGTGTACAAATGTCTGAGATTCCGTTTCTTCCCAGTCCTCAGTTTTTACATTGATATAGCTCCACAACAGAAAAACTAATTCTCCTGGAAACACGAACTGACGCTGATGAAATAATCCCATATTTATGTAATTCTATTTAGCCACTGGTTCTCCTTTGATTGACAACTGTAATTAAAGGAAATATTGCTGTCGGCATAAGCGAATAAACACAATTAGGCAGAGGAAATCAAGTAGTGGAAGCAATGTAAAGGTATTATCTGTGGATAATGGAGACTTTGACAGGTGGAGAAAGACGAAGACAGACAAGCACACTGGTAAATTAATTGAAGGAATCTGGAATAGGTGGGGCGGACAGATAGACAGATAATGTGAGAGGGACAGACAGGCAGACAGACAGAAAACACAGACAGAGAGTCACAGAGACACAGAGCAGAGAGAGAGAAACACAGACAGACACAGACAGAGGCAGACAGTGATGCAGACAGACAGACAGTCAGTCAGACAGACAAAGACAGAGATACAGATAGAGATAGTGTGTGGACGGATGAAACTTTGGTTGGGTGGTGGGTGCGTAGCTGGATGGATGTATGTGTGGATGGATGGATGGAAGGATGGATGGATGGATGGATGGATGGATGGATGGATGGATGGATGGATGGATGTGTGGATGGATGGATGGATGGATGAGTGGATGGATGGATGGATGGATGGGTTGGTGGGTGGATGTATGGATGCATGGATGCATGGATGGTTGGTGGATAGGTGGATGGATGGATGGATGGATGGATGGATGGATGGATGGATGGATGGATGGATGATGGATGGATGGATGGATGGATGGATGGATGGATGGATGGATGGATGGATGGATGGATGGATGGATGGATGGATGGATGGATGGATGGATGGATGGATGGATGGATGGATGGATGGATGGATGGATGGATGGATGGATGGATGGATGGATGGATGTATGGATGTATGGATGGGTGGATGGATGGATGGATGGATGGATGGATGGATGGATGGATGGATGGATGGATGGATGGATGGATGGATGGATGGATGGATGGATGGATGGATGGATCGACGGATGAACGGACGGACGGACGAACCGACGGACAGAAAGACAAACAGAGACAGACAGACGGACGGACAGACAGACAGACAGACAGATCTAGGCTACATTTACCAATTCATTCGCTAGGTGCCAGAGAGGAAGTGATAGCGAATGACCAATGTCCATTATTTTCACAATGATAGTAATGTCAAGTTCAAGTTCATTTTATTTCCACAATTTATCACCAAGATGCTGCATAGTTGAACTTGTTTCTGACTAATATTCAATAATTTCACTCAACTTCTTATTAAGCCTGCATCTTTAATTAGGCCTAGGAAACCATTCCTTCTGTGTATTAGGCCTATGCAATTGGCATGTGTAAAACCAATGCTAAAACCAATGTTTTATATTGCACGCTCCATTTGCGTTTGCAAGTAAGTAAGATTATACTTTAATGAGCCGCCTGCAAATGCACGGTTGACTGCGGAACATCAAGTGGAGTAATAAAGAACAAATGTAGCCTAAGCCTACTTACTTCCTTACTTAGTTCAAAAACAAAAAATTACAGCGCAATATAAATTCATATTAAAATCTGACCAACTGAAATGTTTACAACAAGATGCGTACGTCACTAATTAACGTCACTCTTTATTGCGCAAGAACAACTTCGGCCGCGCAGTCATAACAGCAGACTAATAAAATAAACAAACAATATTTCTTCAATGTTTTAAGATCATGGTAAGAATGTGAAAATAATATCATTTCAGAAATAGAACCGAGAACATATAGCAAAAGACCAAGAACATAGGCTTAACTATAGTATCGGGCAGCGTTGTACAGGAACGAAGTAAAAGTAACGCGTTACTGTACTTAAGTAAAAGTTTGAATACTTTCACATGTAACGAAGTATCAGAAAAATCAAATACTTTTACTTTCAACGAAGTAAAATTTTACCCATATTTCAGTACTTTTACTTCGTTACAATTTATGTGACACTCGTTACAATGTTCGTTACTTCAATACCCTAATTAACATTTTGTTAGGCTAAGCTAAAACAGCTGATTTAAATTTGCATGCCTAAAAAATAGATTTTCGATGGGTGAAGCACGCCGGATGCACTGCTATTTCTGCAGCAGAACTAGGCCTACTCTTCCTCTGTGCATTGTGCTAACAATGAACCAGAAGCGTGCGTGGTAGACTCAACGATAACCATTTCGAGAATTTAATATTTTTGAAGGTTAATGATGGATTGAGTTATAGAAAGGCTTGGTACTTTTACTTTTTACTTTAAAAGTATTATTGGAAGGGGATACTTTTTACTTTTACTTAAGTATTATTTGTGATGAGTACTTTTACTTAAGTAATTAAAATCCATTTTACTTGTACTTTCACTTAAGTACATTTGCCCAGTACTTTCAACAACACCGGTATCGGGAACCTAAGTGGCGTTTAAGATCATGGCACAAATGAATGTCATGTGCACCTTTGTCCTCTCACTTACTTAGCACTTAGTCCTTCCGCGAGCAGGTATACGCCAGCGCATCTGGCGACACAGCCTCTCCACAGACTCTCCACTCCTTTGTCCTCAGCCATTAAACTTCGCCAAAGGCATTGCTTTTTTAAATGTTACATCAATCGATTGATATGAGGTCGCTTGTGATGAAGTGACGGCTGTTCCGAGCCACGTATAGGCCTACTAGCAACACTGGTGATTCGTAATTAGCAAGAATTCTTAAATCAATAGGAGGGCAGTATGCCTTTAGAATTCCATCTCCTAGTGATGTACCATCTTTCTAGTGAGACACGACAATCAATGCGTCACTATGAATACTTTGTTTTCGTTCTTGCTAGGAAAACTAAAATGCCGACAGAGGACATGCCAAGCATTGTGATCAGCGCCTGCGTGCTGAACAACAGCGGGATGCTCGGCTGTATAAATCAGAATAGTGGTGTTGCTATATCGTCAGAGGAAGGATGTCGTGTTCTATTGGGACCACAACTTGCGACACAAACTAAGACTGATGCAAAACCATTTTACGGACAGTTTCTATTTGGTCAGAAGAATGCCAATGGTGGCTTTGCTATCTCTACTGCCGAGGGAAGTCGTAATCTATTGGGACCACAACTTGCGACACAAACTAAGATTGCTACCACACCATTCAATGGACAGTTTCTATTTGGCCAGAAGAATGCAGATGGTGGCTTTGCTATCTCTACTGCCGAGGTATGTCGTAATCTATTGGGACCACAACTTGCGACACAAACTAAAACTGCTACCACACCATTCAGCGGGCAGTTTCTATTTGGTCAGAAGAATGCAGATGGTGGTTTTGCTATCTCTACTGCCGAGGGATGTCGTAATCTATTGGGACCACAACTTGCGACACAAACTAAGACTGATACCACACCATTTTACGGGCAGTTTCTTCAGAAGAATGCAGATGGTGGTTTTGCTGTCTCTACTGCCGAGGGATGTCGTAATCTATTGGGACCACAACTTGCGACACAAACTAAGACTGCTACCACACCATTCAGCGGGCAGTTTCTATTTGGTCAGAAGAATGCCAATGGTGGCTTTGCTATCTCTACTTCCGATGGATGTCGTGTTCTATTGGGACCACAATTTGCGACACAAACTAAGACTGCTACCACACCCTTCAGCGGGCAGTTTCTATTTGGTCAGAAGAATGCAGATGGTGGTTTTGCTATCTCGACAGCCGGTGAGAAAAGTGAAGAGGATATGGAGGTTGACGCATAATGCTTTTTATATGCCCTATAAAATTGTAACTCGAGACGAATATTTTGATATTCGGTAATTAATGTGATAGACTATTTTATCATCTTGCATCTGTAGTTAGCCTACTCTCAGTTTTTCCATTTACCTTCAATTAGTCCCGCAAACACTTGATTGGTTTTGAGCTGGAAAACATACCTTGTTCATCTGCAGTTGTGATAGTATATCTCCTGTCGAGAGGACCGGTGAACATAATTATAAATAGTATTGAAGAATAGATTACTCGCAACTGTGCTTTAGGACTTCTCTTGATCACGTTATGACATCGAATATTCATGAAACATTAACTGCTGAGAATAATGAGAACTCTTCTTTAATTAAATTGAAAACATTAAAAATTTTGTATTTACGAAAAGCTTTCTTATGTATTATGTTGAATTATTTATTAAAGGTTTTATATCTCTCTTACATTTTATTTCTTCGTCTGTTGAATAAGTTCCCTGACCGTGACGCAATTTGTTTGGAATGGCCTATCTCGTGATTGGCGCGTGGTCTATAGACATGTGGTGTCACCTAGTGAATAACTTGTGTTCTAAATATTTCGGCCGCAGCGTTGCCACTCATTGAGTTTTTCAAAAGATCTTGGTTTTTTATCCAAACTTGGGAAATGAGGTTTTTTTGCGAAGAACTTGGGTTTTTTCTTGGGTTTTTTTTTGCCCAAAATAATCTTGGGTTTTTTCCTCCGAACTTGGGAAATGGGCTTTTTTCTGGAAAACTTGGGTTTTCCGGGCAAAACTTGGGTTTTTTGCTCGGAACCGGAAATTGTAGGACATTTTCTAAAGATTTGGGCCAAATGACTAAAAAAAACTGTGGTGGCGAACATCAACATTTTGCCACCAGGATTCTTTCTGCTCATGAGAAGGGCTTTTTAAAGGATTTTTTAGTTCGGCACAACTCATCCACCATGGTAAATTACTCACTAATCGGATTACACTGACCTTTTTCACAGTTTATAGATGCAAACCGTGCTTTTACAACTACACAAATGAATTATTTTAGAACTGCACACTTTATCAAGAACTGCACGATAAAAAATTAATTCACTCCGCCGCTGTGCGATAGGAAATGTCATTCACTTGTCCGATCCATAGACAAAATAAAGTGAATGGCATTTCCTGTCGCTCAGCCACCGCAAAATAAACTCAAAATTTGAGTAGAGGCTTCCTTTGAGCAGGGATCATAAAGAGGCGCAATATAAATTCTGATTGATTTTTTGAAACGGTGATGAAATCAACAACGTACTTTAGTATCACTCAGTTGGCATTTTCAAACATATTGTGCCGCAATAAAATGTAATATTGCTCTTGACCCAAATGCATAAACGTAATTACGCATGCAGAAGAAGAATGAAGAGTAATTTGCTGGCAGCTGGTGATGCATTGTATAGCACAGAGGCTGATGACGATGCCCGTGCGTAGGAGAGGGAATCTGATCAGCAGAGGGACAGATACTGCCAAATAGACTGACACAGATCGACTAAGAGAAGGATAGATGGTCAAACATGTAAAGTACACACGCATATAATATTATGTATAGTCATGCAGACAGAAAGATGCATACAGGCCTTCAAGTAGAGCCACCGTTATATAAGTCTAACGCAGAGTGAAAGAGAGAGACAGACATACAGACAGACAGAGACAGAGATAGAGACAGACAACGACAGAAAGAGGCAGAAAGAGATAAGGAGAGAAAGACAGACAGAGACAGACAAACATGGGTAATTCTAATTATTTTATTTCTTAAAATTAATTATCTATGCTCGAATACTTCTTCTATCTATTTCCTTGATTTTTGTCTGTGTTTGTCTGTCTGTGTGCATCTCTCATCTCTTTTTGTCTGTCTGTCTGTGCATGTATGTGAGTGAGTGAGTGTATCTGTCTGTCTGTGTGTCTGTGCACATGTGTCTATCTGTCTTGTCTTTCGTCTGTCTGTCTGTGTCTGTCTGTTCTATTCTACTCTATGTCTATTCTATGTGTGTGTTGTCTATCTGTCTGCTGTTGATTAGCTTAGGAAGTTTCTGCCATTGTTAGTAAGCTTATACATTATTTGACAAAGTGGAGAGAATAGCTTTCAATATAGCGAGATTTATCCTTCATCATTGTCATCACAATACTTTGACTCAGAAAGACAGCACCTGCACCTGCAGCATCAGCATCAGACTAGACAGCCAGGTGGGCTTTGTTTTACCTGTCAGTGTCGCACAGGTAAAATGACGAAAAATGTTTCGCATCGTAAATCAATACCTTGGAAGTAGCGAAGAACTTTTAGAGTTTTCATGCTGATGATGGTGTTCTAAGGGCTGCGAAGGTTTTTGTGGATGCCCTGAGCAATTGGACTGCAGTGTGGTGCAATAAGCACAAAAGCATGATGTGTAGTGAGTAATAGTGGTGCGTCAGAAATAGAGGTGAGTGGCTGCAAACAATAGGACTGTGGTAGAAGTTGAGTACAATGAGATGGCATATGTCTATATTTTAAAAGTTGTTCTTCACCTGACGACTGAATAACCGCGCCTCCGACTGGAGCACTAGTGTTAGTAGTAGCAGTAATGGTAGTGGTAGTAGTAGTGGTAGTCGTACCAGTAGTAGTTCGTAGTAGTAGCAGCAGCAGCAGTTGTAGTAACTCTAGCTGGTAGTGGTGACGACGACGACGACGACAACGACGACGACGATGATGATGATGATGATGATGATGATGATGATGACGACGACGACGACCACGACGACGACGACGACGACGACGACGACGACGACGACGACGACGACGACGACGACGACGACGACGACGACGACGATGATGATGATGATGATGATGATGATGATGATGATGATGATGATGATGATGATGATGATGATGATGATGATGATGATGATGATGATGATGATGATGATGATGATGATGATGATGGCGATGATAACGATGATAACGACGATAACGATGACGAATGTTTTTATTATTAATAAAATGGAATACACACACGACACGGATGCTCCTGCTACAGTCTGGCAGATAACAAAGAGCGGATAAATACATTTGTGGTTTTGTCGGTATCTATCTTTACTCGGAATCTCTATTGACAGAAGACAGCACATGTCTTTTCTTCACTCTCCGTTTTACCTGGAATTTGAAACCGGCGCCTCCTCCTCTCTCCTCCTTCTCCTCCTCTTCCCTTTCACTCAGTCCATCCACTCACCTGTACACGTGACCCGGCAGCAGTACCTTTCTGTCTCATTCGTTCGTGCGTTCGTTACCTGTGAGCGGCGGTTGTCACAGACGCAGTCGTTCAGTCAAGCACGTCGCTGTCAACGACCGAGCGAGATGCGGAGGCTGCACGGGCCGAGAAACAACACCGTGGAAATAAATTTCAAAATTAACAAACACCTGAAGATGTTAACGAGGATTAAAACTGGGACGACGATTCAATTTAATCATCGCTTGTAATAATAAATAATTGCGGCTGTTTGTCAGGACATATTGGACGTCGTAAGACTCGAAGATAAACAGTCGCTGACGGCGTGACGACTCGGCGCGCCGGCTAAGGTATGTTGCCGACTTTGGCGCTCGCTTGCTCGATCGGGGGAGGAGCGAGGCAGTGGGCCGTGAAGCCCGCGACAGGTCATTGATTTTTCAGCGTATCGATTGACCTACTGGGCGCTTCAACGCTTCGATGGCTGATTCCGAGCAGAAGTTGGCCGCGCAGAGCGATTCACGCATGATGAAACAGCAGCAACTCGATGATTGTTTTAAGACGCTGGATTAGTCTTGCGGTGGCCAAAATTATGGCGGCGTTTCGAAGTAGCGTCACGGATTGACCGTGATTAAGGTAAGTATTTCATTCATTGTATGTATTCAGAGATGTTGCTGGAGTTAGAATTCTCCGGGAATTTTGGTTGTTTTGATTTGATCTCTGCTAAAGTATGCGATCTCTCTACGAGTTCTGGCAATTCAAGTTATTTACACTCGTTATGACACACAGACCTAGATACGTGACTAGTCGGTCAACAATCTAACAGCATCAGCATCGGCACGAGGTTTGGCCCTGAATCCTCACTTAGAATGAATTGGTGGCAATTATACCCATCAGATGCCTTTCAAATTTCTTTCCATACACCTGCAGTAAGCCTCTTACAACACTTCCAAATTCGTTAAATTGGTCTATGCTAATCGAATGCTAAGATGTGCTATTAGTTCATGTATTTGCTGTGTTTTAAGTTTGTTTGTTTATATGTGCACTTGCTATAGACCTCTTCAAGGTTCTACTCAGAAGCGCTCCCAACTACAGCGCGGACACTAAATCGGAGTTTCACGCCGAAGCGCTGAGCAATTGCGAGTGAAGGACTTGCCCAATGTCCCTATACGTGACGGCTTGAGGTGGATTTGAGCCTGCAACTGTCCAGCTGCAAGGCAGCGAAGATGCCCACTACACCACCGCGCTCCACATTAGACCTACAATTATGTTAGGACCCCGCCACCGCGACCAAAATTGCTATCATCGTCATGGTATCGCCACCCAGAGGCGGTATCATGTAGTGTATACTTTGTCAGACACTTTGTTAATCAATGAAAAATTTAGAGGTTAGACACTGTAGATTATGCCCAAGTTCTATTGTTATAAATACTCTTCTTGTCAAATCAATTAAGAGCATAATTATAAACACCAGTGCTGATATTATGCAATTGGTAAGTAACATAAAGCATATTCATAATGGGCGAGGTGGTGTAGTGGGTATGTTTGTTGCCTGCTTGCCTTGCAGCCGGAGGGTTTTGCAGGTTCGAATCCACCTCAAGCCGTCGCGTAGGGACTTTGAGACTTGACCTTGATCAAGTGTCACTCGCAATTGCTCTGGCACTTCGGCGTGAAATAGCGATTCAATGTCCTCGCTGTAGTCGGGAGCGTCTCTGAGTAGCGAGAACTTGAATGGGTGCTATATAAATGGAGAAAATAATAAATGAACAAAATAATAAATAAATGAGTGAATGAATAAATAAATAAATAAATAATTTTAATAAATAAATAAATAAATAAATATTCACTTAGGCGGTCAATTAAGCGAGTAAATTGCTGCTGAGGTTAGTGAATGCTTAGGAACAGTGTGCATTTGAAGCTAATTTATGTTTCAGAGGGAAAGCAAGGTGCTGAACAGCGCTATAAAAGTGACGTAACATGATTATAGGACTACAGTTACTACATGCATACAACAGCATACATACAGCTGACAGAGGCGCCGGAAATTCAGTCTAGATATTTAATGCTCTATAATTATACAGGCCTCTATAGGCCTATATAAATATTTAATTATTTTCTTTGGCCTTGTCGGTTACGAACATAGTTCATCAAATTTAATCAATTATATATATGTGTGTGTGTATGTATATAATTATATATATAGGGCCTATATAGTAAATGGGTATTTCCATGGAGCAGCCCTCTTAAACAAACACACGTGTTCTTTGTTCTCCTCTTTTTTGAAGAAACAGCGGTTTTGTTTCCTAGCCTTTCTTTGTTTGTCTATCGTGTTGGTTCCCATTTACATGCGCATGGCTCTATGCACATGTGCTGTGTGTCCACTCTGTGCTTCTTGTATTCTTGTTCTCATTGTGTGACATCACTGCACAACCACTTGAATGTGAAAGGACAATGTGTGTAGATCTATTAGAGCTTGAGGCGTACACACGCCATAGTTTATAAAGAGTCTTATTATAGCGCATTTGGCAAATACATCAGCGTTGTTTGCAATGCCTCTGTAAATACAAAGGACCCACGCAGATATATAGTTTTGCAAGAGAAGCAAAAGACAATGGTCACAGTCATAAAAACTTTCGTCAGAAAAGCTCGAAAAATTTAAAACAAGAAATTAACAACATGGTATCATGCATTATGCATAGAGATTCCCAAAATAATGTGAATCTCTAATTTTCACCTTGTGTGCACGCCATTAATGCAAAGAAATTAATTTTGTGAATTTTTTTAAAAAAATTTAGTTAAAAGGATGTGTAAATTTTCCAAGGGACAAGTGCCCCTCCTCCTGCTTTTGTGTGCGGGTGCTCATAATAGATTAATCCTCTGCTGATAGAGTGAAGCCTTGTGAAGGTATAAGCGAAGGTAAAGCACTGGTAAAGATGACATACATTGTTTATACGTTATTGCATGAACGCTCTAGATTTTAGAAGGACATATAGTCAGCAGCTGGTGACACGATTATTTACGTTAGAAATTCTTTAGAAGTGCGGTCCTTACATGGCTGAAATACATCAACCTATTCTCATTCCTTTATATGAACATATATCAAATATGATTACATATCCAAATGAATATAATAACGAATAAAACACATATAACGACTTTAGCAGACTGGTAGGTAGACGTTATACTAGACAGGCAGTCGGGCAGCATAGACAGCCTGAAGCATAATTTCTTACCTGTCCCATAAAAACAAAACACATAATAAAACACATTGAAAACAGGTACGGAGCTGAAGTTAGATACCTAGGTAGAGATAGACAAAGATACATACAGACGGACAGATAGAAAGACCCACACGTCCGACTCAATACTTTCCTCTTGAGCCTCTCCAGTTCTGATTGCAGGACTATACACCTGCATACCACCGTTAATGAGAACAGGTAAACTTTTAACAGGATCGTGGATTCACCGTTCATTACCCCATCCCACCCCCAACCCCAAGGCGGCCTTGCATACCACGTTAATTAAAGTCTTGTAATTGCTATCGTAGCATCGGATAGGGAGGGACTTTTCTCGTTGTCCAAACTCCTCGGAAACCATTTGCCTGCAGACATGCATTCCTTTCTCTTTAAAAATAATGTTATGTTTATACATAAACTTTTTTAAAACGTTTTACATAAAATTTTATGTTTATGTTTTTTTTTTGTAGAAAGACAGCCGAGTTACTTTTTAAATTCAGTGCCCTGTAACAGTTGTACACGAGTACAGTGAGATTAGACTCGATGTAAGATTAAGGTAAATAGGGCAGGGATCAACGAAGTTTGCATTCCAACTTTTTTGAGAAGGTAATGTAAGAAATACAATGTAAGGTCATAAGGTCGGGTTTAAGTATACAGGTTGTGTATGATCAGGCATATATATGCTAAGGAAAGGGAAAAAAGACAAGCAAGGCAAAACAGATAAGATAAGATAAGATCAGATGAGATATGGGTGGGTAGGTTGTGGTAGGTGGGGTGGGATCAGGTCAGGTGAGGTACTGAAAAGTAAGCTATAAGGAAAGGTATAAAAGCTAACCAAAATGCTTTTGCAGCCATAACCACAATGAATTCTTCAATGATTTTGTATAATTATACAGGGAACGAGCATAATTATATGCAGGTAATAGGTACACACATGCAGGCAAGACCACAAGTGTTTGCGTGCTGCAGACAGCAATCTCGTGTACAAATAATACGAATGCCCTCTAGTTGCCCTCGTGGGGATTTAACAAGTGCTTTGCACAACACTTTATGATGCAAGCAACATCTATGGCTGGCATTAATCACTTCATGCACGAAGCCCAAATGTTCGAATTATAGTTGTAATTATGTGTATATATATATAATAATGAGTATAATGTACACTTGTACACAATATATATATATATATATATATATATATATATATATATGCTACGACTCATTTATTCATTGAAATTAAATATTTTACTCATAATATACTACAACAACGTATATAATTATGTTCATTATGACATTATATGTACCATTAATTTATTATTCATATACTCATTCATTAGATGCATTTATATAGCGCCTCTTCAAGGGGCTACTCAGAGGCGCTCCCAACCTCAGAATATAGTAGGCTATACATCTCAATACGTATTCATGTATGCATGCAGGGCGGTTGTCTACAGTAATAGAACTGTCTAGGGTATTATACAGAGCGTACTCATCGCATAAATATATTGTATAGTGGAAAATGACCTGCAACCAGACAGTCCCAGGCACCTGTAGCTTGTGCTCACCTCGAATTTTGCCATAACAGCCATAGCCTACCTGTATATGTATGTAAGTATGTGCGGTAAATATTGCATATGTATACGGTGAACTTGAGCATTGCGTGTCAACTCGCATATTGCAGTGTCTAGTGCCTTTAGGGCATGTATGCACGTGTGTCTAATGTGGTTAATGGTTATACATGCGACACATCGCAGATATTATAGTTTTATGGGTTTCCACGCTGTTACGCAACTTCCATGCAGTCAACTTTAGACGATGGTTGGAGTTTTTTTAACCTATCGCAGATGACCGAAGTCGGAAACCAATTTTTTCCCGAATTATATTGCGTATGCGTCATTAAATAAAAATACAAATTAATGACTGTTGGTAGTGATTTGATTTTGTTGACTTGTGTTGCGCCAGCATGTACCGATTCGTCGATGTTGCGTGATAATTAGCGTGGATGATGATGATGATGATGATGATGATGATGATGATGATGATGACGACAACGATGATGATGATGATGATGATGATGATGATGATGATGATGATGATGATGATGATGATGATGATGATGATGATGATGATGATGATG
>OX243825.1:7804830-7867330 GCA_945859605.1 Lumbricus rubellus
AATTGCGACTGTTACAACGACTAGGCCTATTGCTGCGAGTACAACAACAACAACAACAACAACAACAACAACAACAACAACCATCACTGCAACAATAACAGCAACTACTATACTATAGCTGCTAAAACAACTGATATTATTGCTGCTGCTACTATACTGCTACTACAACTGCTGCTGCTGCTACTGCTAGTACTACTACTACTACTACTACTACTACTACTACTACTACTACTACTACTACTACTACTACTACTACTACTACTACTACTACTACTGCACTGCTGCTGCTAATAATAATGGTGACGATGACGATGACGATGACGATGACGATGATGATGGTGATGATGACGACGACGATGACAATGACGAGGACGATGACGATGACGACGATGACGACGCCGACGACGACGACGATGATGATGATGTTGATAACGACGACGACGACAACAACGACGACGACGACGACGACGACAACGACGATGACGACAAAATAGCAATAAAAATATTAATAGCAAAGTCATACAGACAAACAGCACGCATGTAAACAATTTCAACGGCGTCGTTTACGGCCAATGCCCGAAGCAATCGCCTTTCGTATAATAAATAATACTATCTCCTTGCAAACAGAACCCGTCTCAGCCAGAGTTTATCCGAGACCGCAGCAGCTCTTAAAAATGGTCGTAAATGCTTCCGAGAGTAATTATTAGCCAGATAATTTGACTTGTCAGTTTTATGTGTCTATTCGGGACCAGAGCCATCGACTTAGCCATCGACGTAGCCATCGAATTAGCCATCAAATACATCGGATCGTAGAAAGATCGGAGAGAGAGACTTGTAATGGACTGAAACAAAACTGTATCAAGTCATGCGCGTTATGGCGGTTATTGAATGTTGATAGACTTTTCATGCACGGAATGCTAGTAAAATAGCAATGCGAGTTATGGATCATATCTAGTAGTAGTAGTAGTAGTAGTAGTAGCAGTATTAGTATGCGTCATAATGCGTGCATGTTATGCAGTGTTTAATCTAGTCCCCCTCCGCTGGGGGGGGAATTCAGATTTCTGGGGGGGGAGACAATCGAGCGTCCGAAGGACGCTCGTGAGGCGCGTAGCGCCGAGACCCATAAGGGGAGGGGTATGGGGAGGGGGATGTGCCCCCTCCCCATCAGAAACTTTTTGAATTTCCACATTGCAATGGTAGCATTTTAAGGTGTCATCTTAACAAAATACCTGTACTTTTTCAGAGGTCCATCTGAAATTTTTTGAATTTCCACATTGCAATGGCAGCATTTTAAGGTGTCATCTTAACAAAATACCTGTACTTTTTCAGAGGTCCATCTGAAATTTTTTGAGATTCCACATTGCAATGGCAGCATTTTAAGGTGTCATCTTAACAAAATGCCTGTACTTGTTCAGAGCATCATGAGAAATTTTTTGACTTTCCACATTGCAATGGCAGCATTTTAAGGTGTCATCTTAACAAAGTATACCTGTATTTTTTGAGAGCTTCATCAGAAATTTTTTGAATTTCCACATTGCAATGGCAGCATTTTAATGTGTCATCTTAACATAATGCCTGTACTTGTTCAGAGCATCATCAGAAATTTTTTGACTTTCCACACTGCAATGGCAGCATTTTAAGGTGTCATCTTAACAAAGTATAGTATTTTTTGAGAGCCTCATCAGAAACTTTTTGAATTTCCACATTGCAATACCAGCATTTTAAGGTGTCATCTTAACAAAAATACCTGTATTTGTTCAGAGCCTTATCAAAAACTTTTTGAATTTCCACATTGCAATGGCAGCATTTTAAGGTGTCATCTTAACAAAATAACTGTACTTTTTGAGTGCCTCATCAGAAACTTTTTGAATTTCTACATTTCAATAGCAGCATTTTAAGGTGTCATCTTAAAAAAAATACCTGTACTTTTTGAGTGCCTCATCAGAAACTTTTTGAATTTCCACATTGCAATGGCAGCATTTTAAGGTGTCATCTTAACACTCATTTAGCAGGATTGTGTCATATATTATAATAGTAAATAATTACTATAACCATATAGTAGTAAATAATATTACGGTATATTATATTGTAACAGTTAATGTAATGCGATGATGTAAGCAGCAGCTAAAAACTATTAACATTTTGCCAAATATTTCTTTAGGGATGTCGTCTCTGTTTTTAGTTAGGCAAAAATAGTGTTTATAGTTTTATACTAATATAATACAGTACGTTATAGCCTACTCATTGCAACATGATAGTATCATATATTGTATTAGTAAATAATGTCGTTATAATCATATAATAGTAAACAATATCACGATATATTATAACACTTCATGTAAAACAATGATGAAAACAGTAAAAAAACTAATATCATTTTGTCAAATTTTTCTGAGGGGGGAAATGTCAATCCTGGGGGGGGAACTTTCCCCCCCCAGAGACGTCTAGATTAAACACTGCATGTTATGGCTGCTGTTGATAGACTTTTCATTCACGGAATGTTAATAAAATAGCAATGCGAGTTATGGATCATATCTAGTATATATGTAGTAGGCTATTAGTGTCAGGGTGAGAATTGCCGGGGGGGTTGGGGGGGTTCAACCCCCCCAGTCTTTCTTAGAGCCCCATGTTAAAGTATGTTTTTCATACCCCAATTTCAAGTTTATTATAGGCCAACCCCCCCAGTTATTTTTCCACAATTCTCATACTGATTAGTGTAATAATGGTGGTTGGGCCTATTATTATAGGATTGGGTTGTAGATGCAGTATAATATTATATGTTACTTTTATGTGTGTATTTCCCATATTATTAGAATTATGCCTTCCCTAAGAGCATTTCTCACTAGGTCGCGCTTTTATCTGGGTTAGGCTTATACTCTTCGGAAAGGCGGAAAATTGTCATGATATTTATAAGCTGCCGGGGAATCATTTTGTTTAACCGTGTATTTATCTCCTAAATTAGTTTCCCAGTAAATAGATCTGTGTTTGCAATGTCGAGTTTCAATGAAAAGGCTCTCAACATCTTATAAGTGCATCTTGTTTTAACACTCAATAAGTATAGCACAAATACAAATAGGAATCGCCTGTAATTACCGAAGCAGGTTCTTGGGTACAACCATAAGGCCAAGATAACATCTTAAACATTGAGACTAAACGTTCAGCTGCACATTACACCTGTCCTTCTAGAGTTATCTGCCTGATTATCTTGCATCGATTTGAAAATTCATCTGCACCTTATCACAAGTTCAGCCGCAGATGTCTTCGAGTAGCATTTTTCCCAGGAGATAAGCTCCATATCCAAGAGAAAATGTTAACGTAATTTTAGCCGGAGATAACGTTGTGGTGACCACAGGAACGAACAGTTGTCGATCAGAAAAAAGGTGTTTTAAAATCGTGTCCTTAAATAGGCAGTAAGAGTCGAGACCACGGCTCAGTCAGAAACCTGCGCAACTGAAAACATGAAGACACTTTTGATCCTTGTGACGTTGTTCCTCCTCGGGTGTACAGCGGCCAAAAAGTCCTACAGAGGGTAAGTTCAACAGACATAGGCGTACGAGGCGGGGGTCCGGGGGAGGGGGCAAATGCCCCCTCTCACAAATTTCGGGCAAGTCTGGTTTTTCGGGCAAACATAGCCCCGGACGACTAAAAAAAGAAGAAAAAGGTCGTCAGCTTTCGGGCAAGTCTGGTTTTTCGGGCAAACACAGCCCCGGACGACTACAAAAAGGGCGTCAACTTGTTTGCCGGATATATTTTTCGGGCAGAAGTTCAATCCTTGCTTTCCCCCCCCCCCCCACTACTGAAAACGAAAACCCCCGTATACGCCTATGTCAACAGATTGTTCGTTATATTGTTACGGACTAGGGCTGGGCAAAAGTTCACCAGGATCCGAGAACCAGCCCCAGTCGTTCGGGTGTCGTAGAATCGTCCGCTGGATAAGACTTCAACTGTAGATTGAAGATTAGCCGACTAGGCTTGAGCGTATCAGTTCAGAAGCAACCGTGGTCCCCGCAGAACCAGCCGTGGATCGTCGTCGAAGGGCAGGGCAGACCGAGGTATCGGTCCCTGCAGCACCAGCCGTGGATCGTCGTCGAAGGGCAGGGCAGACCGAGGTATCGGTCCCTGCAGCACCAGCCGTGGATCGTCGTCGAAGGGCAGGGCAGACCGAGGTATCGGTCCCTGCAGCACCAGCCGTGGATCGTAGTCGAAGGGCAGGGCAGACCGAGGTATCGGTCCCTGCAGCACCAGCCGTGGATCGTAGTCGAAGGGCAGGGCAGACCGAGGTATCGGTCCCTGCAGCACCAGCCGTGGATCGTAGTCGAAGGGCAGGGCAGACCGAGGTATCGGTCCCTGCAGCACCAACCGCAGACCGTCGTCGAAGGCAGCTCCAACCGCAGACCGTCGTCGAAGGCAGCTCCAACCGCAGACCGTCGTCGAAGGCAGCTCCAACCGCAGACCGTCGTCGAAGGCAGCTCCAACCGCAGACCGTCGTCGAAGGCAGAACAGACCGTCAGTTCTGTCCCGGTAGCACCAGGCGTGGATCGTAGTCGAAGGCAGGACGGACCGTCAGTTCCGTCCCTGCAGCACCAGCCACAGACCGTCGTCGAAGGCAGGGCAGACCGTCAGCTCTCGGCTTACTCGTTTTCCTCTATCTCGGTCTCCCTGCGCGTCGACCGTCGTCGTAGCAGCTCCGTCCGTCAGCTAGGTTGCGGTAGTCGGAGGCCGCACCTCAGTCCCGTGAAGGAATACCCGAAGAGGCCGAGTTCAAAGCTCGAGGCTCAGGTTCAGGCTTTACTCCCTTCACAATAGTATCACTCAACAAACGTTTTACCGTCCGTCAAGCCAGATCATTTAGCCTGATTACTACGCGGTTTAGGCGTTCTTCACCAGGCCATTCGTCTGCGTCGCAACCGTGACACGAGCTTTCTTATATACGCAACAGCATAGGCCGAAATAGTTTTGGCCTAACAGGCCGAAATAGTTTAAGCCTAGTGGGCGGAGCCAATATAGTTTACGCCTAGCAGCCCAAAACAGTTTAAGCCTAAGGGGCGGAGCAACAACAGTTTACGCTAGCAGCCCAAGGCAGTTTAAGCCTAAGGGGCGGAGCAACAACATTTTACGCTAGCAGCCCAAAACAGTTTAAGCCTAGTGGTAGACAGCGGGCAGCAGCGTTACGTCATCTAGCCAAGCGCTCCAGCTGCAACAGCTGGGCCAAAACTCTAACACCCCCCCCTGACCTAATTTCCGAGGCCCCCTCGGAGCCACGCACTACAAGAATACGGAAACGGGCAATATTGGGCGGTGGAAAAAAAATTTTGTTGGCTCCAATGCCTACGTCGTTAATAGATAAACCCTAGCAAGCGAAGCATTAATATAGCGCACAGAAATGGACTTAGTAACAGTCGCTATTGCTGTCTAGTACATTACTAAAAATATTACGACAGTATCATAGACAACGCTAGGCACTGAGCAACGCGTGCATAACAGACATCAGGTCAAACGAGCCACGAGACCCAACGTGCACATTAACGAATCATTAAACGATAGCGTAGAAAAAATTCAGACGTAGCATGATGCATCAAAATAAAACAGAAAAATACCCCGTTGGGTGTCGTCGTAACTCCGGACAATTAAGTCCCGGTCATTGTGCCACAAAGTGGTCCACAAGGAGCTTTTTTTTTTTTTTTTTTTTTTTTTTTTGATTGGGTGCGGAGTGCTTGTCTGGGCACACCCCCCCTCGTTTTTTTTTTTTTTTTTTTTTTTTTTTTTTTTTTTTTTGTTGTTGTTGTTTTTTTGGGTGCGGAGTGCTTGTCTGGGCACAACCCCCTCGTTTTTTTTTTTTTTTTTTTTTTTTTTTTTTTTTTACAACATTAAAGAACGACATTATTGACAAAAATTAACACTTAACTAAGGGCCACGGGGTATTAGACCCGTTCACAAGTCATTGGACAGAACATACATCTCCATATGGGTAGCCTTATACAAAAGTGTCCATTACATCAAATCAAAACACTAGACCTACGTTTACACAGAATGCTAGCAAAACTAGCCAAGATTAACATGTACGAAATTAACACACAGTCCTAAACCATCAACCATACAGAGCCGCTTACAAAAGTTTATGCTCTGCACCCACGTCCATATCAGAATTACAACACGATAAAAATACAACTAGCGTGACTTGCGTGCGAATAATCGCAAATAATCGCACGATTAATGAAACGATTATGTCAGTTCACAGGAGAAAAATGTCTCTACAAAAATTGCTGTGCGTAAGGGAAAATGCTTCGTTTTCACAAACAAAATTGTTCTGCAATATAAAAAGGAAAATGGCGTTTCTGCCTCGCACTAAAAATGATACTTTGTATACGAAAAGGAAAACTGCTTATCTTTTCAATAATAAAAAAAACTGCTTCGCACAAGAAAGTGCTTCTTTCTTAATAGGAATTTTCCTCGAAAATTGCAAAGCTGCTTCTTTTTCACTAAAATAATGCTTTTCACAATAAAGAGAAAATGTGTCTTCTCCCCATAACAATTTTCATCGTTCCATAAAAATAAAAATCCCCCTTTTCTACAATAAAAAGAATTTGCTTTTTATCGAAATTGGATCCCTTTTTCCTAGGCACGGAATGTCCGCAGCGACCGAGGTCGCTGTCATCGTGCACTAGGGATACAGCGTCTGCGTCTGTAGATGCGAGCGCCAATGGGACCAACTCGCGCTCCGACGTGGAGGCCTGAGCGCCGATGAAGACATGTGCGCCGTCGTGGACATGAGCGCCATCGAAGAGGGGAGCGCCGACGAAGATGAAGACCCGTGCGCCGTCGAAGAACCAAACGCCGTTGAGACAAGTGCGCCGACGTCGAAACGCGCGCAGGCATGGGACCTGCGCGCCGAAGAGGCGAGCGCCAACGAGACCAACTCGTGCGCCGTCGAAGAAGCGAGCGTCGTCACAGAGGCAAGCGCCAACGAGACCAACTCGTGCGCCGCCGCTGCCTCGCCGCCTACTGGAATCCAGCGGGCCGGCGAACGGTCCGACGAGGACGGTTTAGACCCGCCGCTGCTCCGTCGAAGTCTTCATCGTCCGAATCTTTTTCCGACGTTTCTTTTTCGCGCATTCCGTCTCTCGGTGCGGAAGTCCTGATCATTGGCCGATCGGTCGTCGCGTCGTCGTTAACGGTGCCCTGTTGATTCTCCGAATATTCTGTCTTGGTAGGCTTCTCTTTCCAGCAGTGTCGGGGCCGACGGCTCGTAGAAACTGTGGCATCGCTCGCTGCTTCAGCGGGAGGTCTGTTATTCACCCCTGCTGCCTCCTCGAATCCTCCCGACCGTTCAACCACATGGACCAGAAAGGCGGGCATCTCTCGATCCGATCCGTCAGAATCCGGTCGGAATCCTCCGGGGTCAAAGGGCACAAATCCACAGCCTAAAAACCATTCACAGATAGCGAAACCGATACTGTCGACATGAACAAGACTAATCGTTCCCAGGAGACATCCACAATACAGAATCAACACACGTGTAGACAGACCGGTCTCGTTCTCATGACAACAACTCATCAAACCCTGGACATATCCGCCATACAAATCAATTGCGCAGAAACACACAACGTAAGAGAAGACCCACAGACAAGCAACAATTCCGGAAAAAGGATTGGAATCCTTCCGTGCGTGACCAGAACAAAATTGCAAAGACTCGACTGTCTCCTCGGCGACCAACACATTTGCAGAACAGTCACTAACAGCATGTTCAACAACACCGGTGGTCAACATCTGGTCTAGTTGTGCGTCAATAGCAGCCTGATACGGGAGCGGTTGTCTATGCAAGGACTGTCTTACGGGACGAGAGTCCCCTGTATCGATTCTATGCTGAGAAATCATAGTCCTTCCCAAGTCATGATCAGTAGTCGAGAAAATGCCTTCGTTTTCGACCAATAACTCCTTCAGTCGTTCCTTCACATCCGCAGGGACATCCTCAGAGATATCGTCCACCAGCTTTCCGATCAAAGGGTCGTCGTCAGTAGCAACCGTCTGTCTCTCGTTGTCGTCTCTTACTTCGACCTCTACGGGGTGCAAGTCGCCTAACATTTGATCGGTCGCTAACAGGGCAAGTTGTTCATTTAAATTCACCACACGAATGCAAGCAACATCAGCATCATCATCCAACACAACTCGGGCTACATGCACACCGGGCTGGATCTCCTTGGATTCAGTCATCCAGGCCTGAGCGGAGGTGGTGAAATCGCGATACTGGGTTTTACTAGGAATATCACATTGCGAGCGAGGAAGAACGGTAGTCTCCTCGGCAACCATTACCCTGCGACACCAAAGCGAGCCATTGCCCTTAACCAAAGGAATGCGGCGTCGACCAATAAACAGTGCACCCTGTCCAAAACCCAAGCGACAACGATGCTGCCTCAGCCAATCCATGCCAAGCATTGGTTCACCAATTTGGTCAGAGACAAGAAAACTAGTGCCAATGGAAAATCCTCTAGAAACCACGATTGGGATATCAAGCTGACCCAAGACTCTAATCTGCGTCCCATTAGCAGCCAAAAGAATGCGCGCGTTAGGCTGGAGCGTCAAACCATCAACATCAGCAGAGGGAACTAGGCTTACCTCCGACCCAGTGTCCACTAGGCAATTTCTTTGCTGTCCGTTGATCGTTCCGCGGATGTAGATCGCGTTGTTCGTCACACCCGATGCTCTGACTCTCGTTGTGTGGTTCGTGACGGTGGTTCCGTCCAGTTCCGACATCGGCGGGTCCGATGTGCGTGTGTCGTCACGGCGGTTGGAGAACTGCTGGCGCTGGCGACACCGGCGAGCCACGTGGCCCACCCGTCCACAGTTGAAGCAGGTTATCCCGCGTCCGGGACCACCTGAGGCGTTCCCTTGCGGCGGCGGGGGAGAAGTACGGACGGTAGACGGAACCGTCCGTTCGGCGTCGGAGCTCGTCCGATGCAAGCCTCGGAGTTCGTCCAATTGTCGGCAGATCCTCCCCTCCATGTCCTGTTGCCACTTACGTTGCGAAGCGAAGAAGCCGTCCAATTGAGACTGGAACTGTCCACCGGCGTCACCATCTTGCGTCCCTCTCACTCGGTTGGCCGGCCGTTGTCGGTCCTCCAAGTCCGACGTCTGTCGATACGCGGACAGGCGTAGAGCCGTTCGATACGCCTCGTCGATGGTCTTCGGTTCGCGTTCTCTCACCTTGAGAGACAGCTCCCGGTCGCGGATTGCTTCCAGGAAGGCGTCTTTCGCGAGAATCTCCGTCGTTTCGTTGGACGGAACAGGGTAGGCGAGGACGACGAGTCTCCGGATGTCGTGCAGCAAATCGCCGAGCGTTTCGTCCGTTCTCTGCCGACGATAGTAGAGCTGCGCTCGGAAGGTCTCGGCCTGACCCTCCGACCCATACCGCTGGCGTAGTCTCTCGACGAGCTGTTCATACGTGACTTCGGTGCTGGCTCCGAAGTCCCAGAGTAGCTGCGTTGCCGCCCGTTCCAAGGAACAGCGGAGGAAGTCGACTTTATCGGCTGCAGTCCATCGGTTGTGCCTTGCGCACACGTCGAATTGTGCCAGGAATGACTCGAGGGATCCAGTTCCGTCGAATTTTCCGGGCTTCATGGGATTCTTCTTCTCGCCGGCTAAGCGACTGACCTTTTCCATGACTTCCGATTCCAATTTGCCGACGTCCATTTCTGGAACCAGGAATTTCCGGCGATCCTTCTTCGGCACGTCGTCGAAGTCCATTTTCTCCAGGAATCGGCTGGACTCGACCTCGTAGTCGACCAAGAGGTCCTTCCTTCGTCTGACGGCGGGTGGGGAAGACGTTGGGAAGCCAGCAGCGTTTCCGTCCATGTCATCGAACACGGAATTCCACATTGTTGCAGTTTCACGAGTTGTCGTTCTTTTCAAACACCCCACTCGATGGTACCAGTTTGTTACGGACTAGGGCTGGGCAAAAGTTCACCAGGATCCGAGAACCAGCCCCAGTCGTTCGGGTGTCGTAGAATCGTCCGCTGGATAAGACTTCAACTGTAGATTGAAGATTAGCCGACTAGGCTTGAGCGTATCAGTTCAGAAGCAACCGTGGTCCCCGCAGAACCAGCCGTGGATCGTCGTCGAAGGGCAGGGCAGACCGAGGTATCGGTCCCTGCAGCACCAGCCGTGGATCGTCGTCGAAGGGCAGGGCAGACCGAGGTATCGGTCCCTGCAGCACCAGCCGTGGATCGTCGTCGAAGGGCAGGGCAGACCGAGGTATCGGTCCCTGCAGCACCAGCCGTGGATCGTAGTCGAAGGGCAGGGCAGACCGAGGTATCGGTCCCTGCAGCACCAGCCGTGGATCGTAGTCGAAGGGCAGGGCAGACCGAGGTATCGGTCCCTGCAGCACCAGCCGTGGATCGTAGTCGAAGGGCAGGGCAGACCGAGGTATCGGTCCCTGTAGCACCAACCGCAGACCGTCGTCGAAGGCAGCTCCAACCGCAGACCGTCGTCGAAGGCAGCTCCAACCGCAGACCGTCGTCGAAGGCAGCTCCAACCGCAGACCGTCGTCGAAGGCAGCTCCAACCGCAGACCGTCGTCGAAGGCAGGACAGACCGTCAGTTCTGTCCCGGTAGCACCAGGCGTGGATCGTAGTCGAAGGCAGGACGGACCGTCAGTTCCGTCCCTGCAGCACCAGCCACAGACCGTCGTCGAAGGCAGGGCAGACCGTCAGCTCTCGGCTTACTCGTTTTCCTCTATCTCGGTCTCCCTGCGCGTCGACCGTCGTCGTAGCAGCTCCGTCCGTCAGCTAGGTTGCGGTAGTCGGAGGCCGCACCTCAGTCCCGTGAAGGAATACCCGAAGAGGCCGAGTTCAAAGCTCGAGGCTCAGGTTCAGGCTTTACTCCCTTCACAATAGTATCACTCAACAAACGTTTTACCGTCCGTCAAGCCAGATCATTTAGCCTGATTACTACGCGGTTTAGGCGTTCTTCACCAGGCCATTCGTCTGCGTCGCAACCGTGACACGAGCTTTCTTATATACGCAACAGCATAGGCCGAAATAGTTTTGGCCTAACAGGCCGAAATAGTTTAAGCCTAGTGGGCGGAGCCAATATAGTTTACGCCTAGCAGCCCAAAACAGTTTAAGCCTAAGGGGCGGAGCAACAACAGTTTACGCTAGCAGCCCAAGGCAGTTTAAGCCTAAGGGGCGGAGCAACAACATTTTACGCTAGCAGCCCAAAACAGTTTAAGCCTAGTGGTAGACAGCGGGCAGCAGCGTTACGTCATCTAGCCAAGCGCTCCAGCTGCAACAGCTGGGCCAAAACTCTAACAATATCAAAAAGAAACGTAATAAAATTGCTCTGCCAGTAACCTAATGCAAAAATAACGGTAGCAGTCACGGGCGCCTGCGGAGTGAGGACATTTTTGCACGAGAAGCAATATAGGCCTACAATCTATGGTCGCGGTCAAATGTTCTTAACAGAATCTTGAATAGTTCAAAGCAGAAAATTGAGAATATGTGTAATTGTGTAGGCTATATTACCTAATACCCATTGCAAATTCCATGAAATTTCATAGAATGTGAATTTCTTATAGTTTCAATCTGTTTAATGCAGGGGTTATTTTAACGTGCAGCTGGACACAAAGTGTGTAGTTGGAAAACGAAATTGTGCAGTTGAAAATCAGGTTTTGTGCAGTTACTTTTTTACACACAATCGCATAAATGATGTTAGTAGGCTAGTAGCTAATATATTTCAATTAAACTAATTGTAACAAACAAGATTATAATACAATTTTGCCGTGAATTTTACTTTGAATATCTACTGACAACTCCAATGGCATAAAATACATGTACAAGAAAACAAGTCTAGAGATAAATGGCATATTCAAACAAGCTGTCTGATGCAAGCCATACACATGTAACGGTTAGCGAAACGAAATCGAATGCAAGATTCCCAGTTTGTAACAAAATAATGAGTTAAAAGCGAAAGCCAGGCGGAGCACAGGGCTTCTCTGTTTTTTGTGTGTTTACAACTTCAATAATTTTAAGCATTAGACGTAAAAGCATATAAACATGAGGGATCGCAAATAATCTTACATCGTATCAAAATTTCCCCAATTGAGCTATTCCACGCAAAACAAGCCATGGCGGCAGGGCTTTTTTAAAGGAATTTTTAGAACTGCACAACTTTCCCAGCCTCCAAGGCCGTAGCCAGGATTTGATTTGAGGAGGAGTTCGTCGGCGGAAAATTTCTGACGACGTTTTTTAGTTGTCAAAATTTCTGAAAACACCTTTCTTAGTCGTCAAAATGTCTGAAAACACCTTTTTTAGTTGTCAAAATTTCTATAGACATCTTTGTTCAGTCGTCAAAATTTCCGAAGACAGCTTATTTTGGTTGTCAAAATATCGGAATGCACTTTTTTAGGTGACAAAATCTCTTAAGACATCTTTTTTTAGTTGTCAACATTTCTGAAGACACTTTTGTTTAGTCGTCAAAATTTCTGAAGACACATTTTTAGGTGTGCAAATTTCTGAAGACACATTTTTAGTCGTAAAAATTTCTGAAACACCTTTCCTAGTTGTCAAACTTTCTAACAACACCTTTTTTAGTGGTCAAACTTTCTGAAAACACATTTTTTAGTTGTCAAAATTTTTGACAACACCTTTGTTTAGTCATCAAAATTTCTTATAACACCTTTTTTAGTTGTCAAAATTTCTGTAGACAGCTTTGTTTAGTCGTAAAAAATTCTGAAAACACCTTATTTTAGTCATCAAAATATTGGAATGCACTTTTTTTAGGTGTCAAAATTTCTGAAGACTTTTTTTAGTTGTCAAAATGTCTGAAGACAGCTTTTAAGTTTTCAAAATTTCTGAAGACCGTTTTGTTTAGTCGTAAAATTTCTGAAGACACCTTTTTTAGGTGTGAAAATTTCTGAAGAGACTTTTTTAAGGTGTCAAAATTTCTGAAGACACACTTTTTTGTGAAAATTTCTGAAGACACCGTTTTTTTTGTCAAAATTTCTGAAGAAACTTTTGTTTAGTCGAAAAAATTGCTGAAGACACCTTTTTAGGGGTGAAAATTTCCGAAAAAAATCTTTTTTAAGGTGTCAAAATTTCTAAGGACAACTTTTAGTCGTCAAAATTTCTGAAAACACCCTTTTTAGCTGTCACAATTTCTGAAAACACTTTTGTTTAGTCGTAAAAATTTCTGAAAACACCTTTTTTAGTTCTAAAAATTTCTGTAGACAGCTTTGTTTAGTCGTCAAAATGTCTCAAAAACCTTATTTTAGTCGTCACAATATTGGAATGTACTTTTTTTAGGTGTCAAAATTTCTTATGACATTTTTTAGTTCTCAAAATTTCTGAAGACACCTTTTTTAGTTGTCAAAATTTCTGAAGACATTTTTGTTTAGTCGTCAAAATTTCTGAAGACACCCTTTTTTAGGTCTGAAAATTTCTGAAGACACCTTTTTTTAGTTGTCAAAATTTCTAAAGCCACTTTTGTTGAGTTGTCAAAATTTCTGAAGACACCTTTTTTAGTTGTCAAATTTTCTGAAAACACCTTTTCTAGTTGTCAAAATTTCTGAAGACACGTACTTTGTCTAGTCATCAAAATTTCTGAATACACCTTTTTTAGGTGTGAAAAATTTCAGAAGACACAATTTTTAGTCGTCAAAATTTCAGAAGACCATCGGAAACGGCTTTCTTAGTATCTTTCGCCTAATTTCATGTTTTTTTATTATGTGCAAGTGAATAATATTCTATTTATTTACATTTTAAATTTCGGATGGTGTTTTCATGGTTTTATTTCATGGTTTTTACATCATGTGCTAGTACATGCACTATATTATTTTTTACATTTTCCATTTCTGGGGGTGTTCAAACACCCAAAACACCTCCCTAGCTACGACCTTGGCGCCAATTTGCGAACGAAACTAAGATGGACCCTTCGAACTCCTCCACTCAGTTTTTCTACTGTTAGCATTGTTGGAAAATAAGTTTATAGCTTAAAACTTCAATCACAAAAGTTGCAATAGGCCGACTATAGGTTTCTCTAAATGTCTGTTTAAAATAGCGTATTATTCCAAATCGGAAGACAACGAACTTTCAAAAAGTTTCTTAACTCCACAAAAATGCTTTTACAACTGCACTAATCCATTTAGAAGTTTATTAGAACTGCACATTTTGTGTAGAACTGCACGTTAAAAAAGCCCTGTTAGTCTCAATAACGCCCAATTTACCCGATGTAGGATGATATTCTGAAAATATGTGCAGTTGACAAATTTCCTTAAAATAACCCCTGGTTTAATGAGTATCATTAGTGCTTGAATGCGAAGAAATTTATTAAAAACTAAAACGACAGTATAAGCTTAGGCATTATGTAGTTTAAAAATACATGTCAAATTTCAGTAGGCCTACTTGCAATTGCCCATCTGCTTGGCTGACTCATTGGCCTGCATTGTAGTTTTGTCTTAATGATGTTAGTAAATTCTTTCTGAATTTGTTACGATTGTATAATATTGTAACGTAAACACTGATGTGACTGGCAAGTCAATAAGCAATAAACAATAACCAAACACAAAGCACACGCACACATTCACGTAAACCCCGCCGCTGCTCGTACTTTGGCAGTGCCAGTCCCAAGCCTGGCGAAAGGAGGAGGGCGACACTAATCATCCTTGATACGACACGGTGTCGCTAAATAGCAACAAGAACATATACAGGTACAAAATATACATGCATTCACATAATATCATGCATGCTCTTGTGTGTGCATGTATACAAGCATATCTGCACTAACACACACATAAACATGCATAAGCTTAGTCCTTCGTCTATGCCAGCGGTTCCCAACCCGTGGCCCGCGGGCCAAAAGTGGCCCGCGAGGCCTCACAAAATGGCCCGCCAGGCCTCAACTGTGGCACTCATCTCTCAAATAATTAAAAAAAATATATGAAAAAAATTGACAGTTTGGACAGGATAGAACATATAATTATTTTCTATTACAAATTATTTTATTTTGAAGTCTACAAACATCAAACGTTCTACTTTGAAATAATTATAACAATTTTTATATGCTTCTACAGCCCTTCTAGTTAATTAAATTTTAGCATTGTGGTCCCCTAAATGCCCTAATGTCCTTTTAAATAAGACAAAGTGGCCCTCGTGTCCTCCAACTTAGAAAAAGTGGCCCTACAGTCGAAAAAGGTTGGGAACCACTGGTCTATGCAATGCATGCGTGCCCTTGTTGAACGTCACCTGCAGGCTTCAATCAATTGCGGTAGCATGTGTTTTATTAGCAGGTTGAAAGGAGTTTTCTCTTCTGTTCTTTTTCAGATATCAGGTGTTCAAGGCATACGCCGATGACTTTCAAGACCTGAAATTTCTCGACGATGAGGCGGAAGCGAACAGGGTATAATTGAATTGGCTTCCACGTTCAAATACAGTGCGGCGACCTGTTTAATAATCAAATTCTACCTGTTCCTATTGTTTCTTTTCGTCAGAGATGCAATGCACTCATTGTCTTTCCACCTACATTATGGCTACATATCTAGCTTTTATCGTTCTTGTCGAGGTTAACTTCTAGATTTTTTCGATCTAGTTTTTTTTCTCACGGAGGTATTGCTGCCATTTTCAGGTTTTAAAAACATAAAAGAAAGACCAGAAAAAGGTTGCAAAATAGAAGATTTCGTACCGGGTATTCAAAGACTAGAAAAGGTCATCGGAAATTTTCACCGCAAAAAGTAAAAATTTTTGGCAGGAAGATTAGAAAACGCGTTGTCGGAAATTTAAAGCATTCCACGAATTTTCCAGACAAATTTAAATATTCATATCTTTTTATCCGTTCAACTTTATCTCATGAAATTTTGGAATCATATTCTTGGTCCAATTCTCTAAATATTCGGAAAATTTTAGCGTGAAATGTTATCTGATCAGGCATTAGAGATATATGAAAAACAATTTGGTTTAGTTTTTTTTGACTCACGGTGTATAATTGCCTATGTGATTATCATGTGAACTGTTTGAATTTTTCTGACGTTTTCCCAGGTAAACATTGTGGGAAGCGGACCCGGTGACCTGGCGAAGTTTTCCACGACGTTTTACGTTGCGCCAGAACTCGTGGCTGAAATGAAACAGAACCTGCACGACAGACATCTCGCCTTCCGTATCACGTCCACAGATCTACAAAGGTTGGATCACGACTATATATCATTATTTTATTACAAGCAGGATATTAATTAATATAATTTACATAGGCATACGAGGCGGGGTCCAGAGGGGGCAAATGCCTCCCTCAAATTTCGGGCAAGTCTAATTTTTCGGGCAAGAAGGCCCGAGAAAACACGAAAAAATTTATTTTTCACCATATAATATTTCAACTTTTTTGTCTGGGAAAAAAGTATTTCCCACCACGAGATTTATTTTTTGGGTAGAAGTAAAATCTTTGACCCCCCCACTGCTGAAATCTCTCGTACGCCTATGATAATTTATCATCGATGCAAAACTTGTTACACAATCCTGTCATATGTGATTTATTATTCGTCAGGACGACTTATTTTGTGTTGATAAAAGAAGGTACCCATGAGTAGTAGTGGGACTGCAGGTTCTAGAGATCTTCCCGCCAAAATGTGCCAAGTGACTTAGTTAGCCAATTAACCCCGAAAACCATGAGTCATCACTTAATTAATAATCGTACAGTCGGCCAATAGGATGTCTCCAAATTGTCACGTGACCTAATTATAAACTTATGCTTACAATAAATTAATTATGATAAATTATAATTATTATTAATTCACTTAATTTCCATGTCATAATAAGGGTGAAGAGTGCTTCTTGTTTCTTTCTGTAATTGCTTCGATTGAATGCTGATTAACAGTGATATCGATCTTGAAACAGAGGAGAACGAGAAGGCAAGAATTGGCGGCGTTTGGTTCGAGTCCTACCATACATTCGATGAGGTATACGATAAAATTCATGAATTAAGCTTATAGTTTATGAAAACATTCGCAATAAAAACTATATCATTATACATGTCTGTAGTTTATGAAAACATTCGTCATAAAAACTATATCGTTACTCTCTAATCAAATTAACTCATTTCAACTGATACAATCATGTACGCCCTTCTATTATTCTACTCTGCTCTAGGCTATTAGGTTCTACTCTATTCCCTTCTTTTTTCATTCTCCTCTACCTTATTATATGATGTTCTATTTTATTCGATTCCATTCTATTATGTTCTATGCTATTCCACTCTATTCTACTCTGTTCTACTAGGTTCCAGTCTATTACTTTCTTTTTCATTTTATTCTTCTCTATTCTTTTATGTTCTATTCTACTCTAATATATTATGTTCTATTCTATTCCACTCAATTCTACTATGTTCTACTAGGTTCTATTCTCCTTTTTCATTCTATTCTACTCTATTCTATTTTATTATGTTCTATTTTATTCCACTCTATTGTGTTCTATTCTATTCCACTCTATTCTACCCTGTTCTATTTTATTCTGGTTTTTTCTATTATATTCTGCTAACGAACGTGAAAGCGCTACTTACAGTACAACCTAATCAGATGCGCTCCTATACACCGCGAGTAACCTCTGGAGAACTATAAATCCTATTAGCACGGAAAGAAGTGCCCTCTCATAGCACATACTATTATGCATGTACGCATACATGTATATTCAACTATGCGCACGTTCGCATGTATTGTTGCATAAAGGAATACATGAAAGTAATATAATTATATTGTATATTTTATAATAGATATTAAATACATTTATTTTATATTATATATATATATATATATATTACATATATTATTTATAATATATATATTATATAATATATATTACATATTATACATTATATATTATATACTATATATTAATACATATATAATATATATAATTATATATATTGCAATATAACCTACGTATACGTTGAACATAGATCCTTGACTGGTTGGATGACCAAGTGACTCTTTGTGGAAGCCAGTGTTCTCTCTTCGACATCGGTAACTCGTACCAAGGTCGACCACTGCGAGTCATCAAGGTAGGTGCTGGTGGTGGTGGTGGCGGTGGTGGTGGTGGCGATGGTGGTGGTGGTGGTGGTGGTGGTGGTGGTGGTGGTGGTGGTGGTGGTGGTGGTGGTGATGATGATGATGATGATGATGATGATGATGATGATGATGATGATGATGATGATGATGATGATGATGATGATGATGATGATGATGATGATGATGATGATGATGATGATGATGATGATGATGATGATGATGATGATGATGATGATGATGATGATGATGATGATGGCGTCATCTTCGTCCTCGTCATCATCACCGTGGTCTAGTGCAATACTTGGTTAAACATTGCAATTCATCTTACTAGGTATGTCGTGTAGCCATGCCTACATAATAATATTTCAGATACATAAACAATATTATGCACGACTTGCAAAGTAATGATGCGCGCGATTCTTGAAATTCTAAAATCATCCCACAGCGCTTTGCTGATCCGCTTACGTTGTGCATTATTAAAGAGGAGTTATATAATATTCATAGGTTAGATTAGATTAAATTAGATTAGACTAGATTAGATTAGATTAGATTAGAGATTATATTAGGTGCATCTGGCGATGGTTTTGCACATAGTTAAAACGTTTTTTTAAAGTTTTTTATTCGCTCCCAAAAAACGTCGTTTTTCGTTTTTTATTTTTCCCATCGTTTTATTCCGGTTTTATTTTTATGTAACGCTATTTATTTTTTCTCTGTCTCTTATTATTTGTCTTAATTTTATTTTTTCCTAATATTCATTACGTTTTCAGCCCAAACTCAAGGTTTCATGTATCTTATGTCATTATGTAATTGTTTAAAGCCATCATTTAAGAGATACATGTAGAAAGTAAACATGGGTTTTATGCCTAAAATGCAGTTTAAGATGTAAAAAGTCAAATTATTTTCCGTTTCGAATTTTTGTCGTTTTTGTCGTTTTTTCCGAATAAAACGACGTTTTTTCCGTTTTTTATTCCGTTTCCATCGTTTTTTACATCTATGGTTTTGTAGATAACTGGAGCACCAAACGAATGCGTTCAGAAGCCAGCCATCTGGATTGACGCCACGATTCACGCACGTGAATGGATTGCAGCCACGACCAACATGTACCTTCTCAACGGGGTATGTATACCTTCTCAATGGGGTACGTAAACCTTCTTAACGGGGTATGTATTCCTTCTCAACGGGGGTATGTATACCTGCTCAATGGGGTATATATACCTTCTCAACGAGGTATGTATACCTTCTCAAGGTGGTATGTATACCTTCTCAACGGGGTACGTATACCTTCTCAACGGGGTATGTATACCTGATCAACGGGGTGTGTATACCTTCTCAACGGGGTACGTATATCTTCTCAAAAAAGTACGTATACCTAATCAGCCGGATATGAAGTTGAAAGATTCATATCTTTTTATCCGGTCAACGTTATCGTATGGAATTTTGGAATCATATTCGTGGTCCAATTATCTAAATATTTGGAAACTTTTGCCTGATATGTCATCAGGCATTAGAGATATACGAAAAGCAGTTTGGCTTACTTTTTGGGTCACGGTGTATAATATGCATATGTACCTTCTCCACGCAGCCTTGTCTTTTCAACGGGGTATGTACCTTCAGGGGCGGATCCAGGGGGGCCAATCCGACCATGCCCCCCCCCCCATTTAGAAATGCCCATGTATCGTGGCCTCCCATTTGGTTTTAACAAGCTTATAATTTGGTATATTTTCAAGGATTTGGACTTAATGACTAAAAAAAGGTAATCAACTTTTTTTGGCGGATAGGCCTACGAAAAAAAATTTCAGACCCAAGGCCAACAAGAATTTTTGGCGACCCCGCCCCGTCCAAAGTTTCTGTATCCGCCCTTGTGTACCTTATCAACGTATGCGAACCACCTAACGTGTATGTTGTACCTACTCAACCATTATATACCTTTCTGAGTTTTCTTTTTAGCTGATAACCGAATATGCGACGGATCCAGTCATCCAGAATTTCCGTGATACATACGATTGGTACTTTCTGACGGTAGTGAATCCAGACGGATACGATTACACTTGGACCGACGTAAGTTTACCTCTTGGTTACCTTCATTTCAATGCATGCTATCAATTAACCGGTGTCACGACAACTCGTCTAACGACAACTCGTCTAACGACAAGTGGTCTCCGGACAATTCGTCTAACGACAACTGGTCTACTGACAACTTATCCAGCGCTTGAGAAATGGAAGCTGGATGATAGTTTTTAGAGGTGAAATGGAGGTTGGATTGATGAAAAAAAGCAAGAGAAATGGAATCTGGATGATGGTTCTCTTACCGGTGAAATAGAAGCTGGATTGACGAAAATAACGCATGATGAATAAAAGCTGGGTGAAGGTATTTCTAGATCTGAAATGGAAGCAGGATTGATAAGAAAACCGCTTAAGTAATGGAAGCTGGATGAGGAAATGTTTATATATGAAATAGAAGCTAAAATAACAGGCGAGAAATAGAAGCTGGATGAAGGTATTTTTAGATTTGACGTAGAAATGGGTGCATGTTGGAATACATGAATGAAAATCATCAATCCAGCTTCCATTTAAGCAAAAAAAAACATTTTCGTAAATCCAGCTTCTATTTTAACAATGCTATTCGTAAGTAGACCAGTTGTCGTTAGACCAATTGTCCGGAGACGAGTTGTCGTTAGACGAGTTGTCGGTAGACCAGTTGTCGTGGAACCCAATTAACCTTACCAGGCGCAGTTACGTGTATGATAGTAATGTATTGTAGCTAGAAATATCAAAGATGCCTCTCGCAGTGTAGATTATTTTGTGTGCCTCAGCGAAGAAACCACGTGGAAAACCGGTAATGTAAGCGACGACGAGTCGTAATGTACACACAGTGGAACGTAATGTAAACGACGATGAATGGTAGTTTAAATGCAACGTACCTTACACTGCGACTCGTCCTCGCAATGTAAACAGAGTGGAACGTAATGTAAACGAAGATGAGTCATAATGTAAACACAGTGGAACCTACTCTAACCGACCATGAGTCTCAATGTTAACTGTATTGAACGTAATGTAAATGGTGACGAGTCGCAATGGAAGCACAGTGGAATGTAATGTAAACACATTAGGACATTTAATGTAAATGATAATCACCTACGACTACGTCTTGCTCTTTCTTTACATGTCGGGCAAATGATTATGACTTCAAGACTTAGACCTACTCTCAAAATTTAATGTGTTTGCGGTTTATCCGTAAGCGGCAAACAAGCGCGATGAAATCAACCGATTCTTTTATAGCTACTTTACTCTATACATTTACTGTCACTTTACTGTGCGTTTACTGTCACTTTACGTTTACTGTCACTTTACTCTACGTTTACGGTCACTTTACTCTACGTTTACTGTCACTTACAAATGTTTACAGCCACTTTACCTTGCGTTTACTGCCACTTTAACCTACTTATACAACCTCTTCACCTCACGTTTACTGCCACTTTAACCTACATTTACAATCTCTTCACCCCACGTTTACTGCCACTTTATTCTACGTTTACAACCTCTTCACCCCACGTTTACTCCACTTTAACCCTCAGGCTACCAAGCTTTTTTTGTAACACTGACTACCAAGGGGGGGTGGTTACCACCCCCCCCCTGGATTTTGGGTTTGGTTTGAGATATCATAACTTGTAATACATCAATGGATTCAGCATTCATTTCTGCACAAAATGGTATATTTAGGTTTGAAATATATGAAAGCACCCCGGAATTATGAATTTTTTTCCCTAGGCACCCGTCGATTTCACAAAATGCATACTTTCGCATAAGAAAGTATTAGATTCTGTGTTTTTAACTAAATTTTTTTATTTAAAAATAGTTTACATATAATAAAGTCCAATATCCAACTATAAAAACTAGTAATAAGTTAGTTTTAATTACAATAAAAAGAAAAAAACATGTATTAGCTGCTGAAAAACGTTTACGCAGACTTATCGGTTTACGTTGTAAAAAAACCCCAACATTTTCACACATTTAAATTGTTTTTGAGCACTTCCGGTCATCAAACGTCAAATTATTTGGTATAAAAAAATAGCCCTAAATGCCCTCTTTAGAATGGCATAATTTACTTCTCTTGAAAAATAAATTATGAATAATTTTTAATAGAAAAAACATGAAAAGTTTATGAAAATTAAACACCTTTTTATATATTTTAATTTATTTTGAGCACTTCCGGTTGTCAAAAGACAACTCCGTGACCACCACAATGTAGCCCCACATTCCCTCTACAGAATGGTGTAATTCGTGTCTCTTCATGTCAAAGGACGGATAAGATACAGCCGATAATCTAAGGGGGGTGGTATCCACTCCCCCCTGGTGCCTCGGGTATATCGAGTATAACTTTTGAATGGTATGGTATATCATCACACATTTTAGCTCAAAATGTGTGCAAATGAATCCTCTACAGCTACCTAAAACGTCAAAATTTTATTCCGAACGAAAAAAGTTTTATTTGGGAAAAACCTAGGGGGGGGGGTGGATACCACCCCCCCCTGGTAGCCCGAGGGTTAATGTATGTTTGTGTTGACTGTAGGACAGATTGTGGCGCAAATCCCGACAACCGAACGAGGGATCAGCTTGCGTTGGAGCAGATGTCAACCGAAACTTTGACTTCCAGTGGATGAGTGAGTTGTAAAATGGCAGTCATTAATATGTTAATACTTTTGTGGCCGGTGTCACGAAATAAAGTCTACCCCCGATACAAAGTTTCCCCCTGAAAAAGAGTTTCCACCTGGCTGAAAATCTGTTTTGGAAGACATTTTTCTGGTGCAAAAGTATATAAATGTTCGTGTTAAATAGGCCTAACGTGTTATCGTGTTAGCAATGTAAACTAACGGTTTAACAGGCTCATCTATTAATTTTATGCGATTGTAGCCGATTTTACGATCAACGGGGGGAGACTTTGCTTCGTGGGCGGAGGAAATATTCTGTCCCCCGGAGACTTTATTTCAGAATATAGTCTCCGGGGGGCGAATTTATTCTAGAACAGATCCTCCGGGGGAGAATCTATTTCGAAATAAAGTCTCCGGGGAGAGACATTTAGGGGGAGACTGTCACGCGACACCGGCCTAGACACTGACTCAAATACATAATGGTCTAATGCAGCGGTTCCCAACCCGTGGCCCGCGGGCCAAAAGTGGCCCGCCAGGCCTCAGGAAATGGCCCGCCAGGCTTCAAAAATGGCCCGCATCTCTCAAAGAATTAACAAAAATATATGAAAAATTGGCAATTTTGACAGGATAAAACTCATACTTATTTTATTTTACAAATTATTTAATTTTTTTACGTCTATAAATAACATCAAATATTCTATTTTGAGTCAATTACAACAATTTTATATGCTTTAAGTTAATTAAATTTTAGCATTGTGGCCCCCTAATGTCCTTTAACTAATAAAAAGTGGCCCTCGTGTCCTCCAACTTAGAAAAAGTGGCCCTAAGCTCGAAAAAGGTTGGGAACCACTGGTCTAATGGCTAGTCATTTTTCGAAACAACTGCAGTTTTAGCTCCTCGGCCTTTAATACTCTGCTCCCTGTTTAAAAAGCATATATATTTTAGGCCTAGACTACTGCAACTCCTACTCTCACGGCTTAAAGTCCCACAATAGTTCACTCCATGAGGACAAGTGAGTTGCGACGGTAAAAACGAGTTGCTTATGGTTCTGTACACTGTACAGCCGTTGGTGCAAGTAGCAGTCCGTGCAGTGAGACATACGCCGGTTCAGCCCCCAACTCAGAACCAGAGGCGAAGGCGGTCAGCGACTATCTGTCGGGCACCCAGGGCAGCTGGGATCTCTTCTGGACACTGCACACCTATGGTCAGCTGTACATGTCCCCATTCGGATACACAACCGAACTACCTCCGAACTACGACGCCATGGTAAGAACCATGCAAGACTATTTACCACTTGTGTTATACTGTTCTGTTATCATGTTTATTTTTGGGATCAATAAATTTTTTTAGGAATTCTGGAACTTAACAACCCCTTCTTTTCCTTCCCACCCTGGTAAATTACCTTCAATCGGACGGCAATGACCTCTTTTACTCATTTTTAACCGTACAGAAGTGCTTCTACAACTGCGAAAATTCATTTAGAACTGTACATTCTGTGTAGAACTGCACGCTAAAAAAAATCCCGAATAAGAACCTCGCTATTGGACATGTGTCTTGATAAGATATCCAAAGAGAATCTCACTTTCGTTGTAAGAGATGAAGCAAAAACCATCATAGTACAGTCTCCGTTGCAAGAACTCCAAGCTTAATTGTAATGGGAAGAAACTGATGGCAAGCTACTGTTGCACTGACAAGAACTTCAGAATAACATGTCATGTACACTTGTACAGGGCCTATCATTGTAGCTAAATGCCATGGTAAGAAGCTCAACACTGTAGGCTAATCTCAGTGTCAATTGTTTTGACTGTTGTTGGTAAGACTTTTTATGTTCATTATGTACATGTAGCATTGTGGTGACCCGTCATAATAGCCCCGTCAAAACAGCCCCGTCAAAACAGCCCCGTCATAATCGCCCAGCGACAAAATAGCCCCGTCATAATCGCCCAAGGACAAAACAGCCCAGAAAAATTCAGTTCCCGACAAAATAGCCCCGTCAAAATAGCCCCGTTAAAACAGCCCGTGTAAACAGTTCCGCGAAAACAGTCCATTCATAGACAACACGGACAACTATTTCAGATATATAAAAACATTCATCCAGCTTCCATTTCTTGAGCTTTTTATCATTCATCAACCTTCTATCTAAGATCTATAAAACCTTCATCCAGCTACCATTAAATTTCTGAAGCGTTTTATCTGGATCAATTTAAAAAAAGGATCTAATTATTAATCGGATCTGGATGAAGGTTTTATAGATCTTAAATAGAAGCTGGATGAATGATAAAACGCTAAAGAAATGGAAGCGGGATGAAGATATTTATATTTGAAATAGAAGCTGGATGGATGATCAAACGCTTGAAAAATCGAAGCTGGATGAAGATTTTACAGATCTTAAATAGAAGCTGAATGAATGGTAAAACGCGTAAGAAATGGAAGCTGGATGAAGGTATTTATATTTCAAATAGAAGCTGGATGGACGATCAAACGCTTGAGAAATCGAAGCTGGATGAAAGTTTTATAGATCTGAAATAGGTCTACAGGCTGGATTGACGATTTTAAATAGAAGCTGGATGTATGATAAAACGCGAAGTTCGTTTACTAACGCGATCATTTCCGGAAGTCATCTTAAACTTTAGGCTGCGAACATTATTTTCATCAATTCGGCGAAGGGACTGCTTCCTTAAAAATATGTTAATTTCGTCGGTCTATTTTTTCAAGAAAATCGTGTTATTCCGCGACTTTGTCGGTCCCCGACAAAATAGCCCCGGGCTGTTCTGACGGGGCTATTTTGACGGGGCTGTTTTGTCGCTGGGCGATTTTGACGGGGCTGTTTTGTCGTTGGGCTATTATGACGGGGCTGTTTTGACGGGGCTGTTTTGACCGGGCTATTATGACGGGGTGCCGTAGCATTGTAGCTATATGCCATCGTAAGTAGCAGCACCATAATTTCAGTGTCAATTGTATTGACTGTAAGTTGTCATCACGCTTATCTCAGAGTAAGCTGTTTATTGTTCATTCATTCATTCATTCCGAGAATTTATATAGCGCCTCTTCAAGATACAAGTAACTACTCAGAGGCGCTCTTTGCGCTGGCCGGATGTTAAATGTAATTTTAACAAAATAAAAATAGTAGGCCCCTACATCAATTTGCAAAAATAAGATAATAAAAATTGTTGTTACAGGAAAGAGTTGGTAGGGCAGCAGTTCAAGCAATCTTTGACGTCCATGGAGAGAGGTATCAGTTCGGAGCCGCCAGTGTCATTCTGTGTAAGTCATCTTTTGTAGAGCATACCATGACATCTTTTTTGCCTTTTATAGTATTACGTTTTCACTGGTTTCACTATGTAGCTGATGTCGGTGTGCCGGTGTAAAGGTTTCAGATTACCCCCTCCTAAACATTACCCCCCTGAAAACTGTAAATTGGATAAAATCATCGCATTTATTGCACTAAAATAATCGGAAAAATTATCCCGCTTCTTGTTTTGGTCTGAAGATTTTCATCCGTCATCCCACTTCGTGGTTTGTTATCAATATTTTCATCTGTAACTAAAATACTAATCGCCGCTGAAGTTTACATGGAGAAAATGGCGTCGAGGCTATTATTTTTTTCGGATCAAAATATTGATAACAAAATACGAAGTAGGATGAAGGATGATATTCTGCAGACCAAAACAAGAAGCAGGATGATTTTTCTGATTTTATTAGTGCAATAAATGCGATGATTGATGCAAATCTAGTTTCCGGGGGGTAATCTGAGACCGGTTTCAAGTTACCGGGGGGTAATGTTTAGGAGGGGGTAATTTGAAACCTTTACACCGGTATGCATTTGGCCGTGTAGTCACTGTAGTTTGCTTGTATGTGCACTTATTATAGAGCCCCTTCAAGCGCTCTACTCAGAGGCGATCACGAATGCAGAGCAGACACTGCATCGGTATAATTGTAGAGTATTATTTCGGCCGTAATCTTCATAAATAAACATGTATACATAAAAAATTATAAGTTATATATGCCTATTGTCATTTACAGCTTAATTGTTCACTCGACCACGGTGAGGATATTTGTGATCGTGTGAGAAATAGGAAACCACATAAATAGGGCATCGTCTTATGATCGAATGACGAGAAACAGAATTCCCCCTTGTTTGATTTTACTCAGGAGGCTCTTGATGCATGGTGCAGGGGGATCTTCTGTGGTTTCGGGTAGATAGGGGCCTAATTTTTATGGCCTAAGCTTAAATCTGCAAGATAACGCATGCTTATAATTTTTACAAGTACGCTTCTATAGTTAAATGCTAAAGTTTTGATAAAGAGGTCCACATTCAAATCCTCTTTATATTAGCCCTAGGCCTAGCTGTGAATTTAAGTGTGATCTTTGCTTACCATGTAACTATCTGGACATCACTGTATTCTGCTTAGTCCTAATTATTGACGTACAACAGCTACGTAAAAAAAGAGTGAAGCTCAGAATAGAAGGGCACAATAATTTAGAATACCCTACTATAATCTGTTCTGTTGTAGAGTACTGTGCAAACTGATCCTCATGCTAGACACTTAACTTTATAGTTAGCTTAACGGTTTAACCTAGGTCTATATTTTAGGATGTCGCAATAACAAAAGCAGTTATAATATTACATGCCTTTTGTATCGCTAGATAAGCTTATTCACATAAGAGCACTTAAAACATAAATTAGTAAGATATTCATTTTCATTTTCGCTCTGACTAGATGCATCGTCAGGGACGTCACGTGACTGGGCCGCAGGGGTTCCTCTGATTCCCTTCGTCTACACTCTGGAACTGAGAGACGAAAACTCCTTCGTTCTTCCACCATCCCAGATCCTTCCAACCGGAGAGGAAATCTGGGCTGGTCTCAGAACCACCGTCCAGGGAGTCCAGGAGGAAACACCACCCGTTTGCGTCGCTTAGCAAACAACTTGACGCCATCTTGAATTGCTCACAACTCGGATAGCCTACATCTAACACGCAAAGAACTGTCAAAAAACACATAAACGTCCTAAATGAATAATAAAATGCATCCTGGATGCTTCAAGCAATGTCACAACAGCATCTATTATTTTCTGCAATAAATAAATAACCAATTTAATTTTAATTATTTAATCACTAATCAGTTTTTACAAATCAGCGATGTCATAATTAATTATTAAACTGTTGGTATGCAAGCCGCACCCTATACGCACAGCAAGTCCAATAATAATCGCCCAAAACAAATGAATCAGGAAAACACACAACGTTTACACCACTGGCTTCATTAATGTCGGCATTGCATGCTATAGAATATTACTAATTTTTGAAAGAAAGAATCAGAACATGACAAATAACAATGCAAGTTTGTTGCACCAGTTTTAGAGAACATTGTTCCAGCGTACAAATGCCTGAGATTCCGTTTCTTCCCAGTCCTCAGTTTTCACATTGATATAGCTCCACATCAGAATAACTAATTCTCCTGGAAACTCGAACTGACGTTGATCAAATAATCCCATAATTTTGTAATTCCATTTAGCTACTGGTTCTCCTTTGATTGACAGCTGTAATTAAAGGAAATATTGCTGTCTGCATAAGCGAATAAACACAATTAGGTAGAGGAAATCAAGTAGTGGAAGCAATGTAAAGGTATTATCTGTGGATAACAGAGACTTTGACAGGTGGAGAAAGACGAAGACAGACATGCACACTGGTAAATTAATTGAAGGAATCTGGAATGAAGGGGCGGACAGATAGACAGATAATGTGAGAGGGACAGACAGGCAGACAGACAGAAAACACAGACAGAGAGTCACAGAGACACAGAGCAGAGAGAGAAACACAGACAGACACAGACAGAGGCAGACAGTGATGCAGACAGACAGTCAGTCAGACAGACAAAGACAGAGATACAGATAGAGATAGTGTGTGGACGGATGAAACTTTGGTTGGGTGGTGGGTGCGTAGCTGGATGGATGGATGGATGGGTGGATGAATGAATGGATGGATAGATGGGTGGGTAGATGGATGGATGGATGGGTGGATGAATGAATGGGTAGATGGATGGATGGGTAGATGGGTGGATGGATGGATGGATGGATGGATGGGTGGGTGGATGATTGCATGGATGGATGGGCGGCTGGATGCGTGGATGGATGGATGGATGGATGGATGGATGGACGGATGGATGGACGGATGAACGGACGGACAGACGAACCGACGGACAGACAGACAGAAAGACAGACAGATAGATAGATCTAGTCTCTTCAAAACGAGATCTAGGCTGCATTTACAATTCATTCGCTAGGCGTCACAAAGGAACTGATAGCGAATGACCAATGTCCTTTATTTTCACAATGATAGTAATGTCAAGTTCAAGTTCATTTTATTTCCACAATTTATCACCAAGATGCTGCATAGTTGAACTTGTTTCTGACTAATATTCAATAATTTCACTCAACTTCTTATTAAGCCTGCATCTTAATTAAGCCTACCAACCATTCCTTCTGTGCATTATAGCCTATAATTGGCATATTTAAAACCAATGTTAAGACCATTGTTTTATATTGCATGCTCCATTTGCGTTTGCAAGTAAGTAAGATTATACTTTAATGAGCCGCATGCAAATGCACTGTTGACTGCTGAACATCAAGTGGAATAATAAAGAACAAATGTAGCCTAAGCCTACTTACTTCCTTACTTAGTTCAAAAACAAAAAAATTACAGCGCAATAAAAATTTATATTAAAATCTGACCAACTGAAATGTTTACAACAAGATGCGCACGTCACTAATTTACGTCACTCTTTATTGCGCAGGAACAACTTCGGCCGCGCAGTCATAACAGCAGACTAAATAAATAAACAATATTTCTTCAATGTTTTAAGATCATGGTAAGAATGTGAAAATAATATCATTTATGAAATAGAACCGAGAACATAATACCACATGGGCTTAACTATAGTATCGGGAACCTAAGTGTCGTTTAAGATCATGGCACAAATGAATGTCACCTTTGTCCTCTTACTTACTTAGCACTTAGTCCTTCCGCGAGCAGGTAGGCTAGCGCATCGGGTGACAAAGCCTCTCCACAGACTCTCCACTCTTTTGTCCTCAGCCATTAAAATTCGCCAAAGGCATTGCTTTTTTAAAAGTTACATCAATCGATTGATATGAGGTCGCTTGTGAGGAAGTGACGGCTGTTCCGAGCCACGAATAGGCCTACTAGCCAGGGCCGGATTAAGGCATGTTCAACATGTTCGGCCAAACAGGGGCCCCCACACTTTAGGGGGCCCCACACATTTGTAAAATAATTTGAATTTTTTTTATATTTTGGCGTCTGAAATGGAATCACGTTATAATTTCCCGAAAATTTGGCCAGATGACTAAAAAAAGTCATCAACTTTTTTGGCGGATGAAATGGTAAAAGTTTCCCGAAAATCCGAAAATTCGACCACACGACTAAAAAAGGCAATCCGAATTTTCGGCAAAAAATTTCCCGAACAGGGCCCCCACATTTCTTAATCCTGCCCTGCTACTAGCAACACCGGTGATTTGTAATTAGCAAGAATTCTTAAATCAATAGGAGGGCAGTATGCCTTTAGAATTCCATCTCCTATAGTGATGCAGGTCTTGCAGGATTGTTTCTAGTGAGACATTACAATCAATGTTTCACATAGCTTTGAATACTTTGTTTTCGGTCTTGCTAGGAAAACTAAAATGCCGACAGAGGACATGCCAAACATTGAGATCAGCGCCTGCGTGCTGAACAACAGCGGGATGCTCGGCTGTATAAATCAGAATAGTGTTGTTGCTATATCGTCAGAGGAAGGATGTCGTGTTCTATTGGGACCACAACTTGCGACACAAACTAAGACTGATATCAAACTATTCAACGGACAGTTTCTATTTGGTCAGAAGAATGCAGATGGTGGTTTTGCTATCTCTACTGCCGAGGGATGTCGTAATCTATTGGGACCACAACTTGCGACACAAACTACGAATATTACGAGACCATTCAACGGGCAGTTTCTATTTGGTCAGAAGAATGCAGATGGTGGTTTTGCTATCTCTACTGCCGAGGGATGTCGTAATCTATTGGGACCACAACTTGCGACACAAACTTGAAACTACGAATATTACGAGACCATTCAACGGGCAGTTTCTATTTGGTCAGAAGAATGCAGATGGTGGTTTTGCTATCTCTACTGCCGAGGGATGTCGTAATCTATTGGGACCACAACTTGCGACACAAACTACGAATATTACGAGACCATTCAACGGGCAGTTTCTATTTGGTCAGAAGAATGCAGATGGTGGTTTTGCTATCTCTACTGCCGAGGGATGTCGTAATCTATTGGGACCACAACTTGCGACACAAACTACGAATATTACGAGACCATTCAACGGGCAGTTTCTATTTGGTCAGAAGAATGCAGATGGTGGTTTTGCTATCTCTACTGCCGAGGGATGTCGTAATCTATTGGGACCACAACTTGCGACACAAACTTGAAACTACGAATATTACGAGACCATTCAACGGGCAGTTTCTATTTGGTCAGAAGAATGCAGATGGTGGTTTTGCTATCTCTACTGCCGAGGGATGTCGTAATCTATTGGGACCACAACTTGCGACACAAACTACGAATATTACGAGACCATTCAACGGGCAGTTTCTATTTGGTCAGAAGAATGCAGATGGTGGTTTTGCTATCTCTACTGCCGAGGGATGTCGTAATCTATTGGGACCACAACTTGCGACACAAACTACGAATATTACGAGACCATTCAACGGGCAGTTTCTATTTGGTCAGAAGAATGCAGATGGTGGTTTTGCTATCTCTACTGCCGAGGGATGTCGTAATCTATTGGGACCACAACTTGCGACACAAACTACGAATATTACGAGACCATTCAACGGGCAGTTTCTATTTGGTCAGAAGAATGCAGATGGTGGCTTTGCTATCTCTACTGCCGAGGGATGTCGTAATCTAGTGGGACCACAATTTGCGACACAAACTAAAACTGCTACCACACCATTCAGCGGGCAGTTTCTATTTGGTCAGAAGAATGCCAATGGTGGCTTTGCTATCTCTACTGCCGAGGGATGTCGTAATCTATTGGGACCACAATTTGCGACACAAACTAAAACTGCTACCACACCATTCAGCGGGCAGTTTCTATTTGGTCAGAAGAATGCCAATGGTGGCTTTGCTATCTCTACTGCCGAGGGATGTCGTAATCTATTGGGACCACAATTTGCGACACAAACTAAAACTGCTACCACACCATTCAGCGGGCAGTTTCTATTTGGTCAGAAGAATGCAGATGGTGGGTTTGCTATCTCTACTGCCGGTGAGAAACGTGAAGAGGATATGGAGGTTGACGTATAATGCTTTTTATAGGCCATATAAAATTGTAACTTGAGACGAATATTTTGATATTCGGTAATTAATGAGATAGATTATTTTATCATCTTGCATTTGTAGGATCCCTCAGTTTTTTTATATATTTACCTTCTGTTAGTAAGCTTACAGTAAACACTTGCTTGCATCTGTGCACAAGAACATCATGTAGAACATCATGTACTGTACAACATCTCTCAGTTTCAGTTGTGTTAGTATATCGCTTTTCGAGAGGACCGGTGAACATATAAATAGTGTTAAAGATTATAGATTACTCGCACCTGTGCTTTAGGACTTCCCTTGATCACGTTATGACATCGAATATGAAACAGTAACTGCTGAGAATGATGAGAACTCTTCTTTAATTAAATTGAAAACATTAAAAATATTGTATAGTTTACGAAAAACTTTCTTATGTACATGTAGAATTATTTATTAAAGGTTTCATATATCTGTTGGATGTTATTTCTTCGTCTGCTGAATAAGTTCCCTGATCGCGATGCGATTTGTTTGGAATGGCCTATCTCGTGATTGGTGCGTGTTCCATAGACATGTGGTGTCACCTTGCGAATAGCTTGTGTTCTAAATATTTCGGCCTCAGCGTTGCCACTCGTTGAGTTTTTCAAAAGATCTTGGTTTTTTATCCAAACTTGGGAAATGGGGTTTTTGCGAAGAACTTGGGTTTTTTCTTGGTTTTTTTTCGGCCCAAAATAATCTTGGGTTTTTTCCTCCGAACTTGGGAAATGGGCTTTTTTCTGGAAAAACTTGGGTTTTCCGGGAAAAACTTGGGTTTTTTGCTCGGGAACCGGAAATTGTACCTACTAGGACATTTTCTAAAGATTTGGGCCAAATGACTAAAAAAACTGTGGTGGCGAACATCGACATTTTGCCACCAGAATTCTTTCTGCTCATGAGAAGGGCTTTTTAAAGGATTTTTTAATTCGGTACAACTCATCCTTCATGGTAAATTACTCCCTAATCGGATTATATTGACCTTTTTCACAGTTCCTTGCTGCAAAACGTGCGTTTACAACTGCACAAAAGAATTATTTTAGAACTGCACATTTTATCAAGAACTGCACGATAAAAAAATGTAATTCACTCCACCACTGTGTGATAGGAAATGTTAATTGTCCGATTCGTATACTCAGCCACCGCAAAATAAACTCCAAACTTTGAGCAGACATTTCCTTTGAGTATGGATCCTAAAGAGGCGCAATATAAATTCTGATTGATTGTTTGAGAAGGTGGTGAAATCATCAACCTCCATTAATATAATTCAGCTAGCAGTTTCAACCATTGCCGCAATTAAAATGTGATATTGCTCTTGACCCAAATGCATAAACGTAATTACACATTCAGCAGAAGAATTAAGGAAGAGTAATTTGCTGGCAGCTGGTGATGCAATGCAGCAAGCACACAAGCTGACGATGCACGTGCGTAGGAGAGGCAATCTGATTGGTAGAGGGACAGATGCTGTCAGATAGGCTGACAAAGACAGGCTAAGAGAAGGATAGAATGGTCAGATAATTTTATGCAAAGTACACACGCATGTTCATGCAGACAGGAAAACGCGCATGCAGGTTTAGGCTACATGTAGATCCACCGTTATATAACGCACAGTGAGCGAGAGAGACAGAAGTGATAAAGAGAGATAAAGACAGACAAACAGACAGACATGGATAGAAAGACATTGAGTAGATCCATTCACTGTATTTCTTTGTCAATCGTCTAGACACGAATAGTTCTGTCTGTCTGTCTGTCTGTCTGTCTGTCGGTCTGTCTGTCTGTCGGTCTGTCTGTCGGTCGGTCTGTCTGTCTGTCTGTCTGTCTGTCTGTCGGTCTGTCTGTCTGTCTGTCTGTCTGTCTGTCGGTCTGTCTGTCTGTCTGTCAATCTGATTGATAGAGGGACAGATGTCTGTTCTATTCTGTTCTGTTCTATTCAATTCTATTTCTATTCTATGTGTGTGTTGTCTATCTATCTGTCTGCTGTTTATTAGCTTAGGAAGTTTCTGCCATTGTTAGTATACATTATTTAACAAAGTGGAGAGAATAGCTTTCAATATAACGAGATTTATCCTTCATCATTGTCATCACAATACTTTGACTCAGAAAGACAGCACCTGCACCTGCAGCTGCAGCACCAGACCAGACAGCCAGGTGGGCTTTGTTTTACCTGTCAGTGTCGCACAGGTAAAATGACGAAAAATGTTTTGCATCGTAAATCAATACCTTGGAAGTAACGAAGAAATTTTAGAGTTTTCATGCTAATGATGGTGTTCTAAGGGTTGCGAAGGTTTTTGTGGATGCCCTGAGCAATAGGACTGCAGTGTGGTGTAGGCTAATAAACGCAAGGCATGATGTGTGTTGAGTAATAGTAGTGCGTCAGCAAAAGAGGTGAGTGCCAGCAAACAAAAGGACTGTAGACTGTAGTAGAACTTGAGTACAATGAGATGGCATAGTACTATATTTTAAAAGACGACGACGATAATGATGATAACGATGATGATAATTTTTATTATTATTAAAATGGAGTACACACGCTGCTCCTGTTAAAGTCTGGCAGATTTAACAAAGAGCGGATAAATACATGTGATTATCTCGGTATCTAGGCCTATCTTTACTCGAAGTCTGTGTTGACTTGAATCTGCACATGTCTTTTCTTCACGCTCCGTTTTACCTGGAATTTGAAACCGGCGCCTACTCTTCCTCCTCTTCCCATTCACTCGGTCCATCCACTCACCTGTACACGTGACCAGGCAGCAGTACCTTTCTGTCTCATTCGCTCGTTCGTTCGCTACCTGTGAACGGCGGTTGTCACAGACGCAGCCGTTCAGTCATGCACGGCGCTGTCAACGACCGAGCGAGTTGCAAAGGCTGCACGAGCCGAGAAACAACACCGTGGAAATAAAATTCAAAATTACCATACACCTGTAGGACATTAACGAGGATTAAAACTGGAGCGACGATTCAAATTAATCATCGCTTCTAATAATAATTGTGGCTGTTTGTCAGGACATAATATTGGACGTCTTAAGACACGAAGATAAACAGTCTCCGACGGCGTGACGACTCGGCGCGCCGGCTAAGGTATGTTGCCGACTTCGGCGCTCGCTTGCTCGATCGGGGGAGGAGCCAGGCAGTGGGCCGTGAAGCCCGTGACAGGTCATTGATTTTCCAGCGTATCGATTGACCTACTGGGCGCTTCAACGCTTCGATGGCTGCTTCCGAGCAGAAGTTGGCCGTGCTGAACGATTCACGCATGATGAAACAGCAACTCGATGATTGTTTTAAGACGCTGGATTAGTCTTGCGGTGGCCAGAATTATGGCGGCGTTTCGAAGTAGCGTCACGGACTGACCGTAATTAAGGTAAATGTTTCGTTCATTGTAAGCATAATATAGAGATGATGCTGGAGTTAAGAAGTCACTGTGAATTTCGGTTGTTTTGATTTGATCTCTCACAAAGTAGACGATCTCTCTACGAATTGTGTCGAATCAAGGTATTGACGCTTGTTATGACACACAGGCCTAGATACGTGACTAGTTGGTCAACAATCTGGTAGCATCGTCACTAGGTTTGGCCCTGTATCCTCACTTAGAATGAATTATTGGTGACAATACCCATCAGATGCCTTTCAAATTTCAAATTTCAAATTTCTTACCATACACCTGCAGTAAGCCTCTTACAACACTTCCAAATTCGGTAAATTGGTCTGTGCTAATTGAATCCTAAGATGTGCTATTAGTTAAGGTATTTGCTGTTTTTTAAGTTTGTTTGTTATTATGTGCACTTGCTATTGACCCCTTCTAGGTTTCTATTCTGAAGCGCTCCCGACTACAGCGCGGACACTGAATCGGAGTTTCACGCCGAGGCGCTGAGCAATTATTGCGAGTGAAGGACTTGCCCAAGGTCCCTACGAAGCGGCTTGTGGCGGATTTAAACCTGCAACTCTCCGGCTGCAAGCAAAGCAGCGAACATGTCCACTACACCATCGCGCCCCACATTAGGCCTGCAATTATGTTGGGACCACACCACCGCAACCAAAATGGCTATCATCTTCATGGTATCACAACCCAGGTGCACATTATGTATTTTATGTCTTCCTCTGCTTCTCTCTCCTTCTACGTGCCCGTGCAAGGCCGCGACGGGTAGACTTTTTCTTCCATTCGCTCCACATGGCCGAACCATCTGAGCCTTCTTTTCTGATTTTGTCTACCACCGTTTCTACTGCGCCCAGCTCCTCTCTTGTCTTTTCGTTTCTGATTTCTTGTTTCTGATACTTTGTTAATCAATGGAAATCCAGAGGGGTAAATTATGTCCAAGTTCTATCGCTACACTCTTCTTGTCAGATCAATTAAGAACATAAACACCAGTGCTGATATTATTCAACTGGTAAGTAGCATAAAGCATATTCATGGTGGGGCGCGGTGGTGTAGTGCCATGGGTATGTTCGTTGCCTTGCAGCCGGAGGGTTGCAGGTTCGAATCCACCTCAAGCCGTGGTGTAGGGACCTTGAGACTTGACCTTGTTCAAGTCTCACTCGCAATTGCTCTGGCACTTCGGCGTGAAATACGGATTCAGTGTCCGCGCTACATGCTGTCGGGAGCGTATCTGAGTAGTGAGAATTTGAAGAGGTGCTATATAAATGGAGAAATAAATATATGAATAATTAAATAAGTAAATGAGTGAATGAATAAATAAATAAAAAAATAAAAAAATAAATGAATAAATAAATATTCATTTAGGCGGTCAATTAAGCGAAGAAATTGCTGCTGGAGTGAATGCTCGGGAACAGTGTGCATTTGAAACTAATTTATGTTCCAGAGGAAAAGCAAGGCAGGCCTGCCGAACAGCGCTATAAAAGTGACGTGACATGATTATAGGACTACAATCACTACATGCATACAACAGCATACATACAGCTGACAGAGGCGCCGGAAATTCAGTCTAGATATTTAATGCTCTATAATTATATAGGCCTATATAAATATTTAATTATTTTCTTTGGCCTTGTCGGCTACGAACATAGTTCATCAAATTTAAACAATTATATATATGTATATATATATATCTATGTATGTATATATATATGTATATATATATATATATATAGTAAATGGGTATTTCCCTGGAGCAGCCCTCTTAACTCTCAGGCTACCAAGCTTTTTTGTAACACTGACTACCAAGGGGGGTGGTTACCACCCCCTAGATTTTGGGTTTGGTTTGAGATATCATAACTTGTAATACACCTATAGATTCAGCATTCATTGCTGCACAAAATGATATATTTAGGTTTAAAATACATGAATGCACCTTGAAATTATGAATTTATTTCCATGAGCACCAGTAGATTCCACAAAACGTGTACTTTCGCATAAGTAAAATGTTGGATTCTGTGTGTGTAGAACATGATTTATGTATACAAGAATAGTTTATATATAATAAAGTAACATTTTCAACTATATAAACTAGTTATAAGTCCTTTTTAGGTACAATCAAAAGAAAAAACATGATTATCTATCGACAACCAAAATGAAACGAAGAAATTATGCCATCGTCCGTGTGCGTCGTAAAAAATCAACACTTTCACACATTTTAATTTATTTTGAGCACTTCCGGTCATCACAAGACAACTCAATTGGTATCATAAAATAGCCCTAAACGCCCTCTATAGAATGAAATAATTTATTTCTCTTAAAAATATATATAATTAATATGTTATAATAGAAAAAACATGTAAATTTTACAAAAATAAAACACCTTTTTATATATTTTAATTTATTTTGAGCACTTCCGGTTGTCAAAAGACAACTCAGTGACCACCACAATGTAGCCCCACATTTCCTCTAGAGAATGGTATAATTTGTTTCTCTTAATATTAAGTGACTAAAAAGATATAGACGAAAATCTAGGGGGTGGTATCCACCCCCTCTGGTACCTCGGGGATAATGGGTATAACTTTTGAACGGTGTGAGATATCATCTCACATTTTACCTCAAAATGTGTGCCAATGAACCTCCTACAGCTACCTAAAAGGTCAAATTCTTATTTCATACGGAACAAGTTTGAAATCTAAAAAACCTAGGTGGTGGATACCACCCCCCCCCCTTGGTAGCCCGAGGGTTAAACAAACACACGTGTTCTTTGTTCTCCTCTTTTTTGAAGAAACAGCGGCTTTGTTTCCTAGCCTTTCTTTGTTTGTCTATCGTGTTGGTTCCCGTATGCATGCGCATGTCTCTATGCACCTGTGCTGTGTGTCCACTCTGTGCTTCTTGTCTTCTTGTTCTCATTGTGTGACATCACTGTTTAACCACTTGAATGGAAAGGACAATGTGTGTAGATCTATTAGAGCTTGAGGTGTACACACGCCATAGTTTATAAAGAGCCTTATTATAGCGCATTTGGTAAATACATCAGCGTTGTTTGCAATGCCTCTGTAAATACAAAGGACCCACGCAGATATATATAGTTTTGCAAGAGAAGCAAAAGGCAATGGTCACGGTCATAAAATTAGAAAAATGTAAAACAAGAAATTAACAACATGGTACATAGAGATTTCTATAATAATATAAATCTCTAATTTTCACATTTTGTGCACGCCATTAGTGCGAAGAAATTTGTGACAAAAAAATTGTTTAGTTAAAAGGATGGGTGTAAATTTTCCAAAGGACAAGTGCCCCTCCTCTTGCTTCTGTGTGTGGGTGCTCATAATAGATAGCCTACTCCTCTGCTCATAGGGTGAAGGTAGCCTACAATGTATAAGCGAAGGTAAAGCTAAGCAAAGATGACATACATTGTTTATACGTTTTTGCATGAACGCTCTAGATTTTAGAAGGACATAGTCAGCAGCTGGTGACACGATTATTTACGTTAGAAATTCTTTAGAAGTGCGGTCCTTACATGGATGAAATACATCAACCTATTCTCATTCCTTTATATAAACATATATCATATATAATTACATATCCAAATGAATATAATAACAAATAAAACACACATATAACGACGTTAGCAGACTGGCAGTTAGACGTTATACTACACAGGCAGTCGGGCAGCATAGACAGCCTGAGGCATAATTTCTTACCTGTCCCATAAAAACAAAACACATAATAAAATAGGCCTACATTGAAAACAGGTACAGAGCTGAAGTTAGAGACCTAGGTAGAGATAGACAAAGATACACACAGACGGACAGATAGAAAGACCCACACGTCCGACTCAATACTTTCCTCTTGAGCCTCTCCATGCAGTTCTGATTGCAGGACTATACACCTGCATACCGACGTTAATGAGAACAGGTAGACTTTTAAACAGGCATCACCGTTCATTACCCCATCCCACCCCCACCCCCAAGGCGGCCTTGCATACCACGTTAATTAAAGTCTTGTAATTGCTATCATAACATCGGATAGGGAGGGACTTTTCTCGTTGTCCACTGTCCAAACTCTTCGAAAATCATTTGCCTTGCAGTCATGCATTCCTTTCTCTTTAAATTATTATAATATTAGGTTTATGGAAAGACAGTTATTTTCTTAAATTTAGTGTTCTGTTGTACACGGGTGCAGTGAGGTTAGACTCAATGTAAGATTAAGGTAAATAAGGCAGGGTATATAACGTTAGGTAAACAAAGCCTGCATTCCACCTTTGGTGATAAAGGTAGAATATACAATGTGGGGATTATAAGGTCAGGCACAATAAGTAGATAAGTTGTGTATAATCAGCCAGGTATACGCTAAGAAAAGAAAAGGAAAGATTAGCAAGGACATGGGCGTCCGCAGCGGGGCGCAAGGGGGCGCAAGTGCGCCCCCTGGATTTTTCGCATAGTTGCACATACATTTAGATTATTGGTTGCGATTGTTACAACCCGATTTTCAATGTGATTATCAATTCGTTCTACTAGTTGAACCTATTATCTTTCTTTGGGGCATAACGTATAGGTAGGATAATAGGTTTCTCTCGTGGTAATATGGAAATTCAAACTGTCACCCATTAAATTTAGACCATTTGACAATTACTTAAAAGTTTGCGCCCCCCTAGAAACATTCCTGCGGACGCCCATGAGCAAGGAAAGATATATAAGATGAGATGAGATAAGATGGGATGAGATGAGATGATAAGATGATAAGATGATAAGATAAGATAAGATAAGATGATAAGATGATAAGATAAGATGAGATAAGATGGGATGAGATGAGATGAGATGGGATGGGATAAGATAAGATAAGATAAGATTAGGTTGTGGTGGGTGGGGTAGGGTGTGGTGGGTGTGTGGTGACAGGTCAGGTCATTTCAGGTAATGAAAAGTAAGCTATAAGGAAAGGTATAAAAGCTTAACAAAATGTTTTTCAGCCATAACCACAATGATTTCTTTAATAATTTTGTATAATTATGCAGGGAACGAGTATAATTATATGCAGGTAATAGGTACACACATGCAGACAAGACCATAAGTGCGTGCTGCAGACAGCAATCTTGTGTACAGACAGTATACGAATGCCCTCTACAAATGTAGTTGCCCTCATGGGGATTTAACAAGTGCTTTGCACAACACTTTATGACGCTATAGCAACATCTATGGCTGGCATTGATCACTTCATGCACGAAGCACAAAATGGTCGCATTATAGTTATAATTATGTGTGTATATAAAATAATGAGTAGGCCTATAATGTACACTTGTACAATATATATATATATATATTTATATATATGCTACGACTCCTATAGGCCTATTCATTGAAATTAAATATTTTACTCATGATATAATACTACTACAGCGTATATAATTATGTTCATTACGATATATAGGCCTAATTATGTATCAATAACTTTTATTCATTATTCAATCATTAGATGCATGTATATATCGCCTCTTCAAGAGGCTACTCAGAGGCGCTCCCAGCCTCAAAATACGTATACGTCTCAATACGTAATATAGTGTATACATGTATGCATGCATGGCGGTTGTCTAGGGTATTATACAGAGCGTACTCTTCTCATACGTGCTTTATACGGGAAAATGACCTGCAACAGACAGTCCCAGGCATCTGTAGCTTGTGCTCACCTCGAATTTTGCCACAACAGCGTATACCTGTATGTATGCAAGTATGTACGGTATATATTGTATATGTATACGGCGTACTTGAGCATTGCGTGTCAACTCGCGTAACAGCAGTGTCTAGTGCCTTTAGGGCATGTATGCACGTGTGTCTAATGTGGTTATACATGCGACACATCACAGACATTATAGGTTTATGGGTTTCCACGCTGTTACGCAACTTGCATGCAGTCAAATTTGGACGATGGTTGTAGTTTTTAACCAATCGCAGATGACCGAAGTTGGAAACCAATTTTTTTCCCGAATTATATTGCGTATGCGTCATTAAATTAAAAATATAAAAATTAATGACTGTTGGGAGTGATTTATTTTTGTTGACTTATGTTGCGCCATCAGGATTGACCGATTCGTCGATGTTGAGTTAGACTAGTGCCGCAGTGCGTGATAATTAGCGTGGATGATGACGATGATAATGATGATGGCGACAACGACGACGATGATCTTGAAAATTTTAACGTTAGCCTAAACTGCTTCGTAAATTTTGATATTTAGTAATTTCTCTGTTTTCATTCAATTTTGCTCAATTGCTGCTTCTTACTGAAATTGTTTATGCTGGGTTCAATAAACAAATTGAATTGAATATAAAGCTTTGTGTTTTCTGTTGGGGGCGTTAGATTAACGCTTGGCACAGGGTGTAATTATAACTTCCAACGTTCCGAATACCAATGCTGCAAACCAAGGCTGTAGCTAGGGGGTGTTTTGGATATTTGAACAGCACCACCCCTCAATGAAATAATGTAAAATGAAAAAATCATGCATTTACTAGCAAACGATGTTAGAACTACGGTGTGTAATGTATTAGATGTCCAGAACCAGGGATAAGTGCTCACGACGCTCTTCCAAACCCCCTTAGTCAGTTGCTTGTGTACCTGCTCACGGTCGAGTAAACACCCCCACCCCCGGAAATAAAATCCTGGCTACGGCATTGCTGTAAACTAATGAGAGTTCTGCTTGCTATGCTCATAGGTTCTGATTGGCGAGAGCTGGGCTTCATTTCGACGCAACCATGAAGGCTTTCATCAGAAGCTTTCGCGATCGCACATCGATTGACACGTCTTCCAAACCATTCGACAAAACCGTGGGCAACAGCAATGGCGGCCCAAAGAACGGAGTACCGCGACTGATTCGGTCGAGTACCACTTCGTCTTCCATCAGTGGATTTTCCACGCTCCCTGACCCCGCAGCAAAGGGCCAGAAGGAGGTCACGGTTGACCTGCGCTCATCCATACAAGAGGACGTCACCCCGAACGGATCACGCAATGGTGGTTCGTATGGTTTCCAATCAGCGCTGAACGGTCACAGTGTAAATAGGGTTCCACAGGTAAAACAAAGTGATTCCAATAATCATCCTGCAGAAAATGGCCAGAGATGGGGAGGAAGCCTGATGAAGAAGAATAGAAATTCGTCAAGCTACACGATAGCAGGAGGCGATGGAGTCGAAAGCAACTCGAAATCAAAACAAGGAAACACGGAAGGGATCTTTCCACTCAGTACAACCGTCCCCAACACAAGCGACATCCATATCCGACCGACGTACAGCACGATATCTGGGAAGGACACTACTGGAAACAGTTTACCAGATGACCGAAGTAGTGGTAAGACTTCAGACAATGCGTTTGACGCTGGACTCCTCTCCCGGATGAATGGATCGGCCTGGAAGACGCATGGAAAGACTGGAGTGGGGTTGGAAAAGGTGAGCGAACAGCAGGAGATAATTCTAAGCGCTCCGGACGAGTTCCGGGATTCCAACTCTGAGCCGGAATTCAAACCCGGAGCATCTGTCCCAGCAAAGGAACCATCGCATCCAAGCAGCAGTTTCTTGAAACCGATGGGAAAATACGAGATAAAGAGTTCTTCCTTCGACTATCTACCCACTGCAGGCATATCCAATGGGGCGTCCCCTCTCCCAGGCCAACTACCCGGTGGTCACTCAATAACGACAAGCGACAACAGTGCCTTAGAGGGTCACAGCAGAGAGGACAATGGTACAATATACGAGAAGATAAGCGAATCGTCGAGGGGAGTCCCTGTGAAAAGCCTTCTGGATGTTGACAATACTTCGTCTTCGTTAGATGGGACCAGCCCCTCTCCCTTCCAACGAGCAAGTGGCCTTACTTCCCTAAACGATCTTCCTTCAAAACTCCTGAGCGTCTCGAGTGAGTCAGTCGCAAATCGAACGGACACGAGTGAGACAACTGCGGGTCCCACTGGAAAGCCTGAAGTAAGTAAGAAGCCTGAAGTAAGTAAGAAGCCTGAAGTAAGTAAGAAGCCTGAAGTGAGTAAGAAGCCTGAAGTGAGTAAGAAGAAGCCGTACTCTGCACTGCGAGACAAACAATTCAAGGGACGTTTGGAGGCAATCGTGGCTCGAAGTTCAACACCGTCAGTTGCAAGCGCCATGTCATCGATATCGAAACATGGCAACGACGAAACTAACACTCGAATCATCAGACGAATTGGAATTGACCAAACGTCTGATCCTACATCCGATGTGCACAGAGCAGAATTGGAGCCAGCGAAGAAATATAAGTTCCTGGTTCACGGCATCGATATTCCGAAGGAGTTGGAGGAGGAAGAGGAGGAGACGCCAGCTGGAAAGGGAGACGATCTGGCGGACGGGGAAAGAAGAGCGGAGAGAGAACGGAATGGCTTCAGCTATATCCTGGATAGGAAATTAGCGGACGAGATTACGAAAAGAGCCAGTGATGTGACGGCTCGTAAACCACACGAAGCGGTTGAGAGAGATAAAACGGCGGCCAACGCGGCAAGAACCCCCGACACGGAAGATGATTTCATGCTTCAGCAGGCGAGGGTCAAGCTGCTTCAACCTCCTCGCGCGCAGGCCAGCGACGCCGGGGAAAAGAAGGAAGAGTCCCAGATGCTGAGGGAGATCAGGGAACAGCTGAAGAAAAGGAGGCGATTCGAAGAAACTTCATCGTCCGATGGGGAAGAGCCAGACTTGATGGAGTCGATAGGAGGAGGAGACGGGCTACGCTCACATCAAACTTATCCACCAGTTGTACAACAGGTCCATCGACACAGCGGTCAGCAAACTGACCAAACGCACATGGTCAGCACAATTAGTGGTAATGAAACCGGTGGAATATATGTAGGAGAAAACGTTGACCGTCTGCAAGTGGCTACAATGAACGACTTGAGCCGAAACGCTGGAAGGGAAGTGGGTACGATGATCGAAAGTGACCAGAGGGATGGTCAAGATTCCTCAGAGCGGGTCAGTTATCAACAGAGGGATGGTCAAGATACCTCAGAACGGGTCAGTTATCACCAAAGGGATGGTCAAGATACCTCAGAACGATTCAATTATCAAAGCCCACATCGCAAAAACGCGCCTACGAACCCTCCCCATACGCTCATACATGTATCTTCAAGAGACGGTGGTGTATCCACTGTGCATGGCGGTGACATAACAACACCCGATTCAATACGGACTCCAGGAGATTCACCGCGACACTCGGTATCGGGCGGTGTGACGATATTGATCACGGACACAAATCTGACAATGGGAGATGTTGACAGAAATGAAACGAATTCGACTAATGCCTTTAGATCCACCGCCGCCAACGCCGATATTAGCGACACTCAACGACGAGAAAACTACGCATTCATTCATCCAATCGACACAAAGGATGCTCACGATACAACTGCTGCTGCTGCTGATGATGATAATGATGATAATGAAACAGGTGAGCATTTCGGATCGATAAACCTACGCGGACGATCGTTCGCTGTAACCAGAGATCAGTCTAAGCCTACACTTAGCGTCGGCGGCCTGTTACCACCACCGTCCAGGCCAAGTGAATACGGCGGCCCAGCAGCCCGGCCTGTTGACAACCACGGCCTGCCGCCGTCGAGGCCTCCCGATTACGGCCTACAGCATAGGCCTAGGCCTAGGCCGCCTAGACAGACTGATACGACGAGCTACGCGTTGGGGATTGATGGAGGAGTGCATGGCGAAGTTGTTACAGAGGCTGGCGTGAGCACAGCTGTGGCCACCATCTCGTCTTCGTCTTCGTCTTCAGGTAGCGATAATAACCAGCATCATCACATGAAGCGCGTCTACAGCACATCATCTCCAGGGCGGTCGCGATTTCCACCAGATCCACCACGACACGCGTCCCATCCTACTTCGCTGCCTTTTTCCGGATCAACACCGGAGCTCAACCGCGCGAGAGGCGCCGGAGCGATACGCCGGTCATCGGATGATCGAAGCAGTCACGAGTCCTTCTCATCAACGTCCGGATTAACCGACTCTAGTCGAGCGACGGCTGCGAGGCGATACGAGCGGAGAGGAGGGACAGGTGGTGGTGGTAGCCGACAGACGAGATCGACCCGTAACAAAGGCGCGGTGTACGGACGCATCATACACGAGGCGACGGACGATTCGGATGATCGCGCACAGCAGCTGAAACGACCTCGCCCGCGGTCACGGTCACGGTCACAATCGAGAAAAAACGGGGACGTTACGATAATCACATCCACCAGCAATGATCGACTGAACACTGACCACCACGTGAGCAGTCAACCGGAACCGCTTGTCTTCGGATATATAACGCCGAATCGAGACTTTTTCGGGGGCGTCACGGACTTGGAGAGCCACGATTATCGGCAGAGAACGGTAAGGTCGAAACTTCGGCGGTTTCGAAGACCATTGGCAACCGTGTATGTCGACGATAGCGACGGTAACAACAACAACGGCGTGTCTGTGTTTAGCGAACCGGAACACGATCACAGCGGACACCTGGTGTCAATAGGGAGACTCCAGATCCCGTCTGTACAGTTCATGGTTCCGAATTCTTCCCGGTTGCAAAACATGCGGGGGTTCGGTGGTACCCCCGGCGTCACGGTCGACCCAATGACGCGGAACCTCAGCCGAGGGGGTATCTACGGGCCAGGCACCATGGGGGCATCGTCCCTCGAGGTTACAGAGGTCAACCCGAGGCTGCACGATGTTGGGAAGAGGGGCAACCTCTATCAGGTGGAAATGAAACTGAATGCTGTTCACAGCAGCAGAAGTACAAGCGTCTCTAACAGTCTAAATCAATACAGTAGCATCAACGACCTCACCACGCAGCAACACCAACAAAATGGCGCCACCGGAAGTTCATTCTACCAACCCATCACACGAATTTCGGCATCAGACACCCAATCCCCGGGATATAGAAATAGACCAGGCAGCAGTGGGCTAAATCGACCAGCTAGCGGGGGGCTACATGGACCAGGTAGCGTTGGAATACATGGACCAGGTCACAGTGTACTACACGGACCTGGTAGCGTTGGACTAAATCGACCTGGCAGCGCTGGTTCACTGGTCATTCGTGTTCCAATATCCCCCCAGCAAGGGGACCAGCTAGACACGACAACCTCAGACAGCTATCGGTCTCAGTCTGGTCTTGCAGCGGTGGGGGACAGCTATGCCATAAAATCAGTTCGGGCGAGCCTCAGGCGATCGCCGCATGACCCGTCCACAATCGGTGGAGAACGTGTGACGGCCGTTAAACGATCTAATGTCGTAAACGACAGCCCGAGAAGTGACTCTGTCGACTTTAAACTCGAGCTTCGGACTGAGACATTGTCTGACGGGATGATGAGGCGAGTGGCAACGAATGGCACTTCCGATGAGAGGAGTAGGACAGTGAGAGGGAGCAACGGACAGGGAATGGTTGCTGCTCCTGTATTAGGAGGCATCAGAGAGGGAGCGGGTCCTCCACCGCTGTATACAATGACGATCAATGATACTATGACCGTGGCGTATAAGCCGGGAGAGGCGGAGGAGGAGCAGGCTAGGCAGAGGGACGTACCGGATGGATTTGGTGGGGGCGGTGAACCACGGACTGTGGCAACGAAGGCAACCCCGATTCTTTCCGATCGAGCCACTAACACCGACCACCGCCGCCGAATGCAGGACGGCGACCAGCAGCAGATGTTCACGACGCGTACAAGTCGATATGATAATGAGACGACAGAGTCCGCATCCATTCAACAGCATCGACACCAGCAGCAGCAGCAGCAGCAACCGCATCATCATCATCATCAGCAGCAGCATCAGCCACAGCATCAGCAACCGCATCATCAGCATCAACAGCATCAGCCACAGCATCAGTCTCAGCAGCAGCAGCTTCAGCAGCCAGCGCATCGCAACCGCCGTACCCGGATTGACTCCACAGATGCGGCATACAACGGTGTCAGCCGCAGCGCTTTGAGGACACGACAGCGGCCACCACCAACGCAAGCAACTCCTCCTAACCATCGCCCGGTGGGAGGAGGCAGGGTAGCAGCCACCACGATGGCGACGCGACGGGGTCCCCTACGAAGAAGCGACGGTGACGATGATGACGACGACGATGATGATGATGACGATGGTGCTCCAATTGCTGAGGAGGATGACCTTCGACGTTACCTCTCTCCAGCGGAGACGGATGACGAGGAGACTGGCAGGATACGCGGTGCTAGTAATCCGGCGGACTTTCCGAAGGTCGTTCGAGGGAGCATACTGATCCGGAATTCTATTGACACGACCGGAGGACCACGACATCTGGATGTGGTCGCCGGGGATGATCCGGATGGAGGGGGATTTGTCGTGGAGGACAATACGAACATGTTCCATCGGAGGTACTTCCAGAGTCGCGAGAACCCGCTGTACCTCAGCGATCCGGAGTACGACGACTTCGACGAGGATGTTGTGGTTCAGTCGGGGGTGTCTCCAGGTCAGAGGCGGAAGCGACCTGGGCTCACGGAGGTCTTCCAGGAGAAGGAAGCGTCGTCGAGGTCGAGGAAGAAGTCTCCACAGCGGCAGAGGGGGAAGAGGGAAGTCCGGGAGGAGGTGGAGCAGGATGGTTTTGATAGAGAAGTTCAAATCAACCGAGGTATGTTGCACTATAAATATTAAAACTGTACCGTCGTATTTTATTAACTCCGCCACTGCTTGCCAATGCCAGTCCCAAGCCCGAATAAAGGAGGAGGGCGACACTAAGTGTATGCATAAACTTGGTATGCATTGCGTTGTGTCGTCTGAACTGTGTTGTGCTGTGTGTGTGTGTTTTTAAAAATATTATATGGTATGCTTCATCAAGTCATTAGAAATTCTGATAAACTAACTTACACACATAGCCTAACCGCACACGCACAAGCACACACATACACATTACACACACACTCACACACACACAAACACAAACACACACACACACACACACACATACACACATACACATTACACACACATTACACACACATGCACACAAATTCTTGTATAATTTATGCGTGTGTGCGTCTATACATAATATACTATAGTCATGGAGAAAATTCCCGTTTGTGATGCTTTGCTCGGTAAGAACTTGTCACGGTATTTTTCTAACGTGCTTCCATCATGCATACATGGTTAAAGCATTGTAGCCGTGTGGTTATACTGTGGGGTGAGCTTCTACAAGTCTCTCGAACAGCTTTTCCTTTGGTCGTCGCTGCCATGGGCTGGGAGCGCCTCTGAGTATTTTCTGACGGGCGCTATATAAATGTTCTGAATGAATGAATGTTCTGAATGAATTAATGAGTTAATGAATTAATGAATGTTCTGAATGTTCTGAATGTTCTGAATGTTCTGAATGTTCTGAATGTTCTGAATGTTCTGAATGACATGACATGACATGACATGACATGACATGACATGACATGACATGACATGACATGACATGACATGACATGACATGACATGACATGACATGACATGACACAGTAGGCCTTTAGAACTGTCAGACCAAAGCAATCAAGGTCCATGCTACTGCTGCTTAGGTTTCAGCATGGACAGTGATTGGTAAATCTTAAAGAAGGCTTTATTTGCATCGTATACACTATACAGTCATGTCTAAATATGCAAAAACAGTGGAGGCGCTACAGCAGGACATTACAGGGCAAATGCCCAGTGAAAAACCTTTGTTCTGGATGTTGCCCTTCCATAATTTCTCGTCCTACAGAGAACTTAATTGAGGTTTTAAAACATCTGCATTTGTTATTTATATGACTGGCTATGCACTGGCTGCAAAACCTTTTTCCCCGTGCAAAATTGAATACGTGCATGCATAATACATGTATAATTTATGTCCATATATTGCATGTATGCATGTGTGTAAACATAATTATACTAGCCTATGGTAACCTATAACTGTTTGTGAAACACTTGAGAGAGAGAGAGAGACTTCTCACTATACATGTAGCAGGGCTGTTTTTAAGAAATTTGTATAACCTCTTCTTTCCTTTCCCATCCTCCATGGTTGTCAGAGGACAATGACCTTTTTTGCTAGTTTTAACTGTACAGAAGTGCTTCTTCAACTGCACCTATACATTTAGAACTGCACATTTTGTGTACAACTGCACGTTAAAAAGCTCTGACATGTATGACGTCGGCCTATCATGTCTATGAATATTATCGGGGAATACAAAATAAGGCTAGAAGCCCAGAGGGAAGATCTGAGGACTGTTTTAATTAAAATATTTAAACGGAGGGTCAATGAAGAAAAACGTGGCAATGGAGAGTCATTATGACACACCCAGGGCCGTATTTAGGGGTGGTCACAAGGTGCCAGTGCACACGGGCCTCCACCACATAGGGGCCTCCACCACACAAGCAAGAATTTTTTACAGACTTTTAAGCACTGTGCACTGGCCACAGATACAATTTCACGCAAATATTTTAAGAAAAGAAACAACTGAGAGAAACGTTAAAGCCTGCAAGGTCAGAAATTAGTTTCTCTTGGTTATGAAGTCATGTCAAATTAGTGAAACTTTGCGTGTTTTCTTCTTGGCAAATTCTGTCACGAGATCATCAAAGTTAATTTCACACAGAAGGTCTGATTCTATGCTCATCAGAGCCAGGTGGGACAGCCTCTCATTGCCTATCGATGTACGAAGCCTATTCTTAATGAGTTTCGTTTTCGAGAAAGAACGTTCCGCACTACAGTTACTGACCATGAGCACCAGATACATGCGGAGTGCTATCTCCACATTAGGAAATGATCCTTGAACGTGTTTTTCATGTATCAGCTGATACATGAAATTCTCGAGAGAGACATCCAGAGCTTGTTCGTCCTTGAATGTTTCCACAAAATCAACAAACTGCACAAGTTCATCTCCAAAGCATTCATTGAGGTCATCTTTGTACACCCCAACAAGATTTGATGCTGCTGCCTGTAGTTCTTGTGACGACAGTACATTCAGTTTGCGTAGGAAGCCAAACCGAGACGAAACGAGCTCGTACGCACAAAGCCGGTGTTGCAAAGCACTAACAAACTGATCAATGACTGGTAGAAAGTTCTGTATTCGAAATTTATCTGACTGCGTCAGCTCCATCTGCAGAATAGTTTGACGAGGTTGGTCGAGTGGATGAAGGCGCACGTTACGTTGGCGTTCTTTCTTTTGAATGTAGCCTAATCTGCCGTTCCGGATTTCTCGATCCCTTCTTTCTCGTACTCCTGGAAGCAATCTCTCTTGGATTCAATGAAAGTCTTCAGTGATCTTATGCATAGACAAAAAAACACTGGAGGTAACCTACCTACCTACCGATCCATTCATCCATCTATCAATGTATACGGCATTGCTGTGGTACGTCACCATTAAAATTGCAATTTTTATATCTCATGCCCATTGGGCCTCCACCACAGCGGTGCACATGGGCCTCCACCAAAGTAAATACGGCCCTGGACACACCTGCAGCTTTCAGATATAATAGATGTATTGGGTAATTAGGTATATCCTACGTAAACATCTAGTAGATGTAGCTGTTAAGTCTTCGCAACGCTGGGTTCTGGATGACTGTCATTGGTCTGTCCGTCCGTCCTTCCGAACATCCATCCCTCCATCCTCCCGTTCGTCCTTTTGTCTGTCCGTCTGTCCGTCCGTCCGTCCGTCCGTCTGTCTGTCTGTCTGTCTGTTTGTCTGTCTGTCTGTCTGTCTGCATGTCTAGGTCTACGTCTGGGCCTCTCGCTCTCTTCTCATCTCACCTTCTATTCCCTTTTCTGTATGCCGGTATCGCAACTCTCTTTCTGTCTGTCTGTCTGTCTGTCTGTGTCTCTGTGTTTTTCACTGTCTGTCTGTCTGTCTGTCCCTCCCTCCGTCCGTTCCTTCAGTCTCTCCGTATCTCTTTTCCCATCATTTTCCATCTTACGCTCTACACCTCCTTATCTTCACCGTCCAGCTTCCATTAATTTCTCTTGTGTAACGGTCCCTCGCTCTTCCTATAATATCCTTACATGTATATGCACGACTTCCTCAGCACATGTGGCTCTTTTTGCTGAGTGCATAATGAGCTCGTCCAACCCCCTCCTCCCCTTTTCCGTCCGATCGACTGGTCCTTATCGATCGCAATAGTTGTACAGCAACGACCAGTCTAGTCTGTCTCTTGTCTAAATTATTCACGCCATCCATATTGCATGATGAGCTGTGTGTGTGTGTGTGTGTGTGTGTGCGTGTGTGTGCGTGTGTGTGAGAGTGTGTGTGTGTGTCTGTGTGTCTGTGTGTCTGTGTCTGTGTGTGCGTGTGTGTACTCTGTAATAACGGGAAGACGAAGCAGGGAACCAGTCTTCGTGCAAACTCGAACGATATATGTCTCGGTGGAGACTGCTGCTGTTGCTGCCATCATGAATGGCGTGTATCCTCTTGTCGTTATATTTACTTCCCGAGCAAGCCATTGTTAGCTGAGATAATCTGATTTCTATCGAGCTAGCACGTCCCAACGGTTCAGAGAGAAGAGGGATTGGTCCAGCCGCTGTCCCAAAAGACTTTGAGAGAATGGTTATTGGGTTAGTGGGTTGACCCTAATCTTTTGGGCCGATTATCCTGAGCGTGGACTTCCCTAATAGATTTGAAAGGTTCAATCATCATCATCATCATCATCATCATCTTCATCATCATCATCATCATCATCATCATCATCATCACCGCCATCATCATCACCACCGACGTTAAAGTGTACAGACAAACAGAGACAGGCTCAGAAACAGAGAAACGGCGATAGGGAGAGTAACAGAGGCGAGTGTTTTAGACATAGACGAAGAGAAGCATGGACATGGACAGGGACTGGGGGGCATGGGTCGGGGCCGTCGGGCGGGAGGGAGGGACATTGGTCGACCATTGTAAAACATTGCAATACCCTTTGTTATTGCTTCCTATACGCATCCCACAGTCTACATGTATATGCAAATGTGACAAAAAAACTGAAGCTCATAAAATTTATTGTGCGCTCGATTCTGCGCCACCACCATCGTTGGTCATTTCGACAAATCCCTTCGCCAGTCGGCAGCACTTTCGTCCTTCATCGGAGTCCACTGCATGTGACGTCATCGCTGCTGGTGCTTGAGGGAGTTCGCTGTCAAGTCATATATCATCCGCGTTGCATAGAAACACTTCAATAAAAACGAAGACCATGACCTGAGGGCAACAGCAACACATCCCTAAAGAGCACACACACGCACTGTCACACACACACACACACACACACACACACACATCATGATTGTGTATTTCGTGTCCTAAATTCGTCTATTACTTCTTGCCTCCGTGATTAGCCGCCTATCAAAACGTAGACTGTATATGTCTATAATTATTATAAGCCTAACTGAGTTTTTCTTCTGTTGTAGGTTACAATGCAATGCCAAGAAAAGGACGTCGTAAACAACAAGGTGAGTGTTCAATACGTGTTGAATGAGGGGTTTTGCATATTTTGCACCGGAAATTCTTACTATTATAACCACGTATTGAGTTCATAATTATATTCAGGAAACTATTTCGAGTAATTAATATAAGCTTATAAGCTACATGGTTTTTCATTTCGGTTGACTCTGGCTATTTTACTTTTTCACTTCTTCATTTCCATAGCGCCTCTTCAAGCTCCCTACTCAGAGGCGCTCCCGAATTTACAGCGCAGACACTATATCGGAGTTTTACACCGAAGCGCCAGGGCAATTGAGAGTGAAGGACTTGCTCAAGGTTCCTACGCTTCCAACCTAACCAAGCCTTCTCAGTTTCCCCAAAACCAATAACCGAACTTAGCCATATATATATTTGTGGGGCGCGGTGGTGTAGTGGTGGCGTCGTTGCCTTGGAGCCGGAAGGTTCGAGGTTCGAATCCAGCTCGCCGCATAAGGACCTTGAGCAAGTCCTTCACTCACAATTGCTCAGCGCTTCGGCGTGAAACTCCGATGCAGTGTCCGCTCTGCATTCGGGAGCGCCTCTGAGTAGCGTGAGCTTGAATGCGCGCTATAACAAGTGTGCATACAAACATACAAAACAAAAACCAAGCCTTCTCAGCTCCCCCAAAGCCAATAAACGAATTTAACCATACATTTTCCTGTTTAGACCGCTCTAAAGTTGCAGCAGCAACGCAGAACGGATATGACGTCACTGACACCGTCGGCGTCGAAACATCTCGCCAATACGAGATCTCGCGACTGCTGGAGGACGCTCCAGCGGACAGCATCCGGCAATCCATCAACGTCCAGCGAGAGGAAGAGGAACTAATCGGACCCCTAGCGGACGGAAACGCCCCGGAACGAATGCTCAACGTCGACATGGTTTCTGAGAAGGTCGACCTGGGCCTCAAGGACGGCGTGGCTCAGGTGACTGTCCGAGTCCGCTGCGAACGGATTGTCCCGATCCGGGGGTCCACGGACATGTTTAAGAAGTCCTCCGTTGTTGTGACCAGGATCATAGAGATAGATTTGACGGCGACGGAGGAGAGGCGTCGGCTGTACCAGCGAGTCCTACACGGGTCGTCGCTACTAGGGCGCTCATCTTCGGCGGGGGATACCTCCGTTGGACAGGTGGCGCCAGTGGTAGCGGCGACGACAACGGAGAGTAAGCTTAACACAAGAGACACGTTCGATCTGTACAAGACGTTGATGGCGATGGCGGACGCTGATGACGCGAGGCACGTACACCAACGTCGTCTTCAAATCGATAAGGAACTGGAGGAGGAACGGAGACCCTATAGGGACCCTGTGGCGACCCTGCTTAACGATGACGATGATGATGACTTTGATTTCGGACAACCACCAGAGTTCGACATGGAGCAGCTAGAAAATAGGTTGGAGGAGCGGATACGACCGCAGAAGTCCGCCGGTAGGGGTCGCGCCGAGCATGGATTCTCGGGTGGTGGTGGTGGGGGTGGAGCCGGGCAGGGAGAGGGACGATCGGGGCATACGCGGCAAACGGAAAATGTTTCTAGCTTTCTGTACTAGGTGTTGTTGTCCGGTGTGACAGAACAATCGCACCGAGTGTGGTAATTGAAGTGAAAGAACGTGGTTTTTACGACAATCTACCTGGTGATAAAACGGAAATGAGGTGTGGGTAACGACTGTGATGACAATGATGACGGTGATGATGACGACGACGACGACGATAATGGTGATGCACTTACGCAAAAGGCTGAGAGTAGACAATTTCCTGTTGTCAAATTCAAGACCTTTGACGCAATTAGGCCTGGGCTGCAGTCCACCGAGAGAGGAAAATCGGTGACATATTATTGGAAAGAATTTCTTTTCCTGTTTCGTCACCTTAAAACCTGGTATTTCGCATGTTTTTACCGATGAAACTTCAATCAATCTATTTCAGATATACAAAATTATCTGCGTGATCTCTGATTGGTTGATATTCGATCACGTGACAATGCATGTGGTCATTTTCAGATTAAAGAAAACAGTCAAAAACCAGAAGACTTCATCCTCCTTTCCTACTGGGTTCACCACCGAGTTATTCTCGTCGTAAAGTAATGTAATTTAACGTAATAATGGGCCTAATGTTATGTAGGTTAATGTAAATCTGACGAATTTCTCAGCGCCGTGCTCAAAAGCCACTTCACTAAGGTCAGCTTAGCACCAGCGCAATACTTGTAACCTAAATAGACCAATAATTTTCCTAGTTTCTTTTAAACGCAGTGTTGTCATTCAAACTGTTCCACAAGCATACAACTCTGCAGACCTGAAGAATTTCTGTCCCAATGCTCCTTTCGGTTTCTTACACAATTTAACCATCAGTTGCTTCATAATCGTAATCGTTATCCCCCACATTTATAAAGCGCCAATCGAAAGCCAAGCGCAGGGCACCAGCTTATTCACGAGCGTTTTTCTTTGGGCTAATTAAGAAACCTGTCCCATCGATGATCGATTGCAATAATTATTCTTAGTTAGAGTGACACGTTCAGTTTCTATGTAAAGTATGAACCAATGATAATAGCGCTAAATAACTGATTACCAACTGAGGTCATCTGAAAATTATTGTTGAAAATAAGTCTTTGGTGGTATACACTCAGGGGCTTCTATCCCCCCCCCCCCCTAAGCAGCCGGGCGCAATACATATTCTCCCCCCCCCCTTATTGGGCCGACCTACTCTCCCGGAAACATGTAATCTTTTCCACTATCTAGGGAATGAAGGTTTCTGGGGGGTGGGGGAAGACAAACAAGCATCCAGCAGACGATCACCGAAACACGTAGCGCCAAGACGGCCGGGGAGGGGTTTTGGGTGTGATATGCGTCCCTCCCCCATAAGAAATTTTTGCAATTTCCGCATTGCAATTTCTGCAATACAACAAAATACAATGTGGGCCTGTTGTTTTTCTAAGTGTTCAAGGAACAAAATATTTTGAAATTTGACAGTCTGAAATTTGAAAGATAACAATGGATATTAAGCCATTTCAGTGTTTAATCAGTGTGTTACCTAGTTACACTGCTTTGGGAAATTTAGGTTTTGGGGAGGGGTAAATGGCTGTTTTGGGTGAACGGAAACCGCTCAGACAGAAATTTTCTGACAAAATTTTTTAGTGTTTCGCCTAATTTTCCTCCTTGAAACATATATTTACTTCCCCAAAATGCTGATGCATGAACTTATTTTTAGTGGTCGTACTTCGATGCTTTGCAGTCAAATTCTTCTACTGACGGGATAACTGCACTTGTATAAACTTGTCAAATTTATATAGGGGGGGGGGGGGTCAATGTTGCATTATATACTTTTATGGAGGGGGAAAATTATTCTATAGACATGTTCACAACACCTATCGATTTTTCTGGAGAATTTTCATTCCTGGAGAATTTTCATTCCTGGGGAACTCCCTCCCAGAGATGTCTAGATTAAACATTGCATTTAGTTGTACAAATATAGTATTTGTATACAAGTATTAACATTAAAGCAAATCATTATAATATGATTGTATCATTTATTAAAATAGTAGGCCCTAAATAATATTATTATAATTAGGTAATAGTAAATTTTATCGTGGCGTATTAAAACAGTTCATGTGATGAAATAATGTAGATAGGCTAGTAATACTAATACTATTATAACTAATAACTAATACAATGTTGAAAAATGTTTATGTGCGGAAGAAATTTCTGGGGGGAACTTCTTCCTAGAGATGACTAGATTAAACACTGCCTCCATGGCTGGCCTTCCCCCCTATCGACGTGAGTTTTGGCTTTCTTCTGTTTTCCCCCCTGTTTTTCACTGGGCGCAAGTTGCGCCCGCCAATACATGGGATAGAAGCCCCTGGTATACAGACTTCAAAACCTATTGAATGTAATAGAACTCTGACGCTGGGAAATAATTATAATTAACATTGATTTATGAAAAACAAAAGGACCTTTTGATGTCCACTCCCCGTTCCTTGCAAGCTTCTGGGAGCTTAAAATAACTTGTTTCCGAGGCATTTAAGCCCCAATATTTATAAAAGCGAAATAGGTTTGAAATCTGCTTCCCAAAATAGTATCTCTGCTACTCGCAAGGTGGAAGATCGAAAGTTGCTTCATTAATCGCCAGATGGACACTCACTATCGCGAACCAAAAGCAGAGTTACTAATTGGAACGACCTTAGCTGCAGTAGTATTAGGCTATAATAGATCCTAAAGGAAGCATAGCAATAAACCCGCAGATTTCAGTGACAGTAGGGAGTAGGCTATGCAATAAATTTTGTATATACAGTTATACACATACCAATATTTCAGCATATAATGTTTTATTGCACGTATACATAGGCTACAACCCTTGTGTGTAGGCCTATAGCCTATACAATAATACTTGAGTTTATATGTTTATATAATTATAGCCGACCATTAATGTAGGCCTTTAATATAGTCTAAATACACCCAAACACTATTGTTTTATAAATATTATATTTACACTAGTCTAATGGTCTGATATAGTGTGCTTGTACAGACAACAGATAATGGACCGACAGCCAGACAGACAGACAAACAAACAAACAGACAGACAGACAGACAGACAGACAGGCAGGCAGACAGACAGACAGACAGACAGACAGACAAACAGACAGACAGACAGACAAATAGACAGACAAACAAACAAACAAACAGACAGACAGATTATCAAGCTCAGACTCGAGACCACCCGCATCATGACTAATCGGCAGACAGAAAATAATTGCCACAAAAGACCCATACCTCCTCCTCCTCCTCTTCCCTCTTCTTCCTCCTTCTCATATTCCTCCTTCTCCTCCTCCTCCTCCTCCTCTCCTCGGCGGCTCCTCCTTGTTCTTCTATTTCCTCCTTATCCTCCTCCTTTTCCTTATCCTCCGACCTCCCTCTTGAACTTCGTCTCCTCTTCCCCCCCCCACTTTCTTCCTTCTTCTCTAACTCTGCCTCTGAATCCCTTCCCTTCTTTATCCATCTCGAGCTCTGCATTTCCGACAAAGGGCCACCCAAACAAACAATGCAACCGCCCCATGCGACACCCCCCCAATGCCCCCCCACTACCCCCAGTTGTGTATACGTCGAGCATTCCTCGTCTTATGGGTCCATGGGTCAACCCCCCGCCCCACCCTCCACCCCAACTACCCTCAGCCCGATGTACACATAACTCGGGAATTCTTTGGCCTTTCCAGTTTCACGTGCATGATCCGCACAAGATCATTGTGGAACTTTGGTCTCTTATACACGTAATAATATAATTATTGTGCACAGTCTGGAGCGTGTCTATGTCTGTCTGTCTGTCTGTCTGTGTGTGTCTGTCTGTTTATTTGTCTGTCTGTCTGTCTGTCTGTCTGTGTGTTTTTGTCTGTTTATTTGTCTGTCTGTCTGTCTGTCTGTCTGTCTGACTGCCTGTCTGTCTGTCTGTCTGTCTGTCTGTCCGTATGTCTGTCTGTCTGTCTGTCTGTCTGTCTGTCTGTCTGTCTGTCTGTCTGTCTGTCTGTCTGTCTGTCTGTCTGTCTGTCTGTCTGTCTGTCTGTCTGTCTGTCTGTCTGTCTGTCTGTCTGTCTGAAGGCATTTAGCACAGAAACAAAGTTCCACAGTATAATAGGTGGACTATTTAGACTAAAATACCTTCGCTATAATTATGCATAGGTTATCTGGGACTATAATAGGTTGCGCAATGTATTGTCACTATTGTGCACAAGGCACAAGGATGTCCACAACTCTACATCACAATCGCAATCGTAAACTCGATATTTCTACAGCGCCCAGAAAAGCTAAGTCGCGGAAACCAGCTTATTCACAGGCGCTCAATCAAAACAAAGTCGGTAGGCAGAGGTCAAGAAGCAAGCAGACGGGCAGGCAGACAAACATACAGGCAGGCACTGCAGTCTGTCTGTCTGTCTGTCTGTCTGTCTGTCTGTCTGTCTGTCTGTCACTGGCAGAATGCGACTAGTGTCTGTCTGTCTGTCTGTCTGTCTGTCTGTCTGTCTGTCTGTCTGTCTGTCTGTCTGTCTGTCTGTCTGTCTGTCTGTCTGTCTGTCTGTCTGTCTGTCTGTCTGTCTGTCTGTCTGTCTGTCTGTCTGACTCCTCTTCCTCTACGGGTCAAGCTCATGTATTGTATCTCCCCGCTTCCTCTCACTATGTCAAGACGTTTGACCTCATTTCCTTTTCTTCGGGATTCTACACTGATAGCGCAACTAAAATTATATGCATGTATATAAAATATAGGCTATATATATACATGCATATAATTTTAGTTATATATAGGCTATATATATATAAATATATATATATATATATATATATATATATATATATATATATATAGCCTAATTATAGCCTATGCTGCGAGAGGCGATCTATAAATTCTTAGACACAATGCGATAAGTTGTGAACTCCGCCATTGGTCGTATGTTCTACCAGTGGTCCAGTGCCAGTCCCAAGCCTGGATAAAGGAGGAGGGCGACACTAATCATCTCTGGAATGGCAGTGTCGTGAAACAAGTAACAAGCAATAAGTAGTAGGCCTAGTAATTATCATTTTTACTAATCGGGGTGCGGGGTTGGTGCAAAGTTACATTTCCGATTTGTTTCCGATTTGCGGGTTAAAAGTCAGAGTCTGGAAACAAACCAATATCGGTCTATCGCTGAGAAATTTAATCGCTGAAATTCGGAAACAGTCTGTTTGCAAGGAATTCCATAAGAGCGCTAGATTTTGACCAATGCGTCACGCCCAACGACCTTATATAATAATTATTATATTACTAGACAGGGCTTCCTATGTTGAGCTGCCCAGTGACGAAAAGCGGAAACAGGAGCGTAATATTTATTGTGGAGTAAGGTTAAAGGTTATAGGTGTGGACTGCCCAGCAATGAAAACAAGCGGGTTACAAGCCACGTCATCAAGCTATTTTCTATTATTCGTAATCCTTACCCCCAAGACATTTCTGCAGAAACCAAGTGTTCCCACCGGCATGGTGACGCCAGTATTTTAAGCATACACAGGAAGGCTATGTAGGCCCTATTCGCTGATTATAATTATCGATGACTGGAAGAGGAAATTTATATGCCTTGTGACCGATGGGTCGCAGGTTCGAATCCACCGCAAGCTATTGCGTAGCGACCTTGTAGGATACAAGTTGCTCACCTATTATTGTCTGCAAGGAAGGCAACAGGAAACCACTCACTCGTCTCATCCCCCAGGGGCATAAAGCCAACTTATAATCATCAATAACATCAATGGGAATGACAGACCGGTAGCCCGTTATAATGTCAAGCAAATTAGCAAAACAAACATAAAGCCTACCCCCCCCCCCCCCCCACTAGCATTGATGTCCACCACGCACATAGAATGAAGTGAACCGTTTCGACATCTTACTAATAAATATGCAGGTCAGATCACTTGAATAAGCTGATTCCCGCGACTTCGCTTTCGAGATTACGAATACGAACGTAACACCCTTTCGTGGATCTGAACCCTCACTCTCTCGACTGGCTGTACGTACAGCGTCCAATAACAGCAGCCATTGCGTCATCCTCTTTCGTATCTATAAATAGTAATACATGTGATTATGGATGCGTGTTCATTATAATTAAAATAGATGACATAGATGTATATACATAGACTATTATGTGTAATGACCTACACTACAATAATCTACAGAGTAGTCTAGTTTATGCATGTGCAACATTATGCACGCCTGCACGTGTTGATTATTATGTAGGCCTAGGCCTAATTACTGTTTATGTAATAACGATTTGTGAGTACGTGGGCGTGTTTGTGTGTGTATGTGCGTGCGTACGTGTGTATGTGCTCGTGTGTGTTTCTACGTGTGTTTGTACGCGTGTGTGCGTGCGTGTGTGTGCGTACGTGTGAATGTGTACATTGACCTAAATAGGGGCCATTCTTTATCAGTTTCAGCAACCCGCTTTATCGCCGATGACTCATTTGTTGCAGCGTTGTGACCGGATGCTCTTGCTGCTGCTGCTTAGCCCACAGCCTCTTGCTGCTGCTGCTTAGCCCACAGCAGCAGCTGTTCGTTCTCAAGCAGCTGCTGCCATTAATAGACTGAACAATCGACTCAGAACTGCAGTGGGTCAGATATGAGACCCAAGGGAGCCACGAGGTACTAACCCGTTCCATGCACAACAAGCTCTTCAACCCGATTCTTGGCGTCTTATCAGCACGACCGCAGGGTATGCAGGGTGAGAATTGCCGGGGGGCTTGAGGGATTCGACCCCAGTTTTCCTAACGGCCCCCATTGTAAAGTCTACTTTCATGCCCCAACTCCATGCGGATCATATTCCAACCCCTAGTTATTTTTCCACGATTATTCTCATACTGATGGTATGGAATGAGTTTCTTGTAAGCTCTAATGTGAATTTCGTGGTCCAAATGACAACCGCTTAGTATGAGAGTAATATTGTAGAAAAATATCTGGTGAGGTCAGACTATGATCCCCATAAAGTTGAAGCGTAAGAAGAAAACTTTACTATGGAACCCTAAGATAGACTGGGGGAGGGCAACATCCCATCCTCGTAAAATCTCACTGTCTCTGCCCCCTCTCTTGATCTGCCCCCCCCCCTGCATGGAGACCATACTCGAGCCCCCCCTTTGACATTCCTTTATTTGTGAAAATCCTAGCGCCGACTCGACGCAGCGCTCGTTGATAAACTTGTGCCCTGCGCTTGGATTAAGAAAATTATTTTGTTGAATTTAAGAAATTTCTCAGCTCCGCCCAAAATCTGCAACAGACACCCATTACACAGACAGATAGAAAGATAGATAATAATTATGCAGACAGATAGATGCATTCAAATAGTATACAATGTACATGCATACACATATATACACATTACACAGTCTCACACAAATACACACGCACGCACAGCCACAGATGGTAAAGAGACAGATTAATTCCCACTAATCCTATCGCCTTTAATTCCAGCCACATCAAACGAAGACCAGCTGCGACCATCAGACCCAACGCCCGACCGACCAACGGACCAACGGACCAACAGACAGACAGACCAGCTGTTGCCTGATGCACAGTGGTGCAGCTGCACTTAATCTTAAGACGTCCATTCTTCAGACTAATCGCATTTGGTTCTTTTCGTTCGGATCTTTTTGCCTTTAGCAGTCGGTCATGACTCAGTTTCTTATCTTGGTCCTTGAACACCAATCATGGTGTGTACTGTGTTACTGTGTATGCGAATTCGTTCTTTACAGGATGTTGGGACTTTCCAATGCGGCCAGGAACCGACAACAGTTGTGTCTTAGCCTCTCAGGGAAGTTTTGAGACACTTCAATTTGATCCCAAGACATTCGTGTAGGCCTACACATAGAAAATGCATGCTTACATAAATTATTACATCGATTTCACACACATGAATCATGCATGCCTACATACACACGATCTATTCATGAAAAGTTGAGCATTGTGTCACCCTTATGACTCGATTGTTAGTGAAACTGAGAGAGAGCTAACTTTGAATAAGAGTATAGGCCTACAAATTCTCCAATTACATCGATAGCATCCAAATGTCGTTTTCTACAACGATGACGATTTAAAATGTTCAAAAATTACATTTAATTAAAACCTCCATGAAAAAAACA
>OX243825.1:7872330-7993578 GCA_945859605.1 Lumbricus rubellus
TTGTAGCCCCACTTGTGAGGTTTGCTTTTATTGTACTGCTTCAGTCTGCTGCGACCTTTGAAAGGCACAACTTGTTCGTCTACACACAATGACTCCTCCTTAGGAATTGTATTGAGACAATCGCGAATCTGTGTGATTAGTGGTCTGATCTTATGGAGTCGATCGCCATCTGGTTCTGCAGCCGTATTATCGTTGAAGTGGACAAAACGCTTGATTTCTTCCCATCTGTTGACTGTCATGACTTCCGATACGTTGTTTACTTTGTATTTTGCATTCCAGTATCTTCTTGCACTGGGTAGTACAATCAGAGACATCCACATGGTTATGCCCAGAAACTTTTCTAACTCTGGAACTGTCAGCTTGAGGGGTTTCTCAGGACGAATTTGAACAGCGTAAAGGTTAGTCTGTTAACGATATGCTGCTCCAGCGTAACTGGGAATAACTTCCTAAAAAACTGAATAGGAGTTTTTAAATCCACAACATCCGGACCAAGACTCTCATCGCCGGAGAAGGGTGATCGCCTTTCTACCGTATCTTTAGAAGTTTTCCACAGAAGTCTGCGTTTCACTTTGGCTGCTCTAGTCTTGGATATCCCAGTGCTTGTTGTCGGCATGTTGAGACACGGAGACTCCGGGCGCTCAAGGTCGCTGTGCTCTTCTGAAATTTCATCCCTGTCCACTGGTGGATTATGATCCTCATCATGCTCTTCTGAATTTTCATCCCTGTCCACAGGTGGATTATAATCCTCATCATGTTCGTTGTCTGATGACAACTGACTGTCATCACTCTCAACAGGAATTATTCTTCTAACCACCACCTTCTTCTTCATCTTTCTTTTTCCATAAAACGATTTCACATTCATGGTAGCCATCTGCTAAATCAATATACATAACAAATTATTGCATTTATAAACATTACTGGTGTCAAATAAATATTTGCGATATCTAAAATATAACTTTATAATATATGGATCTAAACTACTACTTGAAACTTGTAGTCAATTTTCGTAATTACCATAATTGCAAGTAATGTATCTGCCCATAATTATCTAAGAGCCACAAATCCTAAATATGACTCCAATTACATAAAAAAAGATTTCCATATTTACTCCCAAATACTACATTTTCGTTTCCTAATTATATACACTGGTATTTCATACCAATAAATTAGTATAACATAATCATAAAATGTTATCACAATGTTATCTAGTCAATATTACTAATAAATCACAATTATACCTGACTTATCCAACAATGAAAAAGTTCTGTTGAAACGGAAAGCAGTCATCAGCATAGTGTTTATGTTGCATGATGATGCCAATCGGCATACCATTTTCGTAATTCTTTGTTACAATAGTCGTTTATTCTAACTCTACCAACTAAATTCTATCATAAAAACACACAAAACGGATATTTGACGTAGTTTAAATTTTACCTGGATATGAAATCCAACAATAATGAAAAAATGTGGAAAATTCTGATTTCGTCGATAAATACACGGTATTTCGGAAATATTTAAGAAATAGAACAAGAGCATAGATATATAAACAAAGACTAGATTTCAGTTTATTATTATATCTACTATCCGAGAGAAACGCATAGTGATGCCAATTGGCAACGTAGAGTTTATTGAACATGCATGGCAGAAATGATGCCAATCGGCATCACTATGCGGTAGAGGGTTAACCTTATTTTGCACTTGTGGAAAAAATTGCTGTGTCGGCTGAGTTAGCAGTTTAGAACTATATTAGGCCTAATAACTGTAGCAAAATGCCAGATATGCACTAGGAATGCATTAGAGAAATACTCTATAATTAGCTGTGCCTGAGAGATTGAGTCGGAAATCGGGTCACTTTTATAAATAGCGTTAGGATTTGTGTCTAGGGCCCCCAAACTTCTTAAAACGGCCCTGACGGGGGCTGGACCTTTTATAGACCGTGCGAGGCGTTTCCTTGTTATATATCTTACTTACGCACTTGTGAATTTGGATTTTGGGCGGAGCTTCCGCTTTTTCTTTTCACTGATGATAAGGATACAGTTTAGAGGAGTAGCCCAGTGTTTCCCGTTTTCTCTCCTCTCCAATATCTCCCTCTCTGTTTCCTTTCTTCGTGGACCCTACAAGGCCTGAGTCAGCGTTTCCACTAACTTGTGCCCGCTTGGCAACCGAGATAGCGACCGCAATTTATTTAAGCGACGTTTTTCTGTGTTTTTTTTGTCAGACCCTAATGTCATTGCCAGTGACGAAAGGTTTTAGTGGCTGCGGTGGAAGGCAGACAAAGTCAAGGTGATCACAGTCTATTTCTGTCATCCTGTCTCCGTCTGTCTCTCTTTGTCTATGTCTGTCTGTGTCTGTTTCTTAACTCTCCTTAATTCTGTCCTTCTTTGTCTATGTAGCCTAGGCCTACGTAGGCTATGTCTGCCTGTCTGTCTGTCTGTCTGTCTGTCTGTCTGTCTGTCTGTCTGTCTGTCTGTCTGTCTGTCTGTCTAGGTCTGTCGTTCTCTCTCCTTCTGTCTCTCTTTGTCTATGCCTGTCTGTTTATAGCCTACATGTGGCCTTTCTCTATCGTAATTTATACCCTTCTATCTGTCTCTGACACTCTTTCCATCTCTGTTTCTGCTTAATTCGATTCATGTTAAACTTGTTATCATCATTCTGTCTCACGTAATCTTACTGCGCAGCCTAGGTCAACTTGTCAGCTCAAATAAGTGAACGAATTTTATTGTAATGAATGACTGATTAATTATTCTTTCCCTCTGTCTATACATGTAGGCCTATGCCTCTCTGTTTAGCCTACATTTGCTGGTCAGTTTCTCTGTCTGTCTGTCTGTCTGTCTGTCTGTCTGTCTGTCTGTCTGTCTGTCTGTCTGTCTGTCTGTCTGTCTGTCTGTCTGTCTGTCTGTCTGTCTGTCTGTCTGTCTGTCTGTCTGTCTGTCTGTCTGTCTGTCTGTCTGTCTGTCTGTCTGTCTGTCTGTCTGTCTGTCTGTCTGTCTGTCTGTCTGTCTGTCTGTCTGTCTGTTTCTATCTGTTTTCTGCCTCTGCTTGTCTGTGTTAAGCACCCGAACACACGTGTACGCAAACACACGAACACAGATGAACACACACACATACACACGCACACATACACATAGGGCCTACAAACATCATACGCACACACGCACACACTCACACACACACACACACACACACACACACACACACACACACACACACACACACACACACACACACACACACACACACAAACACACTCACATTCTCACACAAGCACACAAACACACATGCACACAAACACACACACACACACACACAAACACACACACAAAACACACACACACACAAACTCACACACACCATAAACATATACAGCACGGCGCACTGTAGCCGCCAAGCAAGTGCGCTGGGCAGGTCGCATACATGTTGAGCAGGCCGCCGTATGTGTTGTATCTATGTATATTCGGATATATAGCCTACGTGGCCCAAGATACTGTGTGCAACCTTGGTGTGCATGTATGACATTGAGCGTGATCGTTACAGCCATTGTGTGAGTGGCGGGTGTAGCGTGTAGATGTGGCTGTGGCCCGTGTAGTGGGGGGTCGTTTGTAGCGAATGATTCATACGAATGTTGTGTAGACGGTTGACGAGATTACACAGCTAGAACCGGATAGAAAATAATAGGCAACTGCTTATTTATTTTGCTACTAACACGAATAGAATTATAGTATTGACAACATCCCGTATCTTATCTACGTCGTTTTGGATAATAATTATTATAACACGATAGAAAGGACAGGTAAGAAGTGATTGTGTGTTTTTGAGTGTTACACCTGGGCTCTGGTGAAAGTTCTTGGGCGGGTGACCTGTTCGTTTGAAATTGAAAGTCGTGGCGGAAGCCATTTGATTTTTTAAGTGTGTCGACATTTTCTTAGGTGGTCGATAAGTTTAATTATTTTGTAGAAACTGTTGTTATTGTTTGGTAAAAAATTCGTGTTTAGGCAGGGTCATGATGTAGGAATTAATTTCTACATCATGGGCATGGTCAAATCGAATCCCCGAAAACGATGAAAATACGCAGAACGATTTCCACAAACCGTTTTATAGTAGAAAGCGGGCGAACCCCGAAAACTATTTAAAGTTAAATTGAATACATGGCATGATGGACCTATAAAGTGTTGTTGATAGGCTAATGCAGTTTAGGCTATAAAATTCATTCGGTTTTGTGAAGATCGATTTGAGGGATTCGGGATTCGGGCCGCGCCCGTGTAGACTACGATATGTGGGTTTGTGACTAGAAAGAGAGAAATCGCGTGCGTATTTTATTTTGTTTACAGTGTTTTAAAATGGTTGTGTCAGTGACAGCTTGCAAGTTTTAAAACATACTGCGAGTTTGTAGGGCTAATGGATATCTATGATGCTGGTACCCTTATAAATACAAAGTCATAATAAATAAACTGATGTGCTGGTTGTGTGAACCCGCAATATCTCCTCTTTCAGGTCTCCAGCCATTTTGTTTTTAATCTGATATCTTTGGACAACATGTCTGACTAGACACAGCGTTTTTGGAGTCATACACTTAGCTTATTATTACCAGTGTTTCAAATCTTTCTGAGATTGCGATGATACGGAGTACTTGCCTTCTAAGAGTGTAGTTTTCCATATTTATCGTTTGTACTCGTACCCACTTGAGATCGATGAAATCAAATCTCAGGTACCTCACAAGTATGCTTGAAGAACTGGGTTATGGTCAATAAATGCAGAGTTTGTTAGGCTATATGTGAGAGTGATAGTCGGACTTCATGGAGCAAGTGTTTATAGTTGTTAAACAACGGGTAATTAATTTTTGTTAGCATGCAGTGCTATATGCAATAAGAATTTAGATCAAGTGACAATGAGAAAGTACAATGCAGAACACTAAGAGAAGACATACAGGACGATATAATAGCAAGAAGTTAGAGGTACACCCAGGGTGAGAATTGTCAGGAGTCCAACCCATGGAGTCGTTCTTAGAAAGCCATATAGTAATGTCTTCATTGCACATCTCAATTCAACATAAATCAGCATCTGACCCTTCCAGTAATTTTTCTAAAATTCTCATACTGGATATAGGGCCTACCCAGTTTAGTGTCAATTCATTTTAACTTTTTATTATTTTCACAAGACAAAACTGTTCGAAAGGACGAAAATACAGTTTATTACGAAACTATTTTGAATGAATGAAAAGTTCTATGTTTTTTTTTATATCACAGGAAATTAAACTATTAAAAATTGACCAAATAAGGCAAACTTGTACAACATCAACAGTTTCTGTATATTCATTACGCTTCTTTGGTTACAGCAGAAATGTTCGCTTGCCCCTTACTTGCCTCTGACAAGAATTGCTATATGCCCGCACAAACATCTGACTATTTTCGGTCGGAGACACTGTAGTATTGTGAAACGAGATACCGTTATCCATCCATCCACCAGTTAGTTAGTTTGTCTTTATTTGAACAGCAAAAGTTGCGTTTCTTCCTGATTGATGGAGTCATGTAACCATGATATTTAAGGGATGTTAACTTTGGATGTAACAATGTTATAGCCTTCATCCTCAGTGCATGATGAAGAGTCTTTACCTGGGTCAACTGTAGTTTCTTAAGATGTAATCTTAGACTATTTATTTTCAAAGTGATTTATTGCCTCATATTTGATGAAACTTAAAACTGCGTTTTTGCTGTGCTAGAGTTGGGAGCGTTTCTGAGTAATCCCCTTGAAGAAGCGCTACATAAATTCTGGAATGAATGAATGAATATTACTGTGAAGGTTATGTACGGTGTCCCTAACTATCAGGGGGCCATTCAGAGTGTCATACAGTATAACCCAAAACATGGTAATACTTCTCGTACCATAATATTTCCTCAATTTCTTTCTGGACGTTTGCCAAAGAAAATGAAAAAGAAATTATTAATTGAATCTGATTAGGCCTTTTAAAAAATGTTGTGTTTCCGGTAACAGAGCTAAAAAAATTGGGTAGGTAGGTCGAAAAATATTTTTATTTTGGTAAAATATTTTTATACAGTGACTATCCGAAAAATTATACCACACTAGTCTCTTTTTGCATAAAGGTACACGCTGCAACAAAGTATGTGTTCTAAGCAAGTATAAACTGCCTATTTCCCAACTGTCTGCACGTAAAACTGCTCTAGAAAGCAGTCCTATTAATTTCATTTTGTTGACGTCTTTTCTGTTATGTCAATATAAATGTTTAAAAAATTTTTTTAATTAAACAAAAATTTTAATAAATTTTTACAAAATTATTTGAGTCACGGCAATAAAAGAGGGTCGGTCGGGTTACCGAAAACACAACATTTTTGGGGGGGGCCTTACCATAATAATCATATATCGTTGATTTTTTGGTTTGAACATCTTTCTGGATATTTGTTACAGGTTACAAAGCTGTGGATATCATCATCTTGGATACAATACAAAACCATTCAAGCACTTTCACGGATAAATCCATGACTAACGAACCCAAGACTTTCTCTCTGAGACTTTAAAATGCTGTCATCAGCTTTGAAGGACAAAGAACGAGTTTAACCCTACGTATACCAATGAGCAACAACACGGAAAACATTTCAACGTCTGCGGAAGACGACGGTCGCAGTCCATGCGTCCGTGCGTTCGTCGCAAACTTCGAACGTCGCGACTCCAACGCAGGAATCGGCAACGAGAACCGTCCACCAATCATGACGAAATCCAAAGTCGCGCTTCTCCGGCAAACCCTGGGAAAAACCTCCGACTCCGCGAAGACGGCGTCATCGGACTCCGAGACCGGCTCGAAACCCCACGAAGCCGGCGACTCTGACGACGCGTCCGAACACATCGTCTCTGTCGCTAAGTTGAAGGAAAACCTCCAGAAATCCGCCAGCGAAAAACCGATTGCCCCGTGGGCGTTCGGGGGCGCCGGTCGACCGGTGAAGGAACCGAAGAAGCCAACGCCGAAACATCGAAGCAACCCAGCGGTGACCGATATCGAAACGAAATCGGCGAAAGTCGACAATCCGCCGAACGCGGGCGACCGTTCGAAACGCCGGTTGAACAGTTCGTTTAAACGGTCACAGCAGAATCTGATCGAATCGCCCGTTCGAACGGAGAGTCTTGATAAAAGCGTGTTTTTTGGCGACGCCGACACAGCCGTCTCGAACGACGCTAACAATCTCCAGACCAAATATAGTCGGTCGACTTCTGGCGATTATCAAACCGGCGAGAAGCAGCACAGACCGGCTCCGAAAGTTCTCCCGAAACCGGTGCCCCGAAAGTCGAAAGCGAAAGTGGTTAATGTGAGCCACGAGCGGAGTCAGTCGGACGATAAGTGCGAGAGAACGACATATCAGAACAATAACGCGCCGCTCGACAGCGGTTCTATCCTGTCGACGAGCGAAGAACGTGGAAACAATGAAGCCGTGCTTGGAAATTCAACGACCAACAGCAGTGGGGACACTCCAAAGGTTCTCCATCAGGAAAGTAGCAAGGAATTTTCCGAAGAGCGTGCCAGCCATCCTCACATAGTACACCAATCTGAAAATACCTTGAATATAACCAGTGAAGAAGTACATAATAATTCTTCCAACAAGCCCCATGACATTGATACTGCTCATGCCGAAACTACCGAGGACCATGACGTTCACTGCGCTGCTAACTCCGACAAATCACACTCCGATGGTGATGCGGAAACTCACGATGAAGTCTTAATTCGCGCGAAAGACACTAGTGACGCTGTTCCCCCCGTTGCCCCAAGAACTCATATCTCAAGCTCAATTGACGATGATATTTCATTCGATGGCGGTGAATACAATTTGGACAATGCAACCATAGAACTTAAGAAATCGACTGCTAAAGGAAATGACGAAGAACATATACCACCAACATCTCTTTCGGATCATCGCATTAGCTCTGAATCTACAGAGCCAAACAGCCGTGCCTCCAGCAGCGTTTCGTCGGAACATACGACCGAATTGGTTGTAACCGATGACGAATCACAGACGGATGATGATAAAATTCATTCAAAAGTGGAGGACGAGTCCATTTTAACACCGGGGGAGAACAGGATGGAGTCGCCAGATGTGACGCACCGGACGGATTCAATTTCTCCGGTGCAGGATTCTACTCAGGCGCACGATAATCTGCCGGAAAATGGGTTCGCAATTGAGTCTGATAAATCCGATGAGAATTCCCGTTTTCTCCTCTGCATGGGACCTGATTTTATTTCCGACATCCAAGAGATGAGCTCGGTGACTGCGGAGGAGGAAGAGTACGAGGCACTTGCCGCGGTTGTGTGTTGCAGGATGTGTGAGCAAGATGAGGAAGGCGTGAGCTGGCTGCTTTGTCCGCCAGAAACGTACAGATCAACCATGAACTACGTTGGTTCGTTATTCAAGGATGATATTCTTGTGGAGATTGGTCAGAGAAAATTCGGTTCACGGACCGTTGATGAATCATCTTTCATGTCCTCGGACTTGTTGAAGGTCGGTAAGACTTGCGACTTTCATGTTTTTGGTTAGTCTTTTACCTGTTTGCCCCCGAGAATATCCGCTGTAAATGGGCTTAAAATTTAAAAATTAATTGGTAAAGGGTTAATCGTAGGGGTGATTTTGATTAAAATGATTTAAATCAATGAAAAATTATTTGCCCAGGTTTAGCGGGATCACTCCCTACCTGGGTAACCATTTCTTAGGAATGTCCTCCTTACCTACTAGCGAGGTAATATGGCTTCTTATTCCCATCATACCCTGTTTTTTTTGTGCTGATTTTGTACTTTACTGTTCTCTTTGAATTTAAGCAAATTTGAATTTAATCTGCAAAATTTAATCACACTTGTTTTAATTTGATTAATTTGGTCTACGCTGCGTTGGTGTGAAAGACTAAACAATGTAGACATTGAATTTGTTATTTACTTCTTCCTATGCACAGAAAATATCAATTGTACTGTTTACGAGAAAAGAAATATTATCATCTTGGATTTCTTCCAGCAATATTTACCTCTGAAAGTGCAAAATTCTTGCTAATTTGTCCACTCAAAAGTTTCATATTATTGTTATATTGCTTACCATTTCGTTTACTCTAGAAATGGCTGTTTGACTTCGTGAAATAAACTTAAAAAATTAATAGAAACCTACTCGAACAAGTATTAAACAAATAACAAAATTTTCAACCAAATTTTAATGGTTTGATTAATCTTTAAAATGTCAATCTCTGTTTCGTGTGATGCTATATAATTACATCTCTGCTGCATGTGATGCTATAAGTTACTTACAATTAATCCTATTTTTGACCAACGACTACCAGATGAAAATGAGATTTTCCGTTGTCTGAGTGATCATGATGCATTTTGCATTTAGGAAAACCTTGGGGCTTAATAATAAAGAACACAATTATATATAAACCAAATTAGTGTGCAATGTTTTCTCTGTCACTGACCCTGCCACCTGAAATGGACTTCCTGTGGCACTTCACCTATTACCTAAGGATCACTCCACCAAAGAGTCAAGACTTTTTATATAGCTGAGATTGGGTCGGGAGCACTTCTAAGCTGTAGGTAGTCTTCACGGGGCACTTTATAAGTTCTCCTAGTAAATGAATAAATAATTAAATTAATTAATTAATGATGTGAGCTGGGTGAATTTTTTTCTTCATTTCTGCATAGTAATCATTACAATTATCATATCTGACTGATTTTTTCATAAACATTAAAACTCTTTTCTGCATAGTAATTATTGCAATTATCATCTATGACTGATTTTTCCATTTAAAAAGACAATTAAAACTCTTTTCTGCAAAGTAATTATTACAATTTATCATCTATGACTGATTTTTCCATTCAACATTAAAACTCTTTTCTGCATAGTAATTATTATCATCTATGAATGATTTTTCCATTAAAAAAACCAATTAAAACATTAAAGCTGACCAAGAAAACATGACACATTAATTGTGTATTATTATTAAGCCCCAAGGTTTTAAAACTCTTAAAATTCTGCATAGTAATTATTACAATTATCATCTATGACTAATTTTTTCATAAACATTAAAACTCTACCACAAGGGATATATTTCTCAGAATGTAAGTGTACATCAATTAATTAATTATTCATACAGCATGTTCCCGATAAAATAAGAAAGGTATCTCAATTGGACGGAGGCAAGTGGAAGTGACAGTAAGACTGATTCAATTGGCCTCGAGCATGAATATTGAACCCTGTTTGGTTGACTGGAGGTCATGGTGGAGGTGGTGGTGGTGGTGGTGGTGGTAGTAGTGGTGGTGACGCAATGGTGAGTCAGTAATTTATGTCACTCTTGAGTGATTTTGACTACATAGTGCTTTTCAGAGCGTGTAAAATAACGTGCTCACAGTTGAACAGCTGTTCTGTTGAACATTCTGCGTTGCAGAGCTGTAAGTTTGATCTTCCCAGGCAGAACAATGCGCTTTCTGTAATTTTATTTTTTTCACATGACACATCACTTGAACTGATGCTAAATTGGGGAGCAATGGATGTGAGATATTATGTATGGCCAAGGACAAAGCATTGTTTCACGTCATTTGCTGTAATATCTTGCTCTAATACAGCACTTGGTTCCCAACCTTTGTTGACTGTATGGCCATTTTTTCTATGTTGGAGGTCACGAGGCCCATTTTTCCTTCGTTGAATGACATTATGGGGCCATAAGCTGGTTCTCACGACTTGGCTTTTGCGGGCGCTGTAGAAGTTCCGAATTTTTACGATTATTCTTTACCACTGTGGCTGTCATGTCAAGATGTTGACTATGATGAGATGCATATTGCATTTGGTGTTCTGCTGTATATATTGATTCGGAAGAAATATATTGCACTGTGCATGAGAAGTGTTCGATCAATACTATTTTTATTGGTCGCTAACTCCTCATATACCAGCTATAGCTATGATAGTAGTAATGAGACTTGTATACATGTATTGTATATACATGTATTGTATACATGTGTGTATACATGTATGCCATGAATGGCAGCTCAAAGGAAAACAAGCATTAGAGGAAGATGAGCAGACCATGAAGCAAGAACTGAGAGGCCTTGTGGTTAGGAAGTTCTCTATTGTATTTTATATGATCATTTATTAAGTGCTTCTTCTCTTGACAACAGCCTTTCAGAAGTACTCCCAGTGTATTCGACCTCTTTTGGACCAGAGATGTTTAAACTTTAAAATGACATACAAATTTAAAAAATGGAACAAAACATCATTTTATTTGAAAAAATTAAAACCGGAAAAACGCATAACAAACAATTATTGGGTCCTGTCACATCTCGTACAGCAGTTTAAAATTAAAAACTTTGTGTATGCAATTTAATTTTAGTCAGGAAGCAAATAACAATACTTTATTAGTTAAAACAATATTAAGTAAAATGTTCAGTCACCTGAATTAGAGAAAAGTACAGAAACAGCTTCAGGGATAATGGACAGAAACAAATGTATGGAAAATAATTACAGACAGTAAATAAATGTGGTCACGTAAACAAAAGCAAAAAAACGGGAAAAAAATTAAAGGAAAAAATGAGATTTTTAGAATAGCAAAAACTTTTGGAAAAATGTTTTTACAACTGTGATTTGCACCCCTTGTTAGTTTAAAAAATAAACTAGGAACTGGATTGATGCACACATTTGATGAGCTGAGAGTGTTTGGGTTAAGTGGCTGTTTCAGAAGTACTTGCTAAACTCAGTCGTTACAATATCACACGGTTAAAGTACATCCTATTAGGTCTATATGTGAGACATATTGAGGTCTATGAGAGGTTATTAGGTTGTGTTTTGCAATTGCCCGGATCAAAACATGCTTGTAAACAAATTGGACTTTGCTCGTTTTCAAATGCATACGTAGTTAAATTTGACTCGACCTAGATTCGAAACGTGAAGAAATCGAAACTAAGAACAGTATTAAATTGAATGTATGTCTTTGTGTTTTGTATGTGTGTGCCTGTAAGTGTGTGTGTGTGTGTGTTTGAATATTTGTGTACATGTGTGCTTGTTGGTGTATGTGGGTGGTTGTAGGTGTGTGTGTATTTTTGTATGTGGGTGTTTTTTATGTATGTGTTCATGTGTGTGTGTGTTCATGTGTGTGCACATATTGTATATATATATATATATATAATATATATATATATATATATATATATATATATATAGACACACATATGTAATTTATGTATGTAGCATTGTATTTGTTTGCACTTTTCCTCTCAAACCCTTGGCCCGACCTCCTGACAAGGTCACTCCTTGCAAAACTAAACCAAGGCCACATGATCTCACTCTACATAGAGATGATGGTTTTGCCCAAAGAAGTTTCCCATATTTAATGAGGATGTATTGTGACTGCTTAATTAGTTCAATTATTTATTTCTTATGTAAGCTACTGCTTATGTTTTTTGGTTGTCTAATAACAAAAATATACTTACTTACTTGCTTTGCAGGAAGCGTTGTTAGACAAGGCAACGAAGAAATTAGAATGTTTGAAGCTTCAGAAACAAAGACTTGAGGTTGCAGCTGCAAAGCATATTGAATTGGAAGAACTGGTACGAAAATCACTGTTGATGCTGTGCTTTACTGTTTAGAAGATATTGCAGTTTATTGGAAAAATCTGATGAAACTAATAGATGAAATTGCCAGTGAGACACTTCAAGATATGTTTTGCATTCTGTTTCAATTGTCTGCTTCATTCTGGCTGTTGTAAAGTTATGTTCTAACGTCTATAGAGATGCGACGTTCTCTGGTTCACATAAAGGGTATGAGATGCAATGTGTTTTGATACACATAGAGGTATAACATGTTCTAATGCTCATTGGGATGCAATGTGCCCCAATTGATGCATATGTGTATGCAACATGTACTAATGCACTTAAGGATATAATGTGTTCTGATGGACTTCACGATGTAAAGTGTTCTAATGCACACAGAGATTCAACATCTTCAAATGCATGTTCTAATGCACATAGGGATGCAACGTGTTTTAATGCACATAGGAATGCAACATGTTCTAATGCACATAAGAATGCAACATGTTCTAATGCACATAGGAATGCAACGTGTTCTAATGCACATAGGAATGCAACGTGTTCTAATGCACACAGGGACGCAACATGTTCTAATGAATATAAGGATTCAACATGCTCTAGTACACTTAATGCTACCACATGCTCTAATGCACGAAATTGCACTTAGGGTTGTAACAGACAAATGCAACCTCTTCAACACAGACATGACGTTAATTTGACGTTCTCTTACTTTTTCTATTTGTTCAGGCTTTCCTTTTAGCATTCTAACCACTGTTTATTGCTAGAACGTTTTCATAAATCTTGTCACTCAATTGCTTTGTGTTTTTGCACAGACTCTCAGTCATGATTGACCATAATTTATGAGGATTTCTGATTTTTATTGTTTAATTTTTCTGTCAAGGCCGACTATTTTGTTCTGGCATTTGTCATCTGCGTTCATTCTTATATTTCTCGGCTTCATAGTTTACTGAGTTTGCACATGTCATCATTAATTACCTAAAATATACAACTAATAAATTTAGTTATGCTTTCATGTTTCACTGAGTATTATCTAAAATCTACTAAAAGCTAGTGTTGCACGTCAGTTTCAAATTTAATAATTTAAGGTGTATGATAATTCTAATGCTTTGTCTCGGGAGCTGTTTCTGCAGTTCTAAGTCTTCCGCAGGTATACAAGTGAAGAGTGTCAGTTTTCTTTTGAATATGGCAGTGTCAGCTTGGTGTTACTTTAATACCCAGACTACCTGCAAGAGAGCTTGGTTGCTACTCTGAGCACTCTCTTTGGGTTTCAAGCACATGGGTCTCTAACTGCATCTTCCTGTGGCGGCTGACTATGCGTGCCTCAGATTCACATTTCGGTGTCACAAATTTATTTAATAATAATAATTTATTTAATAATAATAATACTCGGTTATCCAATACCACGGCTCCTTTGTTCTGTACATAAGTGGTGCTCTTGGTTCCATTCGCACTACAACTATGCGGAATCAAACCTTTTCCGTGGTGGATACAGTGATCTTGAATAGGCTCCCATCAGAGCTCTATGTCTGCTTCCTGGGGCTGAATTACTTAAACAATTTTTGTTAAACTCAAAACGGCTTTTTTGCAGTACTAGACTTAAATGAGCGGTATTGTATTGCATTTTATTTATGCATTTATATAGCGCCTCTCACAGAATGACTAAATTCAGAGGTGCTTTGTAGTGCCCTTTGATGATGAGCCATAGAAATTCTTGAATGAATGATTGAAATTGCAAGATAATTTTGTATCGCGTGTCATTTCTAAAGTGGCTTTATGTTATTTATTTTCTTTTTAAGGTTGACGCTGTGGTAAAGGAAATCGTTGACTCGCGACAATACAACAAGTATCGCTCGACTCTCGAGGAGTTCGACCAAGTGACTCATCTTCTGCTCATGCTTTCGAGTCGTCTTGCAAACACGGACAATTCGCTTGATCAGATTTCTTTCTCCGATCAAGAACAGCAGAAGGTGAGGGGCTGTGAGCCTGTCCACGCATGACATACGCAAGGAGGGTAGGGTAGGGGTGGTCTAGAAGTTGGGGGACGAACGAGTGTCCGAAGGACGATGGACAAGGAGCGACATTTTGGGCAGATGCCCGAGTCACCGACAAAATTTTCCATTTTCATCGACGAAATTTTCTGAACTTTTTATTGTCATGTGGTCGAATTTCCTGAAAACATCTTTGCAGCTTCAAACTTCCGAGAAAGGACATCAGAAACTGTATTATTTTTCAAATACTGTACAGACAATCAAACATGGTTTTCCCCTATCTGACCAAGACCGTTGGAATTATTTTACATGTAATTATATCTTTCTTGCTTCTAGCTGAGTGCAATATGTGGGCAAGTGCTTACAATAAACTAGTTATTTATAGGATGTATCTTGCAACATAAATGACAGAGAAAGAAGAAGGTTTGGAGAGTTAATTAAAAAAATTCTCCTTTCAACCAACCCATTAATAATAATAATAATAATAATAAGACGATTTATATAGCGCCGTAGCTCAGCCGAGGCCGAAGGAAAGGGTGCTGTACACGGGATCACATGGTAAAATCATTATGATTGTTTAAATAGGTAAGTCTTGAGACTGGATTTAAATGTCTCCACAGATGGTGCCATCTTCACATGGTCAGGAAGACATTGTTTAAATTAACTTTGCATGTTTTCAGGTTCAGCTGATATCGAAGCGAGATAATCTCATCGAAAAGTTCGACGAAGCCCGATCAATCAAGGAGAGTAGCGAAACTCGCCGAAAACAATTGGCCGACCACCTCCAGCAACGTCTGAAAGCGAACGAATATTTTGACTATCAGCAACTTCTAAAGACTAAATGCCAGTTGAAAATCACGAGGCACTCTCTCGAAGATCGTGTTTCACTATCCGAGGAGCAGATCAAAATTCTGGTGGCAATTATCGAAAGGAACACCAGCGCTCGATATTGCTGATCTGTGATGCAAACGTTTCGGTTTATTTTATGCATTTTACGAATGGTCTGTGTGTCCTCGGTGCGCTGCGTTGGCCTTGGGGAAGATCGGTGATCATGTTGTAAAGTTCCAGTAATGACAGGGTTCATGTTTTAGGTTTCTTCGAGGCAGAGTAATTAGGTCAGAGACTGTGGTAGGGTTCTGTGTAAAATTTGTGCCCACTTTGTTCGTTTTGATTAGACCTACTTACGTAAATAGTCTTACTGACGATTTGTAGATATTTGGATATTTATCGTGCTGGTATAAATATGGTATGTGAATCTTTTTTATGTATTGTGTTCGGCTCCCATTGTCTTGCACTTCTTTGGGATCGTGGCTGTATTGTCGTAGGGTAAACTATGCTACATTTTATACGTTAGGCGTAAAAAAATGTTGTGTTTCCGGTAACCCGACCGACCCATTTTTACGGCCGCAACTCAAATATTTTTGTAAAAAATTTGATTTAAAAAAAAAATTTGTTCAAATTTTTTTAGTAAACAAAATTTTAAAAACCCATTTGTATTGACATAACAGAAATGACGTCAACAAAATGAAATTAATAGGACTGTTTTCTAGAGCAGTTTTATATGCAGACAGTTGGGAAATAGGCAGTTTATACTTGCTTAGAACATGTACTTTGTTGCAGCGTGCAAAAAAGACTACTGGAGTATACTTTTTCGGATAGTCACTGCATAAAAATATTTTACCAAAATAAAAATATTTTCCGACCTACCTACCCAATTTTTTTCAGCTCTGTTACCGGAAACACAACATTTTTTTAGGCCTTAGTAGAAAAGGTGCTGGTGTTGACACTTACATTGGTTGGTAGGTAAAAATGCAGGAGCAAAAATAGAAACATTCGCAAATGTGCAGAGATATAAATAGACTGATATATGCATAGATTGGGAGAAGCATCTTGAATTTAATGGCTGTACCGTGAAAATAACCTGCACACATTGCTTCTATAAAGCGTAGGTTACAATTTTGTAGAGCGGTACAGTAGATCAATACTCTGCAGACTGCTAGCTTAAAGCAATACATACATGATGATGTGGCTTCATTTTCTGTAAGATACATCCCTCAAACTAGCTGAAGCCATTTACCACAGACAATGTACGCTGAGCTTTTTTAGACAGAAAGCCTTAGGCAGAAAACAATAGCTAAAATATATATCTTCTGTAAGAAGCCAGCTTTGTCAGAAGGTTATCGTTGCTTTTGGTTGTATTTGCTAGCTTCTTTAGCTCTTATTTTGTACATTTGCAGTTGAAGTGCTGTGTAAATTTTCAGGCATACGGTTTATCTGGTGCATAGATTTTCGAAGTTTGCTTTTTACACTTTGTAAGTATCATCTTGCATCATCACCATCGAAAACCTTTGGCACTTTGCAGCCCTCAACTTTCCTAGAAACTGTAATATTTTTCTGACCCTTCATGCTGTGTGCAAAAGTAAACTATTGGTACACTTGTTAGCAATTGAGTGTTTGATTTGCGAGAATAACATTGTTAGCACACCACAATCATCTCACAACTTGCTACGGTACGATGCAAAATCTGTGGGAAAAGTTGTCAGTAGAACAGAAAACTATTGCCCCAGTTTTTGTTTCAATGACTTTTATTTTCTTTAAGGAATTTCTCCAGCTATTTGGTTCTCAATGTCAGAAGTCAAAAGCATCAGTTTAACGTACACTTAATTGGCACTTGTTATAGCGCCCCTTCAAGATTTCTTCTCAGAGGCACTCCCGATTACAGTGCGGACACTGAATCGGAGTTTTACACCGAAGTGCATGAGCAATTGTAAGTGATGGACTTGTTCAGGGTCCTTATGTGGTGGCTTGAGGTGGATTTGAACTCGCAACCTTCCAACTCCGCGGCACCAAACATACACCACCGCACCACATAATGATATTGTGTTAGAACTCAACTGGGGAGACCAATTGGGGACGCCGTTAAATTATTAATGATTAAAGTTCACACCAAAGCATAATAATAGTATGTGCATATCCTGTGCTTTACATAAATTATACTGACTAAAATGCTACTTGGAGATTTTTAAGTAACTGCTACTCATGTATAGTAACTGCCACTGTATGTCTAGTATTTAAGATGTGTCTGAAAAAATTGTGATGAAGATTTCAAATATTTTCTCATTTTAAAACTTACTCTTGATGTCATTTGACCGATGCCGAGTCTTTAAAATCCATAATTAGATGCATGTGGGCAATGTTATATTATGTACCAGCAGCTTCACAGTACCTTTGCCATGTCGCATTGGGTATCAGTAAATGTCCAGTTCAGAGTGGTCACTGATCTTAATATTTCATTGTAGTCGAAAACCTATTATACACAGTGCTTGAAACTCTTTATATAACGTCGTTTGATAAGTTTTTGGGTGATAATCGGGATTCGGGAAAGTTAACATCTTGTTTATATAAAAAAACGCATTAAATTAGTTTTATTTATGAAGGCTAATCATGTTTACAAAGTCAAAGATTTGAATATGGAGATTTGAATACTAAAGACATATGTGTAATTTGAAGTGGGGTAACATCGATGTTTAGGTGTGACACGGATACACATTTTCACGAGTAACAAATTCCTTTAATTAAATGTAGATTCTGTGCATTTTAGCAATGCCAATTTATATTTGTCTATCCGAGTGCTTTCTGGGATACTCTGGACTTTTTGAATAGCACCCAGGTTTCCATGTTAAGTACCTTACAAATGTGCTGCAATCATGTGTAATGCCTAGATTGCTCTGGTTTACAAATGTGTTGTAATCATGTGTAATGCCTAGGTTTAATGCTTTGGATTACAATGTACTCTAATCATGTGTAATTCCTAGCTATCTCTGGTTTGCGAATGTGCTGTAATTATGTATAACTCCTAGCTAGCTGTGGTTTACAAAAGTGCTGTAATCATGTGTAATGATTAGCTGGTTCTGGTTTCCCATCAGTGTATTGAACAATGCAATTTTTAAAGAGGCTGGATATTCAATGTTCATGAACAGACTTGCCCTTGCACAAACCTGACCAAGCACTGCAGAATTTACCAGTTCTTGTAACAGTTAGGTTTGATTACGCGAGTGCCACAACGAAACATGCTTGTTGAAATTGTGCTATTAGACACTTCTTTTTTTGTTCAAGTCTGTCTTTCGCTTCAATGTGTCAGAATCCAGCGATACCATGACCGAAATTATTGCTTGTAGTCGGTGACACATCGAACTGATTTATTGACAAATTTTGGTTACTTTGGCAGCGTTCAAGCATATTTCGGCATAAATTGCAGATGACTCTTTGTACAGTTGTCGATATTGTGTCTAAATGGTGATGTACCTCATACTACTACTCATCATTGCTGATGTTGATTGTTATGACGCACAAGTTTTCAATCATTTGTGTTGGGCCTCAAGTAACTTGTGTCCACTGTCCAGTTACCTAATTAATCTGAACATTTACAGGAAGTAAGTGATCTGGATATCTGTAAGTTGTTGCTGGTGTTTTAGTTGTTTCGCTTAGCTAAGTAACTGGCACAATGTTTGGGGCCAGGTCAATTGACATAATATATTTTTCAAAAACTCGAGTGAAGAGTTGTATTAATAATTATGTTCCGTTATTTTTGCATGCATCTATTTAGATGCGTGATCATTTTAGTTCGGCTGTTTCATATGCGATATGAATAGACTTTTTCCTGCCTTCGTATATACTTATAGGTAATCTGTAAATTTTTATGTCTACTCCAGATAATTATTTTGTCAATTAAAAACTGGCTATGTGGTTCATAACGGTCAAAACCATAGACATGAGTCTCCAGCTTTGATACGAATTGCCTATTTATTTATTTTTCTCTCAAATATTTCCTTCCTTATTTATGGGCACACCGATTTCACCGAAGCTTTCGTTATTTTAGTCTTTATTTTTAAAACGAAGTTGTGCCGCATTTGCCAGAGTAGCTTGACTCTCAACTCGTTTTCAAAACTTCGATTATTGGGTGCTTCGTAGTTTTTGTCGTGCTTCTACGATTTGTCTCTTGTGCAAAAAGTATGCTGATCCAACTGTAGGTCAGGATTTGATTTTGTTCCTCATTATAATCAGTTTATATCAATATTTCCACAGTGCCTGTTGCTTCAAGGTATATTACGTACTTATTCATCTGTTGATATTACAAGGTGAACGCTTTGTTCTGAGTCTTGTTTTAAACTAATCAATTACCTATTAGTTATTTCTTCACTTCCATAACATACCTTCAAGCTCTCTAATCGGAGGCGCTCCCGACTACAGCGCGGACACCACATCGGAGTTTCTTGCCGAAGCGCATGAGCAATTGCAAGTGAAGGACTTGTTCAAGGTCCCTACACGTCAGTTTGAGGGTGGATTCGAACGTGGAACCCTTCAGCTCCAAGACACCGAACAAACCACTGCACCAACGCACTCCACAATAATTTGTATGTATTGTATTGTGTTAGAACTCTATCGACTTGGATCTTTGAAGACCTGTAACTCTTTCGACTTAGAAAGCCAACAACTTGGACTCTATAACGACTTGGGATTTTGTCAACTGAAGACTCTGTCGACTTCAAACCCCATCATTTTCGAGCTCTGTCTATTTCGATATCTGACGACTTGGATCTTTAACAATTTTTTGCACACCATGACCTCTTGAACTTCTATCGACCTGAAGGTCTGAGCACTTGGAACTCTATCGACATCTATCTCTATGGTCTATGGACATACATGTAATTATGGAAATCTTTCAACTTGAAACTCTTAACAACCTAGAATTCTTTGTCTTGGATGCCTGTGTTCCATATACCGTAAAGTGAAAACACACATAATTATATGCAAACATACATACACAAATACACACTTGCAAATGTAGGCTATACCGTATTTGTGCATATATATATATAAGTGCATAATCATGCATGCATATAGCTTAGGTCTACGTGCACGTCGTACATAGACATGAACATGCACACTTTCATATGTTATGCTTGCATGCGCAAATACACACAGTCTACCTACTTGGCTACATAAGACCTAAGTGCATACATACATGCTTACGTATACATTCACATGCTCTACGAGTCTACGTAATATTCAGGCATGTGTAGGCCTAGACCTACATACACACTTACATGCATGTGGTTATGTGTGTGTGTGTGTTTGTGTGTGTGTGCGTCTGTTTGTGCGTGCGTGTGGATATGTGTGTGTGTGTGCGCGCGCGAGCAGTGGGCAGAACAGTTCCATCAATGTTCCTTGCGTGCAAGGCGAGGGTAGTGTTTCTTAGGCAATTATCGGCGTAGGCCTATTATACAATTGTAGGCCTATAGCCGTAGGCCTAGTGTTGTTAAACGGTAACGGTCGTCATGGACGTTGAACAGACCACGTGACCTCTTCGCAAAGACCACGTGACCTCTTGGCATTCGTGCCATTGATCCGTGGCCGCCACAGCTTCAAGGGCGCTTCTTAGCTGCTAGGCCGACCTTGAAGCTTTAGGCTAGAATGGATTTTATGGGTATTTTCTGACCACAAAAGGATAGGCCTTCTATAGTGTCTACAAAGGCTGTCATGGTGAAAGCCAGTTTGCATTGTTTACGACCGGCGTAGTCCTGGCCTGCATAAGCTAGCTATTTGGCCTAAGCACACATAATTTTTTATGCAATACAATACAAAGATGCAATACCGGTGTAATTTGACATCGCTAGCTGTTCTTACATTGGTTAGAAGTGCACATACGATTCGACGGCGTAGGTGCAATTATATTGCAGAGCAACTGTAATTAATATGTATGTGTGCATGAGCACTTGTTAAGGCGCCCCTTCAAGATACTACTCAGAGGCGCTCTCGTCTACATTGCAGACACTGTATGATGTAGGCTATCCGTGATTCACACGGAAGCGAATGAGCTATTGCATGCGATTGGAGGATTTTTGCTTTGGGTCCATACGCTTGAGGTGGATTCGAACCCGCAACCTTCCGGTTCCAAGGCACCGAGCATGCCCCTACACCACCACGCGGTCCGCGCCCCGTGATCCTCTTTAACAATGACTTAGGCCTATAAGCTTAGTCATGCATGTGACTGCGTATAATATCAGAGCACCTTAACGATGTATGGCCTAATCTTTAAACTGTTGCCTTATCATGTAGATATGACCAATCTGTCTCTGTCGGGTACATGCGCGAAACCTGCCAGTGGCTATCACAGAGCATAAATATTGATGCTTTTTAAAACCTTGCATATGGGATTTAGGCTATATATGCGTTAAGCCTGTTCTGGAACACGTTCAAGTTTCAGCATACGGTGGCTACGTCTTCCCAATATATAGAGACAACGATAAGAATTAAACAATTGTGAGTCTGGAACTGTCGCACGAATGCACGAATAGGCTACGTGTGGGTTGTCTTTCGAGTGCGAAAATTGTGGAAAAATAACTGGAAGGTTTGGACCATGATTCACTTGGAATTGGGGTGTGAAACACAGACTTCACTATGGGGCTCTAAGAAAGACTAGAGCGGTTTAAAGTGAACCCCTCCCAACTCCCCGGCAATTTTAACCCTGTGTCTTTCCGATTTGACCAGAGATTTGAGTTAATGTTCGCGAGTAGTTTGCATAACTTGTATTAGAGGCGTTGCGATGGATTGCACAAGACGAACGAGTATAGGATCCGTGGAGTCACTATAAGAGTCATGCATTCTACTGCCTATGAATGCTGCCGCGTGTGTTGGTTGGCTGTGTACACACGACGTCACTTGTCACGACGTGAATCGATTTCAAAGCAAACGAGTCGACTCCACAAGAGCTACTCGAACCACTTTGGTCGGTCAGTCGGTTATAAGGACGTCTGCCATAGCTGCAGCATTGTCGTGACTTCACAACTGATCAGATATCCGATCAGGCGATAAGATACCAAGCTGGAAATAGCCTACAGCCTGTGTTTTCAAAGGAAACGTCCTTTTTCAGCTGAGCTTCAAGACACGGAAGCTAGCAACAGTAGCCTACGGTACTGTCGTCTTCAGTTTGGTTATTGTCTGCAATTTGAATAATCGCATGTGTGGCGCAGATATTCATGCGTGTAATAGTCTTAATTGGTACAGTCATGTTTAGCGACACTGGCATATAAAAGACGATTAGTGTCACCCTCCTCCTTTATCCAGGTTTGCGACTGGCACTGGCAGAATGCAACCAGTGGCGAAGTTACGTATAATAGTCGAAACGGTTCAGTAAGCTGGAGAAACCGTGACCTTACTTTGGGTCTGTGTTCTTATCTACATGTATGTGCCACGCATGGCGCATTGCGGCATTAAGAACTACCGAATGCCTACAGTTTATTACTGCACGATTGAACGGCTACGACATCGAAACGCTGTTAGCGAGGAATCTAGCACGAGCATTAGAAAGTCGAAAGAGCTGATTGATATACAGACTGTGTGAGGAAAACGTTGTTTTCTGCACGTTAAAAAACCAGAAGACTGAACCAGATATCTGCCCTTCATGCATGCATTACTCTGCCCAGACCCAGTATTGATAGATTGCTCGAGAAGAACGATAGACAGCAAGCTTGACCATGCGCAGTTGCGTATGACTCAACTTAATTGGGCGCTACAGAAATCCGGTGACTACGAGCTACATTACAAGGGGTTGCAGCAGAGAATAGCAATGTTACGTTACAAGAGAGCACCGTAACGGTAATCTACTTGACTGTCTGAACATCAATCTCAGATCAACAGGAGCAGGGAACATGGATGTGGGCGACATAACCGATCCTAATCTGGACGGCGACTTTCAGACTTTGCTGGAAGTCAGACAGGTAGGACGATAATAATAATAATACTAAGCGAACAAGAGGTAAAAGGGAGCATGATAATTATAATCAAGAACCCGTTTCTCTCTCAAATTCTCTGTTGTTCGTTTAGCCTACTATTTAGTTTATATTTATTAATAAAAAGAGCTATGCCAAACATATTTCTTTCGAGGGCAACGGCCTCTGTTGTCATAAGCCCTCGTCAAATCTGGATCCATCCATAAGTTATGCCTATTCAAGGCCGTAGCCAGGATTTCCTTTCGGAGTGTTTGCTCAGACCTTGAGCAAGCCGACAAGCAACCGATTCTAATCTATACTGTAGGATATCACATAGAAATAAGAGTCTCAAAGTGAAATTCCCTTAGTTCTCGCATCGTGTGCAAGTAAACCCATTTGTTCTTTTTACATCATTTTAATTCGGGGTGGGGGTGGGATCAGGCACCCCAAATACCCGCTAGCTATGACCTTGGGCCTATTATTTATTAGGCCTAGATACTTTCGATACCTTCAGACCCCATTATTTTAATTAATACCGCACTTTAAAAACATTAATGTTTATCACATAGCGATTAATGTAGGCTACTAAATGAGGGCAGCATGCTAATTTACCGCCCCCCACCCCGTCCTCGCCTAGCAAAAATCACGGGCATTAAGGGCTAGCGGCTTAATTTTCTTGGCATCGGCGAACCAAAGGCTAGACCTACCTTCACCATGAGCTGTAAAAAATGTTTTTTAAATATGTTTCTTTTACTTGGTAGCGAATAAGCTGGTGCCCCGCGCTTGTTTTTCGAGTGGCGCTTTAGAAGCATAGGCGGAGACCTGGTCCGAACTTTGGGGGGGACGGACGAGCGGCCTAAAACATTGTGTCGATTAAAAAAAGAAATTTTTACGACTAAAAAAGGTGTCTTTAGAAATTTTGACAGACCTAAAAAAGGTTTATTCATAACTTTTTTTGACTAAAAGGGTGTCTTTAGAAATGTTGATAGTGAAAAAAGTCCAGAAATATAGAAATGTATAGAGATTTTGACGACTAAAAAAGGTGTCTTCAGAAAATTAATTTGGACGAATAAAACAAGGTGTATTATAATAGAAATGTGGACGACTAAGAAAAGGGGAAAAGGTGTCTTCAGAAATTGTGACAACTAAAAAAAGGTGTTTTCAGTGATTTGGACAGACATAAAAAAGGTTTATTCAAAAATATTGATGACTAAAAAGGTGTCTTTAGAAATGTTGATAGTTAAAGAAATGTTCAGAAATTTTGACGACTAAAACAAGGTGTATAGAATTTTTGACGACTAAAAAAGGTATTTTCAGAACTTTGGACGAATAAAACAAAATGTATAGAAATTTTGACGACTAAAAAAAGGTGTCTTCAGAAAAGGTGTCTCAATAAATTGTGACAACTAAAAAAGGTGTTTTCACAAATTTTGACGACTAAACAAGGTGAAAAGGTGTCTCTATGAAATTTGGACAGACTACAAAATGGTCGTCAGAAATTCTATGCCGAAGAAACCCCCCTCCCCAAATCAAATCCTGGCTACGGCCTTGTGGTGGACGAACAAGATGGGAGGAATTTGATGGAAGTGGATGAATCCAAAATTAGATTATTTCAATTATTATAAAATTAATTGGTTGTGATTAAATTATAGATCTCAATTAAACCGATCTTATCTTGTCGAATCTACACTATATAGTTAAGTTGAAAATAATCTCGATTTATGATTAGATCGAGAAGTTTTTTCGAAGATTTGTTCAATTTTTAATAATAATTATTTGAATTCTGTAAGTTTACTACATTTATATAACTTCAGGAAGAAAAAATATAAGGGTGTTCAAGTAATGTGTTTTCAAAAAGAGACGTTGGTGCATCCCGGTTCTGTTGTGGCATCGCTCTAATTGTGTTGAACAGGCTTTTAGTTAATTGTTCGAAAATCTCCTTCTAACATTGTAACGTCGTCAGTCGCCTGCAGTATGTTCATCAAGTGTCCATGTCCTGACACTTAAACTTTGGGGGGGACAAATACATGGGCCGTCCCCCCACCACATTCTTTGGGGGGACCGTCCCCCCTGTCCCCCCCTATGTCTCCGCCCATGTTTAGAAGTGCGTAAATTAGGCTACGATTACGATTTTCTCATACAGCCTATGTTAAATTGCTAAACAGTGTTTTCTCGTGTCAACAGAAGCGAAGGAATACAGCGGAGAACGACGCGATCCTCCGGCAGCTGATAAACGATGTCGAACCAACATCCACCGGTGATGTCGAGGAACTACTTCTACAATCAGCATCCACAACTGCAGCTCAAACGACTGTAGCGAATGGAGAACACAAGGTTCCTCCAGCCGAGGCCGACAAGCTCAAGAACTCCATCTTCGATGCAGCCATGCGGGACGACGCGGCACAGCTCCAGAAGCTCGTGGAGCGTGCGGAGACGCTTGGCTTGACGCTTTCCGACTCGGAGCTACGCCGGAAGGAAGACAACTCGACCGTGCTCCATTGCGTCCTGGAAAATGGGCTGTGGAACTCCGCCCGGTACCTGATCGAATCGTCCAGTGAGAGGTTGTTGACAGACGGTTACAATGTGACGGTCAGAAAGGTCTCCTCGCAGAAATCCTGTTTGCACATATTGACAGAGAAGGGCAACTTCGACCTTGCTAAACAACTCCTGGAAAGATTGACGACAGAGTCCGTGCGGAAGGAGCTGCTCAGGAGGACCGTGCTCATGGAGCTCGACGGCCAGAGACCTCGACACCTCGGCAGCATGCACATAGCGGCTCTCAAGGGACATACGAACCTCATCGAACTCTTCCACGAGCTCGGCATTGATATCAACGTCACCAACAACAAGAACGATACCCCTGTGTTGTGGGCCGCGCGAGGAAACCACATCGAGACCGTCCGATATCTGATCGCAAACGGTGCTGACCTTCAATTGGAAAACGATAAGGGGTCCACCCCTCTGTACTGGGCCGTCAGATACGGCTATACCGAACTGGTCGGGATTCTTGCCCGCGAGGGAAAAGCGAACGTACGTCAGGAACGAAAACTGGGACTAGTTGCCCCGATTGTTCTAGCAAGCGCCCTTGGGTACCACGAAATCGTCAAGGTTCTACTGGAAAACGGAGCCGAAGCAAACGTGAAGATTCGCCACGATCAGACACCACTGCACGTAGCCGCCGCCGAAGGCACGAACCAGGTGGTAGAGGTCCTGCTGGAGCGTGGAAATATCGATATAAATCATCCGGACTGTAACGGGAACACGGCGATTCTGTTCGCTACGAGGGCTGGTAATATCGGAACGATGAAGCTGCTGGCCGATCACGGAGCCAACCTCGACTGCAAGAACAAGATGGGTCAGAACATCTGGGACTTCGCCATGCTCAGACCGGACAAGAACTTCCTGAAGGCCGTTGCCCAGCTGTACCGACGAGCGAGGAGTTCCACGAACATCAATCGGAAGCTGCTGTTCGTTGTCGGGAAGACCCCGCTCCATGTGGCCGCTTCCAGTGGTGACGTCGAAAAGATGCGGTGTCTGTTGGAGATAGGGGTCGATCCAAAGGCCCGTGACCTCAGCGGGAATACCTACTTCCACGTGGCTGCCAGAGACGACCGCGTGGAGGTCGTCCAGGCATTTCTAACGGAAGTGGAAGTGGACAATCCGAATAACGACGGCGACACAGCTCTGCACCTGTCCTGCAAGAGCGGACACCTAGCGACGACCCAGGTACTGCTGCAGAAGGCGAAGCTGGACGCGAGGAACAAGCTGGGAATGACACCGCTGCACGAGGCTGCCGCATCGGATGCTGTGAGTGGTGAGCTGGTGAGGGTCATCGTTGATATGATCGTCAAGGCCAGCAACTGGTCGTTGGTCGATGCCCAGGACCGTCACGGCAACACCGCTCTGCACATCGCTGCCAGACGCGGCCGACCGGAAATACTCGTCGAACTGAGCTCGCTGAACCCGAAGGTGGCCAATGAGGAGGGGGACACCCCGTTCCACGTGGCTGCACGCAGCGGCATCGCTTTCAACCTCGACACGATGCTCGAGGTGTTCAACAAACCGGAGAAGGGAGTCAACCTGGACGAGGCGAACAACGTCGGTGACAGCTGCCTCCACATCTGCGCCCGACGTGGAGACCTCCACGGCATAAGCATCCTCGTTGCCTGTGGGGCGGACCTTGCGCTGCAGAACCACGAGGGAAACACGATGGTGCACGTGGCAGTTGAAGAGTCCGTGGAGGAACCGACGAAGAAGGAGGCTCTCCTGGAGGTCTACCAGGGCATCACGAGGATCGCAGTCCGCTGGTGGTGCATGAAGAACGATCACCAGTACCCGAACGAAGAATCTGAGATGTACTACTCACTGCTGAGGACCGCGATGGTCCATCTCACATCGAAGGTCTATAACACGAAGGATTTGAACGCTGTCGCCTACGCCATCAAGATCGGGGCTGTCGATCTGCTCGATGAAATGCTCAACACGGCCAACGTCTATCGTTTCAGGGAAGCCACCGAATACGTCTACGACATCACCAGCCTCGTTCCTCAGACTACTACCTCACATCGGAGACCTTCCTCAAAGAAAAAGTCCAGCATTGGGGTAGAAGATGACCTTGGCAAATGGAAAATTCTCAGCGAGGACAGCGGTGCCAAGCAACCTGACCTACCATCCTGTCTGGATCTCGTCGTCTCGCTGGAGGACGAGGTCCTGGCGTCGAAGATCCTGGACATACATCCGTTCCGCCAGCTCGTGCGAAACTACTGGAACGCCTACCAGTGGATTTACGCCGTCCTAATGATCGTCCACATCGTCTACATGAGTCTCTACTCCGTCTACGTCGTCCCCAAAAGCGACAACCTCCACCAGATCTTTAATTCGTCTCCGCAGAATAGCTGTAGGTCTGGCGGTTCCTACGGACTCTACGGTCTCTTCCTCATCTGGCCTGGTTTACTTCTGCTCTACGAGGTCTACTCCATCATTTCCATCCTTAGCAAATCGTCCCCCGCCTCCTGCTCCTGCTGTAAGCCTGACAGCGGAACAAGGAAGAAAGACCCGTCCCAGTCCACCGGTTGTTGCGCTTCAATGACGCGTGTCAGCGTACTCGGTCTGCCTTACCTGATGATATCAACGCTTTTCAGCTACCTCGGACATCTGACCGCTGTTGCCTTCTGCGTGCTCGTCATCGCCTGGTACGCGCTCTTCCTCTGCGCCTCCGACATATCCACGTACACGGAGATCGTGTCGATGGTCATGCTACTCGGCTGGTTGTTCACCATCAGCTTCACGAAGGGCTTCGAGGACATGCACGTGTACAGCATCATGCTCAAGTACATTGTCATCAGGGACATCACTCGCTACCTCATCATGTACATCTTCGTCCTTCTTGGGTGCGGTCTGGCCTTCAACGTCCTCTTCCAGGTCATACCGACGACCGATCCCAGCTACAACCACGGCTCCGTCTGGAACACGCTCTTCAACGTCTTCAACCTGATGCTCGGTCTCGGTTCTCTGTTTGACGACGGTTTCGACGCCAACTACCAATCATACGGTGGAGACCCGGCCTTCGTCAAATGGCTGTACATCTTCTATATCATCAGCGCTACGGTCATTCTCATGAGCCTGCTGGTCGCCATGATGACTGACACCTACACGGACATTAAAGCGAAGGAGGGCACAACGTGGAAGGTAGGGAGCCTCCGCCTGGCTCTTCAGATTGAGCGATCGCTACCCTGCATCAAGCAGGTCCTCCGAGCCACCAGGATAGTCCGCGACCGCATCTCGTTCGACCGGCAGGCGGACCGGTGGGTCATGGCCATCCCCGCCGATCAGGTGGGACCAGCGAAGGTCCTGGAGACGGATGAACTCCTGAAGACGGTCCAGAGACTGGAAAACAAGGTGGATCACATCCAAGGGGGATACGCAGAGCTGGCCCGTCAGGTCGAAGCCTTCCGCGCTGTTGCCGCCATCGGGGGAGCCGTCGGCGCTGGGGCTGGTGGCTCGAACGTCCCTCCTGGTCCCACCAGGCGCCCCACGAGCTTCTTCACCGTCGTCAACCAGATCAGGGAGAGGCCGTTTACGGGGAAAGGGGGCAGAAGCAGGAAGGGAAAATGATCCGTGGCAATATTCAGTGTGTGAATTGTGGAGAAATAACTGGAGGATTGGACTTTGAACTACTTGAAATTGGGGTGTGAAAACTGACTTTACTATGGGGCTCTAAGAAAGACTGGAGGTGGTTGAACCCCCAGACAATTTTTGCCCTGGCAAATCATCAAGTTAATTAATTTAGAATTATGAGAATGTAGGCCTATTATACTGCTGTGATAACTGTCTTAGACAGCACCGTGCTTTCTCTGTTATTGGCCCCATGGTATGGAATGGGCTCCCACTGTGTATATATACGCCCTATGACAAGGGTTTGCTCAGATGCGTTTCATCGCAGCCTTAAAACAGTGCTTTCAGCCGAAGTTGGGTAGGGAGCGCTCCCGAGTAGTAACCTAGAAGAGGCGCTATATGAATCTCTCAATAATAATGTATTCGCTATGTGCCATTTATGCTGATCAGAATATTTGAAACTACATTGTACAGAAACACTGCACAAACTGATCATGATTGTTATTGTAATTAGGTAATTAACTTATGGCCCTGTTATCGTATGCACGATGGTTCGCTATAGACGAAGTAGTAATTTAAAGAGTTTGCAACAGGGGTTATTTTAACGTGCAGCTGGACACAAAGTGTGTAGTTGGAAAACGAATTTGTGCAGTTGAAAATCAGGTTTTGTGCAGTTACTTTTTTCCACACAATCGCCTAAACAATGTAAGTGGCTAATATATTTTAATTGCACATGTAAATAGGTGTCCCTGTTAGCGGGATTTTCATCCCTTAGGGCCTTCCTTGTTACCATCCGATCTTGTGAAGCATCTTGTACTATGACAATTGTTTATGGTTGATGGTTACAATAAATGGATTGATTGATTGATTGAATTAAACTAATTGTAACAAAACAAGATTATAAGACATTTTTGCCGTGAATCTAACTTTAAATTTCTATTGACAACTCTGTTGGCATAAAATACAAGAAAACAAGTCTAGAGATAAAGACATGGCATATTCAAACAAGCTGTCTGATGCAAGCCAAATAACGCTTAGCTTAGTTGCTGTTTACATCATCGTATTAGGCCTACATGAACTGTTATAATATACTGTAATACTATTAATTATTATATGGTTAATGGTTATAATGTTATTATTTACTATCATAATATATGACACAATCCTGCTAAAATGAGAATAACTTACTGCTAATATTTGTACAAATACTACTTTTGTACAACTGAATGGCTTCTCACCAGTGGTATCCTTCAAATTTTAAACTGTAAAATTTCAAAATGTTTGGTCCTATTATTTGAACACATAATAGTAAAACCTAAAAACAACATCATTTCTACACATGGGTACCTGAATTGGTACCGGTACTTTATTAGTTCTTGGTTGGTTTGTGTACCATTAAATATGATTTCAGAAAGTACATCCTGGTCAGCAATTCAGGACCATCTTGGGAAATAGGGTTAAACTGATATAGTGCTCAAAAGTCTGCTTATATAGGCTACTATTATATTCATATCTGCATTTATTCATTAGAATAACTCAGCAACTGGAGAACTGAGCCGCTGAACTCGATACATAAAGATATTTTTTATTGTAATTATAATATTATATATTGAATCCTAAAACACTTTTTATCAGTACTGAATAGTCTAATGGAGTTATTTTTCTAAAATGGCACCTTAAAAGTGTACCATTATAGTGTGGAAATAGCCCCACCCCAAATATTTGTTACGTGTAGCTTATATTTATTGAAGTCTTAGCCCACTCTTATAAGCACTGAAAAATACAGGTATTTTGTTAAGATGACACCTTAAAATGCTGCCATTGCAATGTGGAAATTCAAAAAGTGTCTGATGAGGCTCTGCAAAAGTGCAGGTATTTTGTTAAGATGACACCTTAAAATGCTACCATTGCAATGTGGAAATTCAAAACGTTTCTGATGAGGCTCTGACAAAGTACAGGTATTTCATTAAAATGACACCTTAAAATGCTACCATTGCAATGTGGAAATTCAAAAAGTTGCTGATGTGGCTCTGAAAAAGTAGAGGTATTTTGTTAAGATGACACCTTAAAATGCTACCATTGCAATGTAGAAATTCAAAAAGTTTCTGATGAGGCTCTGAAAAAGTACAGCTATTTTGTTAAGACACCTTAAATTGGTACCATTGCAATGTGGAAATTCAAAACGTTTCTGATGAGGCTCTGAAAAAGTAGAGGCAAGGTGAGAATTGCCGGGGGGTTTTGGGGTTTCAACCCCCCAGTCTTTCTTAGAGCTCCATGTTAAAGTCTGTTTTTCACACCCCGATTCCAAGTGGATAATGGTCCAACCCCCCCCCCAGTTATTTTTCCACAATTCTTACACTGAGTAGAAGTATTTTGTTAAGATGACACCTTAAAATGCTACCATTGCAATGTGGAAATTCAAAAAATTTCTGATGAGGCTCTGAAAAAGTAGAGGTATTTTGTTAAGATGACACCTTAAAATGCTACCATTGCAATGTGGAAATTCAAAAAGTTTCTGATGAGGCTCTGAAAAATACAGGTATTTTGTTAAGATGACACCTTTAATTGGTACCATTGCAATGTGGAAATTCAAAAAATTTCTGATGGGGAGGGGACCCATCCCCTCCCCACACCCCTCCCCTACCCGTCTCGGCGCTACGCGCCTCACGAGAGTCCTTCTGATACTCGATTATCTCCCCCTCAGAAACCTGATTTCCCCCCAGCTAGATTAAACACTGCTCCGTGGAAAAGTAGGTTTATAAACTTAGCCAGTTACATTATCATGATAATGATAATAATATTAATAATAATAAAATAATAATAATAAATTACTAATAATAATAAGAACAAGAAGAAGAACAAGAACAAGAAGAAGAAGAATTAGACCTTAGTCTAAAAATGACCAATCTACCCGATGTAGGATGCTATTCTGATAAATATGTGCAGTTGAGAAATTTCCTTAAAATAACCCCTGGTTTGCAAGCGTTGATAAGTGTACGTGTTAGGCTGATCAGAAAGACAGAAACGCATGGGCGCCCGCACATAGGGGCAAGGGGGGGCACTTGCCCCTCCCTGGAAAAGTGAAACTTATTTTTTTAACTATTACTTTTGAGTTTTTAACAAATTTCTTCGCATTAAAATACTAATCATACGAATGATACACATGTGAAAGCCATAAATTTACGTTTAGAAATCTCTATAGAAATAAATATATAATTATATATATATAGTGCCCTTCGTGGACCTACTTTTTAACATCTACTTTTGGATTTTTAACCAATTTTTCGTACTAGGAAGCTATTCATATCAAAAATTATACACAAAATGAAACTGCCAAATTTGCATTAAGAAACGTCTTTGAAAAAATACCCGTGTTTCTAATTTCCAGCGCTGTATTTAGCATATGCTCCTGTCACTGAAAAATGTAACCGTGACCACCGTAAAATTTTTGCCCCCTCCTGCAAAATTTTCTGCGGGCGCCCATGCAGAAACGTAATTCTGTTTTTTAGAGTTTTAGTTGAATAGGTCTACAATTTAAATTTGTGCCAAATTAGGGCCTATAGGCAACTGAATTATTGATGCTTTTTCGTTTGATATTTTGGCTGGTTAGTTAGTATGACATCGTATGTGAGATAAAATTTAGATATCCATGGGTTGTACAAAAAAGACAACAATAGTAGTCGATAGCTAAATCATTTAGTATTTTTCTCAATCCGCGATTGGTCCTATCCGAGAATATTCAGCAGACCATTAAATCAATCAATACTTTATTGATCACCTGGGTAGTCTACACGCAAGCAGATAATTCTAGACATTCGTGTAGGTCTTGCGTACAGGGGCGCCAATGGGCAAACCCATTAAAATGACAAGGCCGTAGCCAGGATTTTATTTGGGGGAAAGCGGTGCTTAATCGACCGTGACCTGTGAGCATGCCCACAGCAATCGAATCAACTATAACTAATGGGTTTTGGAGAAGCGTCCGAAGCGTCGTGATCTCTCACCAGGTCCGTAGACAGTAGTTCCGGGCCCCTCGGCCCTAGGCCCTATCTGGAGAGCATGCAGTCGATCACGAGTCCTAAAGTATCTTTAGGCTTTTGAGCAAATTTGAACACAAACAAATAGAAATAACAAAAGTGTGGGTATGAATGTACGAAAATGCATAGGTGATAGACGTTATCATCCTCTGGGATCTTCTCCACACCAGGTATAGGGAAGGGAGATTGGTTAGCTTAGCTTAGACCTCGGACGACTAATTATCATCTCCTTAGATTTATTACGGTTGAGCTTGAGATTACTAGTAGCCTATTATAGGCCTAAGTGTAAGCGCCCACATAGCAACGTTGTCAAATTGATAGAGATTCGAAAAATTTATGCATAGCCAACAATTACAAGTTTCCCTAGTAGGCCTATAGTCCGTTAATTTTGATACTGTAACATTGAGCATTTCGCACCTATAGGCCTAGCAAACGATAACTTATGCTACTTTTATGAACCAGATAGGCCTATGAATGCAGAAAAAATGAAAAATTTAATAGGCCTATCTCAAAACTTTCTGAGATGAAAATGTGTTTTTCATTGGGGGGGAGGGGGCGGGGGGACCGAGATATTAATTTCGAGAAATGAATTAGCAAAAAACAGATTGTGGGAAAGCTCGAGTTAGCCTCGAAAAGCTTGACACCATAGCTCCAGAGTCCTTGGCTTGACATAGGCTACTCACGGAATTTCAGATAAAAGTAGATTGAGATTCAAAAATAAAACTGGCCTTCAAGTTTGGACTGTTGTAGGCCTATCTTTACATCGGCTCAGTTTGACCTGTTTACTCCACACGACTTTGGATTTCGATTCGGACCCTAGCATCCTTGTAACCTACAGTGCATATAGGCTAATAGGCCTTAGCCTACCACGCACTGACCTGCGGGCTGTTGCGTCGGTTAAATTAAAATGTTAGACAATGATCTCTAGGTCTTAACTTTCCGAATGTAAAGTCCATGCGGATAAGGTGTCCTCTAGCGACTAATTATGCGAACACATGGGTGTGTGAGAGAGAATAGGCCAAGGAATGCCTGCATGCATCCTAATTAGAGCTATCGAGAATCATCAACCTGATTTGGCCTTGATGGTGGTGGTTTGATGTGTGATATTCTGACAGCCGCATTCTTCGAGTTCAAATGATGCTGGCCCACGTTGCACCACAGGTCCGAACAGTCCAACTTCGGCCTTAACTAACGCGTTTATCACTGATTGGTTGCGGATGACGACGACGATGATGATGAGGGCGACTAAGATGATATATTTTATGGTCATTTATTACGACTCGAGTTCTATTGAGCGTGTAATTCATGGGCACCATAATATAAATATTTTATGATACATATAAGCTGGGATATGGATTCTATAATTATGTACTCAACGTGGCGAGGATAGAAGTTGAAGAAAGAACCTAAGGACTTCTATAGCGCTTTTCTTTTATAAACTATGTAATTCGACGAGTAAGTTACTAAGCAGTATGGGTACTGTTACAAACTTGCTGATACATCTAACATACATAGGTCTACATCATACATGAATTTAACATTTAGACCTAGGTATGCTCACTCAACTGCAACATTAATTTTTATGATACGTCGTTAATGCCGCATTAGGTCAGCACCAACTCACGATTGGCCAGCAGACCTGTCACGTGCGCTAGTTACAACCAATCAGACCATTACACGTGAGTGACGTAACTTCTCCCTCGGCGTGTATGCTGGTCGATGTGCAAATTTTGTCGCCGAAATTTCTTGCACGATTGCGATTATTTGTGCCATTTAATTCACATTTAATTGGTTTTTACGCCGAGAATAATTACAAAGTCTAGGAGTAGATCGTTGGAGTCGTTTATTCCGATCTTTTTACAGTAGGTTAGATCTTTCTATTAACCGGTGTCAAAGATTAAGAACGGCAGGGAAGTTGCTTCATTATCGCTCACCACCACAGTTAAAGCTGTATGGCGAAGCATCATGTTAAGGTTAACTGTAATTTAATGTAACACTGTGATCTTGTGATGCCTTGGGTGATTTTTAGGGCCATTGAAATCAGTTTAACAAAAGACTGAACCTGGTAGGTCATAACCAAGGGCAGACGAAAGTGAAATTCATTGTGACGATGTCGGCATCGGATGTTGAATCATGCACAGGCGATAGATACGAATATCATGACCTAGTAATACGTGATGTTGACTGATGATGGTGAATGCTGAACAATACTCCGATGCTAGTATTATCGGTTTAGTGGGCCTATCTGGTGAATGATGAACAATACTCCAATGCTAGGATTGTCGGTTTAGTGGGCCTATCTGGTGAATGATGAACAATACTCCAATGCTAGGATTGTCGGTTTAGTGGGCCTATCTGGTGAATGATGAACAATACTCCAATGCTAGGATTGTCGGTTTAGTGGGCCTATCTGGTGAATGATGAACAATACTCCAATGCTAGGATTGTCGGTTTAGTGGGGCTTATGTGATCAAACATTTAGCTTATCAGTAACTGCTACAAGAAATTCCACAGTAGACGATCAGTTATTAATTTGAAATTGAATGATAGTTAACTAGTTTGAATAAATTAGTTCATATGAGCACGTTTTAGAGTGTGGGACAATTCACTTTAAAAGCGCATTTAAAAAACCATTGGTTATTTGTGATGTGTTTCATTTAATTAGTTGCATTAATGTTATTTTCCTTTTGATCTGAGAACTATGAATTAATTGCTGTTTAACTACTGACGTTATGTTTGCAATGTGATAATCATCTGCAGGGTTTGGTGGCTGCGGATAGAAAGATGAAGGCTTCATTGGTTTTTGTTGGTCTTCTTCTGCTGGTCACTCTTGTGTACATTCGTGACGTGTCCTGTCAAGACGGAGACTTCGAGGATGAACACGTCGCAGAAGACGAAAGTGTGAGCCACGAAGAAGCCCCAAAAGCACCCAGGGAGAGGGTGAGTTTTTGGCAATCCTGTCAACGGCGGTTTTAAATTATTACACTGTTTTTTATATTGTGTATATAGTCCTTGTTTTCAGCTCCGTGTTTTACGCGTCTCGCCGTTTAAAATTTATAAATTCGATGGAAAATATTTTCTGACGAAATAGGAGAAGGATTTAGCGCGTGATGGTCGTTTAGGGCTCAGGTTAGGCGTCGTGAGGGTCGGTTAGGGTTAGTTCTAGGGTTAGTGCAGTCATTTTCTGAAATTGAAGCTGGATTGATGAAAATGTTCTTGCCTAACTGGAGCTGGATTGACGAAAAAATTGTTATTTAAATAGAAGTTGGATAGCAACTATTGAATGACGCGATTGACATCAATTATTTCGACCCTGAAAACAGTGTTTTTGGAATTTATGACCGCCATCGGAATTTAAAACCGCCGTTGACAGGATTGCCGAGTTTTTTTCCTCAAGTTGCATGCTTGTTTGGTAGATCGCAATCATAATCTCAAGATTTCTACAGTGCCCAAAACGCCCAGGTTGTGAGGTGCTAAACTTGTGTATATCTGTGTCTGGGTTTTCTTAAATCTGTACTGTGTGATGTGGCAGATGAAACTGACTCAATGCGGTTTGCATTTAGTTGGACATGTTGTCTGATTGGTTATGAACAGCACTTACGTTGTAACATAGGGAGAGACACGAGTTTGGATCTCCTTCTGAGATGGTTGCGGTGTATGGACCTTGAGCAGTCCCTTCACTATTAGTTGCTCAGAGCCATCGAGCGATAGTTAGGGGAGATTAATAATAATAATAATAATAATAATTAATAATAATAATAATATAATAATAATAATATAATAACAATAATATTAATAATCTTTTCTTTGAAGAAACGCCTGCAAGATGCACTGCGCTTTACATTTACAAGTTATGCAGTATTCTTAATTAAACTTTACTAACTGAGCAGACAGCTTTGCAATTACAATGGTGCTATTAGCAGCCTGCAAATCAAAGCCGCCGAACGGGGGCTCGAACTCACTACCCCTCGCTCTCTACGCCAGTGTGTTATCCATTGCGCTAACGGTCCCCCGGTATAATAATTTAGTTAAAGGTGCTACATATGTTTCCAAGGTAGGTTTATGTTTTTGTGTATGCGTTAAGTTCGTAAATTGAAGAATTTATAGCATACCTCTTCTAGAATGACTATTCTTAGGCATGAATTCTCATCCCAGAAGCATTTATTTATTTATTTATTGAGAATGTTGAGAATTTGTTGAGAATGCCTTTGCTCGTAAGTTCATTTATGGCTTCCATTTGCTGCCATGTTTTAGTTTCAGCTGATGTTGAAGTAGAAATAATTGTCATAAAAATCTGACAGTTTCTCGTGTCTGGGATAATTAATGTGTTACTGTTTTGTAGCCGGTGTACTACCCACCTGTTGCTAAAGGTAGCAACTTCTTCTCGGAGGCCTTTGAAAGCGAGGCTTCTTTCAAGAAAAGGTAGTGCTGCTCATTTAGCTACTGTCTTGTATTGGGGTTCTTTCTTGTTTATATGTCAACATTGTGGTTTTTATTTTCATTTGTAAATGTATTTTTAATGCTTTTCTGCAAATGCGTGACCAGTTAATCTGAATATTTGGTGCAGTGTGACTTGAAGTTAAATATCACCCCTTTCGCACCAGGGCCACATGTTAGTTATTGGAAATTCATTGTGAATTCTGTATATTATTGTTATGTATTATAATTTGAACTGACTGATTAGTTGGGACAAGTTTTGAGAACTCCAGGATGTTTTGCAAGTGTATGAAGTCTATAATTAATATCTATAGTTATGTTTAAATATTTCTGACATTTATTGTTTTGTGAACTACAGGATGTTTTGCAAGTATACAGAGTCTATAATATGGTTATGTTTAAATATTTCTGGCATTGATGGTAATAATGTGAAACCAGCATGAAGAGTTGCAAGATATTTGGATATATGTTGCGTGATTGTTTTCGGTACCATCTTATTGTCTATTAATATAAATGGCAACCTTAATTTATCATGACTCCTAGAGTCCTGGTATCATGTCTCTTTTATCATTTTGAGAAGCTTTATCATTTACTTTGTATTCTGTGTGAATTTCAAAATCTCTATCTAGATCGAGAATCATTTTATTTAATTGAATTGAAAAGGAATTTTTTCATCACGACTGTGTGTTTGTCTTTGCTGCGTAGGTGGATTATATCGCAGTCTAAAAAGGACGACACAGATGAATCCATTGCAAAATATGATGGTGAGTGATTCAGCGTTTTGACGTACTGAATCAGGACGGTGTAAAGTACGGTAACGTCATCGTTTGTTTATTTCACATCTCTTTCAACTGTTTACCCAGTTTCTTCAAGATGATGTGAATCAAAGTTTGATTTCAGTGAGATGGAATGTTTCTGTCAAATAAAGGAATGTACGTTAATCATCATTTACAGTATTATTGTTTTTTCCCCGAGGTGCATATGATTCCTCGGGATTTGCAGAAATTGGGGAAGGGTGATGCTCTGTAATGGCTACTAGTTTTTGCAGACGGTTTTGCAGAAAAGTGCTGCCCAGAGCGACTGCATTGAAGCGCTGAATAGTTCATATTTGACTTCTTACGCTAATAACACTTACGTTTGTTATGTTGTTTGACAGGCCAATGGAGTATTGAAGAGCCGAGTGATAATCCACTGAGAAATGACTTGGGACTTGTGCTGAAGGTATTTAGATGAGACAAGAATATTCTTTAATTGACCAATTGCTATCCGCTGCCAACAGTTAAATTCAACTCCTGTAATAACTTGTGATCATCCATTCAGACTGTGAATTGTAATCATTCTTTGGTTTGTCAGAATGAAAATTAAAAACAGAGATATTATTATTCATTTTTGTAAATATGTATTTAAACATTTATAAGGCATGGTGGTGTTATGAAAATGCTATATATAAATGATTATGTCATCCATTCATTCCTTCTTGATTTTTTCTCAGATCTGCAATTTCCTCAAATTTGTTACCAGTGAGTTTAAAGTTAATGTCTAAAATTATGTGATTACAGTCGAAAGCCAAGCATCATGCTGTGTCATCCAGTCTGAAGAAACCATTTGACTTCAGCGGAAAGCCGTTTATTGTGCAGTAAGTTTACCGTATACGCGGTTTGTTTTTCAGCTGAGGTTGGATCGGTAGTGCCCCTGAGTGGTGACCTTGAAGGGATTCTATATATAAATATCCATAATGAATAAACTATTAAGTAGTAAATATTAAACGTTCAGATTTTGACAAGAACAGAGAAAACTTAAGGGTACAGCAAAGATATAGGTTCTGTATTGCAGTGATGTTGGCTGGATTCGAGTCCGACTTGAGACTGTTTTTTACGGACTTGGACCGTCGTTATGACTTGGACTCTGACTCAAAGCCCTGGACTTGAATTTGACTTGCTCATTTATTTTCTGAGTTACGATTATGTCTCATGGCAGAAAATTGACTTGTATGATTGTTACTGGTCAGAATCTGATTTTTGAATTGTGTGTTAATTTTTCAGATACGAAGTAAAGTTTCAGGAGGGACAAGAGTGTGGCGGTGCCTACATTAAGCTGCTGTCAAAAACCAGTGAACTAAACCTTGTAAGTTTCTGCAGTGTTTTCTAAAAACTAAAATGATTGATGTGTGGTACGGTCGATTGATATATTGTATTGTATGAGGAGACATTTCTTACATGTAAAAATGTAAATGTCCCATACATCAGCTTGCTTAATGTTCTTTTATGTTTTTTCTAATAAATTGTTTATTTACACTCTATGTAAATTAACAATATTTTACAATGTTGTTTCAGAACAAATTCAACGATAAGACGGCCTACACAATTATGTTTGGTCCGGATAAGTGCGGGAATGATCACAAGGTAAGAATCGTTTCTAGAGTACTTTTTGCAGGTTTGTTTGTTTCATATTGGTTATCGTTTTTGTTTAATTGACTTAGATTAATATATTGTGTTGACTAATTTTTATTGATCATTACAACGGGTCTGTATTTTCATCTTATTATTCCTTATGATTTTTTTCTATTTTGTTACGTTTGGATTTAAGTCAGTGTTGCATAAACGTTTGTTGTTGTGAAATACTTACGTGTTTGCTGTACATTGATGTGCCGCATCTTCTTAGTCATTGCCCCCTCAGTCTGGAATGGGCTCCACTTGGTGCTACCCAGAACCTACTCTGTTCTATTGTGACCTGAAAACTATCGTTATTAGCTGTGCTGTAGTCTGGAACACTGCTATTTGGTAGCCTTGAAGAGGTGCTATATAAATTTCTTTCGAATGAATGATGTAATTTGCTAGCCTGTGTCTGCCTTATTTCACTACGCTTTCTACCTTTTAGCTGTTTACGTAAGGTCTTCAGATCTTTGATTGTCATTGATATGGGACTTGGGGGAAGTTGTTAATACTGTGTGGTTGTGGCTTAACGTGCTTTCTACTTTTGTTTCAGCTTCACTTTATCTTCCGACATAAGAATCCTTTGACGGGAGTGTTTGAGGTTGGTATAGAATGCATTTGAAAAACTTTATTTTGTTCTACCTGACTCGAACTTGTTAGTAACTGTGAATGAGTAGTTAAATTTTATTTTTGAATAAGCATTGTGGTTTAATTGAAACTTGGGTTAGTTAATTATTTCTTTGTAATCTCTAAGAGTGAATCTACAATGCAGTGGCTAGATGGTTGAGTGTGTCCTAGATGTAGAGTTTGTAGGTTTGAACCCTGCCTGAAACTGTCACTGTCTGCAGTATTTGCTTGGCACCATTTTCTGGGGGCATTGAGCATGAGAATCTGGTGCTACATAAAAATGCGTGTACTTTGTACATCTTTAAAATAGAAGAGCTATGGGTTTTTTTCTTCGTATCTTGCCTTTTATTTTAATTTCGACTTACAAGTGATGATGCAAGTCATGTTCTTTGGGACTGCCAGTGACTGGGAATATTGATCCAGACAGGTGTGTTTTATGTGGTTTGTTAATTACTATAGGCAGTCGCCATCAACAGGTTGCTGTGTAAATATTGATTGCTTCGGTTGGCAATCAATACAGGTGCAGAGAGTGCACGTGGTTAGTTCAGAATAAATGAGTAATGTGCGATTTTCCGACGAACAAGCTGTTCACATTTAATTGTCTTTTAAATTAGCGTGTCTGGCCTCATTGAACCCTGGTCTGTTGTCTGTCTGAATTCATTGACTAGCCTGTGTCTGCCTTACAGTGTCTTTAACTGGTTTAAATTACTGGTCTAGTACCTTGTTCATCAGTGCTGTAATATGCCGAGCAAATTTCTGTCCAGGGTAACGGCCTCTGTTGTCATAGACCCTGGTCAAATCGGATCCATCCATACAGTGTCTTTATAACTGCCTTTAACCCTTTAATGCCGGAGGGTATAGAATTTTCCCATATGTGTACCATTTAACACGTTCACCGCCTACACGCCATGTTAAATGACTGGATTCAGTACGAGTTAACTCGTACTGGGCGGTGAACGTGTTAACTACCATCTCGGCATTAAAGGGTTAAGTCTTCCAGCTGTTTATACTTACAAGGTCTTCAAGCAATTTTGGCTCAAGATTTCTTTACACATCTCAAAACTGTCCTTTTTAGCCGTTCTGGGGTTGAGAGCACTTCTGAGTAGTTGCCTTGAAGGGGCGCCATATAAATTCTCGTTTTTGAATAAAATTTTAGCGAATTTGTCTGATGTCTTTGATTGTCAATGATATGGGACTTGGGTCTCGTTTGCAACAGATGTATGTCAAAAACAACAGAAAACATATTGAGAGGAGGATTATTCCAATTTGACCAGGGTCTATGACAACAGAGGCCGTTACCCTGGACAGAAATTTGCTTGGCATATTACAGCACTAATAAGCAATTTTTCCTTGAGAGCAACTGAGACTGAAATTTATAGTAGGGAGATGAGCTTGTAAGGAAACAATAACAGGGTTCATTGATATTCCTGTTTGTATAAATTCTGACTTCTTGATGATATTTTTCAACTCTGTCACTGCTCGTACCTTGGCAGTGCCAGTCTCATGTGTGGATAAAGGAGGAGGGCAATGCTTTGTTAACCCTTTAATGCCGAGATGGTAGTAAATGGTATGGGAAATCCTATACCCTCTAGCATTAAAGGGTTAATACAATGCGGTGTTAAACTGAAATTACTACTACTACTGCTGATGACCATATTTTATGTCTGAAGTGTCATTTCTTTGTGTGAATTAGGAAAAGCATGCTAAGAAGCCAACTGTCAGTCTGGATTTGTACTTCAACGATAAGAAAACCCATCTCTACACTCTGAGTAGGCATTACGTTCCATGATGTTTTTGGGTTTGAATAATGAATATTATAGTCTTGAGCTATATGTTTGCCCTTGCGTCTGTTTTCATCTTCACTGGTCATATTCAGTATCGGTATGTTCAGTGCCCTGGAGTTGGAAGGTAGCTAGTTCGAATCTGCCCCAAGCCGCCGCATAGGAACCCTGGAGCAAGTCCTTCGCTAGCAATTGCTCATACTTTTCAGTGTGAAATTCCGATTCAGTATCTGCGCTGTAGTTGTGAGTGCCTCTGAGTAGAAATCTTGAAGATTTCTATTCAGAGGTGCTCATGACTACACCGCGTTCCAGGTTGTTGGACCAACCACAGAGAAGGAATGGTTCTGCATTGTTGCAGAATTGGCGAATAGGACCTCTAAGGAGCACAGTGCATGGCGGCCTGTGCAAGTGGAAAGAGGTGCCAGAGCTCACGCAGGTAATAGATTGCTCAGCCTGATAAGCACTACCACACCAAGGACACGATCTTGAATGAGATGCGCTGTGCGAGAGGAAGAGGATGTTATTCAGAAGATCTGAGTTCCATGTTTCTTGATATGTAATGGCATTTTTTTAGATCTGTCAGCTCAACGGCAGACATTAACAAGAACAGGTTTGCATTGACTGTACACTGTACAACCTAAATAGCTAAGACAATGTTCTGTTGAAATTATTTGTAGTCGTTCGACCAGATAACACATTTGAAATCCTAGTCGATCAGAATAGGATCAATTCTGGCAGTCTGCTGACTGACATGAGGTTTGTTTTTTGTTTTCGTTTAAGTCATTTTGTCATTGATCGTAAGATAAGGTAATTAGTAATTACTGAACACTAAATTGCAAGTATTATTCTTGTATTTATGTCATATAACCTGTCCAGGAGACCGACTTTGTTATCAATATTTTGTGTTTCCAGCCTTCCACTAACTAGGGGACAATTTAAAGTGAGGACAGATGCTTTTGACTCCTGTTAAACTTGATCTGTTATTACTGTATCATTTCAGTTTTAATAGATAAACAGGTACCGGGTATTGTTAGTTTTAAACTTTAACAGCCTAAAAAACTTGAATAGGTTTTTGGTTTTGATTGAGGCGTAGCATGATGTTTTTTACTAGTTTCTTCCATTTTTACTACTTATTTGTGTCTTATATTTTGAGTCTTTGATGCTGTTTCAGTCCACCTGTGAATCCGCCAAAGGAGATTTCTGACCCAAATGACAAGAAACCTAAAGACTGGGATGAGCGTGAAAAGTTGGTATTCATTGTTAACAAACAGTATGTTTATAGAGCAGTTATTTAGGCACCCTTGTAGCGACATGGCTGCGTTACGGCGCCATAGAAATTGTCGTTGTTATTATTATTATTACTATGAGAAATAACTTAAGGTTACGTTTTACCTCGTTTCATATAGATATTCAGTATATAAATGACTTTTGATCAGCGATGGTTCTGACATAGTTTTTGATAGTTCTGACACTTTGTGTTGGCTGAATTAAAGAGAATAGTCCTTCTGAAGTACGTATATACAGTGGTGTGTATGTATTGTATTATAAGTAATTGCAAAGCTGTCTGCTCAGTTAGTAGTTAAGTTTAATTAAGATTACTGCATAACTTGTAAATTTAAAGCGCAGTGCGTCTTGCAGGCGTTTCATTAAAGAAAAGATTATTATTATATTGAGAAATGTGTTTGTTTTATTCTAGAATTCCTGATCCAGATGCAGTGAAGCCAGAAGACTGGTTAGTTGATAAATGACATTAATAATATAAATGAAGAGAATGTCACAAAGTGTTGTGTTATGCTTCGCTTTTTCTTTGTACTGGACTTGTTTTGGTAGGTGGCACTATTAGGAGCGCCAAATTTCAGCTTATTTAACTGAAACTTTTCCAATTTTAAAGATGTGTTACAAAAGTAAGTCGTTTGTGACTTGGAATTGGGTCACTTAAGGACTTTTTATTGTCATTTTTCACTTGTCGAAAGATTATTATTAAATTGATCGTCTTTCAATCACCATTTAAGCTGATTCTTTTACTCTTGAGTACGTGAAATTCTATTTATGATTATTATTTTTAATGTTCATTAAATAATAAATAGCGTTCAGTAATAAAGTGCATTGGTGTGAACGAACATTCTACGAAAAAATTACTTCGGAAAGAGTTTATGTAGGCATATGATTATGCTTATTTGTTTAAATTATGAGTTGTATTGAAAATATTTTACATTATTATTTGCTAAATGTCTAAGAATTAAGCAGCCAACGTTTTGTTCGGTTTATTTAGGGATGAGAAAGAGCCAGAGATGGTTGAAGATGCAGATGCGACAAAACCTGACGGTTGGCTGGATGATGAACCAGAACTTATTCCAGATCCCTCAGCTGAGAAACCATCTGACTGGTGGGATTTCATCTTTGCACACTTTTCTACCACTCCTGTATATTTGCTTTAAAAATAATCTATATAAATAAAAATGAAACTTTGCGATCCTGCGGTCACGATCACGCCGAAACTGACGCATCAATTGTTTTGAAAATTTACCAAAACCTTCCATTCCGATACCGCAAGGTCACGACATTTCTTTTCCCGAAAAAAACCCAATCGTTTCCACAAAAAGTGAACTTTGCAATCCGTTCGCCCGCCATTTGCAATTTGAACGAAACGGCACGCTTCCAAAATTTCAGAATCGTCTTTACCCGAAACAAAGTGACTAAGCATTAATGAGTGCGCGTCCCCTGACGTCATAAGCGACTCGATAAATAATTACGTTACGGCCTTCAAAAATTCTTGGGCTCTATCCGCTGTCAGTAAAGGATGGTCTGAGGGACGAAACGAGCGGAGTCGGAGGTGGACGGAGCGGAGGGGAAGAGGGAGGGGGATGGGGAAGGGGAGGAGGAGGGGAGGGGAATGGGGAGGGGGAGTGGAGTGGAGGGGAGGGGATGGGGAGGCGGAGGGGAGGTGGAGGGGATAATAGAGAGGGAGGGGGAGGGGCGGGGGAGGGGAAGGGGGAGGGGAGGGGGGTCTTTTCTGCCACAGCAACGCGTGGCTGGGTACAGCTAGTGATAATATACATTATTCATGTTTGTTTTTTTGTATGTGCAGTTTGTGCACTTGTTATAGCGCTCCTTCAAGCTCTCTCTACTCAGAGGCGCTCCCGAATGCAGAACGGACACTGCATCGGTGTTTCACGCCGAAGCGCTGAGCAATTGTGAGTAAAGGACTTGCCCAAGGTCCTTACACGGCGAGGTGGATTCGAACCTTCCAGCTCCAATGCAACGACTACACCACCCCGTTTACTGACTCTGATGGTGAGATAGATTGGATTAGATTAGGTAGCAAGACAGCATGTTAAGACATCAGTTTTGCCTTGCCCTTTTGTTGCTACATAATTAATTAAATGTCCAGATGCTTGAGAATACATGCATTATTGTATTTTTTCCAGGGATGAGGACATGGATGGCGAATGGGAGCCTCCTATGATAAGTGAGTCGCTTGTTGTCAATAGATTACTGATTATAATTAGAGACCTTGGCTCAAAAAAATTTCTAGGGAGATGTAGTGTTTTGTACAGCAGTTTTGCCGTAATTAATTAGATATTTGGAAGTTGGGAACAATAGCTCTGTATTATTGATGTAAGATCTCCTGTAAACCTTATTAGGTATATTACAAGACTGTATCGGAATTGTTAAAGTTTAAAGATTTGTTTAATTGAAGTCATTTACTGGCACTTTGTTGATCAATACAAGATATGTGGTTTCTTTGTGAGCTAGTTTTTTTTAAACATTTGGCTTGAAGTTTCCAGTTATAGCTTGGTTTTCGATCAATGAGTAATAGTAGTAATTGATAAACCTAGATTTTGTATGACATGTTTGAAATTAATTGTGAGATATTGCATAGTGTCACTGGAGGCATGCATCCCAAGTTTAATCTCCTTTCAGGCATGACCCCAATAATATCTGTGAGGCTTGATATGGATTCCCAAGACCAGAATCATTATGAGTAACCTACTATTTCTGTCAAGAGTAAATACTTCGGTCTTTTTATGGGGTAAGCTATAGTCTGATTTTTAAACTAATTTTAAGTGTCACGTTTTGCACAGTTATCCTAATTTGACTTTTTGACAAGAAGAAATTATGTTTTGTGTTATTTTTTTTTCTGTTAGATAATCCTAAGTGTGCTTTTTTTTAGATTGATTTTTAAAGTATTTTAAGTTTCATGTTTTGCACAGTTATCCTAATTTGGCTTATTATAAGAGGAAATTATGTTGTGTGTAATTAATGTTTCTGTTAGATAATCCTAAGTGTGAGGGTGTTAATGTTTCTGTTAGATAATCCTAAGTGTGAGGGTGTTAATGTTTCTGTTAGATAATCCTAAGTGTGAGGGTGTTAATTTTTCTGTTAGATAATCCTAAGTGTGAGGGTGGTCCTGGCTGCGGTGAATGGAAACGACCGCAGATCAAGAATCCAAAGTACAAGGGCAAGTGGTATGCACCAACAGTCGACAATCCAAACTACAAGGTATCTATCAATAAAGGAAGTTGTGTATTGCGGTGGTATTTGTTTGTATGTGCACTTGTTATAGCGCCTCTCTCTACTCAGAGGCGCTCCCGAATGCAGAGCGGACACTGCATCGGAGTTTCACATCGAAGCACTGAGCAATTGTGAGTGATGAACTTGCCCAAGGTCCTTACGCGGCAAGGTGGATTCGAACTATGTTTCAAGGTCTTAGTGATTGAATTAAATAGTTGCATTAAATAATGCAATCTCTCTCGCCTAGTCTAGTCTCTGACGTTGAAGCGTGTTGGGCTCTTCGCTCTACTGTAGTGTACTTTTGCACCCCTCATTGAAGGGAGGTTTTCAGGTAATCGTAACACTCTGGCATGTAGACTAAAAAATTGTAGAGTGTACGGACGCGGTATCGCTTCCCACTACCCTCGCAAAGATCCATTCCATCTTCCATGCCGCAGAGTGTGTTGGCGAAATGAGCCGTTGGACGTGGTGGGCTGACAGTTAAATTTGACTCTTGTAATGACGTGTAATCATCCATTTAATGCAATGAATTGTAATCATGCTGCATTGTGCCAGTTTGAAATTAAATGAAGATTTTTACTGAAAAAAGTAAGCACCAGAACTGATCTTTATGAAGTTCTTCTTCTTTCTGTTCTCTGCCCTTAGGCAGGTTCGAATGTTTGACGTCTCCATTCTTCCCTGTTCTGTGCATTCTTTTTCAGCTTCTGATAACCGTCTTTCATCATCCAGTCCAACAGTCTTTGTCTTGGTCTTCCTCTCGTTCTTTTCCCCTCCAGTTTCCTCTCTATGATTGTTCTTAGCATCGAGTCTCCTCTGAGTGTGTGCCCTATCCATCTTCTTTGTCTTTCTCTAATTGTGTGTATCATCGATCTCTTTTCTCCAACTCTTGTCAATACCTCCACATTCGTTACATGATCCCTCCAGCTGATTCTTTCTATCCGTCTCCATAACCACATTTCAAATGCTTCTATTCTCTTGATGTCTTCCATCCTCATAGTCCATGTCTCCGATCCATATAGCATCACACTCCACACTAAGGTTTGTCTGATGTTATGAAGTTATGAGCTCAGAAACCATATGATCAGAACCAGGAATCATGCTTTACCAAATTGAGCACTGGAAGAGAGCCAAGCGTCAAGGCCTGCTGCTGCTAATGCTATTACTAACTAGTTATAATAATTTATCGTGTTTGTTGTGATGTGATTGTTTACTGTCGTTCTTTTTTTAGGGGAAATGGAGTCCGCAAATCATTCCAAACCCAAGCTTCTTTGAAGACCTCGAACCATACAAAATGACTCCCATTGTAAGTTTCATCGTCTTTGATTGCTCGATAGTTTTGGACCTTACTGCTATGTTGAATCAAACAATGTTGAATCTGAGTTGAGTTCTGACTTGGCAACTCCAGGGAAATATTATCATGATCGTAGAATGTGAATCTGTGGCACAGTTATAGAAGTTGTCTGATGAAGACCAGATTTTGTAAAGTCAACGAGAAATGGTTATTTGAAACGAAGCTTATTCATGCGCGTTGCGCACACACCAAACACTAAATATATGACATGTTCTCAGTCCAGCTACTTCGCAGTTCGCTTATCTAACTAACTTATATCACCATTCAGCCACTTAACTTACAAGTATAATTAATCTTTTACCCGTTTGCCCCAAGAATATCCACTGAAAACGGGCTTAAAATTTAAAAATGAATGGGTAAAGGGTTAATGGGTCCCTATCTAGCATTGCCCGTCCCTTCAGGTGTGCATTTTGTTCCCACAATTTGCACAAAAACTTCCTTATGAATTCTGGTTTTTAATCATTTCTTTGTTGTATTTATTCAGTATGCTTTTTTTTAAACTGAAATTGTTTATGCTGGGTTGAATAAATGAATTGCGTTTAATCACTATTTGTAAAAGTATCTATTTTGTTGTAGGGTGCCGTTGGTCTTGAGCTGTGGTCAATGTCGGACAACATTCTGTTTGACAATTTCCTTATTACGGACGACAGGTCGACCGCTGACCAATGGGCTGCTGACAGCTGGGCGCTCAAGTCCAGTGAGGAGGCAGCCGGATCATTTTCCGTAAGTGACCACTAGGTGGTGCTGTTGTCTGTGGTATAGTAGTTGATTGGTCAGAGTGTGCTGTCTAGTAATGCTGATGGTATGGGTTCGATCCCCACCCAAAAGAATAGTTGCTGTTTAAATAGTTTAAATTTTATAGAATAGTTGCTGTTTAAATAGTTTAAATTTTATAGAATAGTTGCTGTTTAAATAGTTTAAATTTTATAGAATAGTTGCTGTTTTTGCCACAGCAAGTTGTCAATCACAAGTGATTTGTGCCACCAATTGCCTAGCACTGGGTCATTTGTGAGTAAATGCTTAATAGTATATTGTATTCTATTGTGTTGTATATGACCATTTGTAAAACACTTCTATTCTCGAAAACCTTTCAGAAGTGCTCCCAGTGCCATCGACCCTAAGAGAAAAGGTAGCATTTGAGGTGAGAGAAAGCTGTGGATGGACTGACTACCAGAGATAATGATGAAGCGAACTGATGGATGGAGTCCATTACATAGAGAGGGACCTATGCAGGCAAAGCATCTGGATTGAGCTGTTGCAATGTCATGGCGCGGGGAACAAAGAGGTCAAGCCGATCGCTGAACCATTATTTATGTTGGCATGTGTACCACTGCCTTTCACTTGCAAGACGTCAGATTCTTGCAGCCGCTTGTTTATTACACAATGCTTGCAGTCGATATAGAATTGCTCTCTTTAAGCTAGGTACAAGATCAGAAATCAGAATTGTGAGTGAAGGACTTGCTGAAGGTCCATTACTCAAGTGTTTTCATTTTTGCCTCCTTGCATAAAGTACATGGTTCACAATTTTTATTTTAAAGAGATATTTATATTGGATTTTGGACCTAGGATTTTGTGCTATTTGAAAACATTTTGACATTGATTGGATATAGAAATTATGTACGTTTGTTTATTATACCATGTCTGTACACCAAAATGCGGATAGCAATTGGTATATTAACACATTCACCGCCTACACGCCATGTTAAATGACTGGTTTAACTACGAGATATCTCGTACCTGGCGGTCAATGTGTTAAAGAATATTCTTATCTTATCTTCTTGATTGACAGGGTGGTGTAGTGCAGTCGGTGATGGACGCGACTCACGAGCGACCGTGGTTGTGGGCTGTGATCATTGTAGTCGTCATTTTGCCTATTGTCTTACTGGTGGCGTACTGCTGCATGTCGCCATCGAAGGTATTATGATGGAATTTTAATGCTTCTTGGTTTTCCTTGGGATATTTTAGTTATTAACATTCGTTGCTAGATTATGAAGTCTGTTGAACCGTTCAAGCTTTAACGTTAAATGTATCTCTGTATAATGTTGTCTTTTGTATCTCTGTATAATGTTGTCTTTTGTATCTCTGTATAATGTTGTCATTTTGTATCTCTGTATAATGTTGTCTTTTGTATCTCTGTATATAATGTTGTCTTTTGTATCTCTGTATAATGTTGTCTTTTGTATCTCTGTATATAATGTTGTCTTTTGTATCTCTGTATAATGTTGTCTTTTGTATCTCTGTATCTCTGTATATAATGTTGTCTTTTGTATCTCTGTATAATGCTGTCTTTTGACCTTGTTCCCTCACTAGGGCTTAAATAGTGATTTATTTTTTCTTTAAGTCTCCCATTGCTTAAGGAATTTGCATCGGAATTTCGATGCTGAGAGAGCTTCTCAATAGCTATTCTGTGAGATGGGTGTGGTATATGAATCTATGGATTTGATGTGATTTAGGACAGAGTTACTAAGAAAAATGATGTTGCTAATGCTTGATACCCATGACTGCCACTCAGGCTGGGTTAACCCTTTTCCGACCAAAGTGTAGTAAATAGTATGGGATATCCTATGCCCTCAGTCTGAGTCGGTAAAGGGTTAAGGTACCGATATTATCATTACATCAGTGGTGCTTGATGCGTAGAAACTTTCTTTACTAAAATCGAAACATTTGTTGACTTGAAGCCGGACGAGGTTGCTGAGCGCAAGAAAACGGACGCACCATCGGCCGACTCGAACGCTGGGGACGAGGATGAGGATCAGGCGGAACAGACGCGATCGACGGACGATGAGGAGGAACAGGCAGCGGAAGAACCAACCCGTTCTCCTGCGAAAGAACCGACCGGTTCTCCGGCGAAGAGACCAACGAAAGGAGACTTAGAAGCAACGAGTGAAGTTAGTCGCGTTCTTTCGATTAATTTGCTGTTCAAGATCTTGGTATTCAAAAGAATTGGGGTTATTTTGAGGGTTTCCATATGCTGAAATGGATCATTTCAGAAGTTTTTTAGACACATTTCTGTGTTTTGCAAACCTATTCTTTGAAACTCTAGAATGGGAAGAAACGACTTTTTTCTGCCTATGACTTTGGCCTTGAGAAGCAGATAGAATGTTCAACCACATTTATCTAATAAACTAGACTTCTTGAAAACAAGTGAAACGTAATTGGATAAGCAATCACTTGTTACTCTCTTTGTGTTCCATGACCTATGAGTTCAATCATTCATTCAATTAACTTATATATAGCACCCATCATGAAACCTATTTGCGTTGGTTGTGTCATATTAGATGGTGATTTGAGTGAGTCTCATTTCTAGATGTGTTGACTTTGTGATTCATTTTTTAATGCATCCATTGATTCGCTGATGTGTTTGCACAACCTCGGTTTCCATAACCTCTGTTTGCAGAGCACGGATGCAAAGAAATCGAGCGATTCTGAGGAGGCGAAGCCAAAGGAGGACGATGCAAATGAAGACGAGGCTGGGGACAAGGAAACAGCCGGCCGTGGTGCACTGTTTGACAAGTACGTTCAAATAAAATGATTTATAATTAATTATAAATGAATGCTAGGATGAAATGGCTTTTGCGTTGGTTGACTCTGTACGCAAGGAATCTGTTCCAGAGAGTAGGTCTAAGGCAGTGGTTCCCAACCTTTTTTGCCTTTAGGGACACTTTTTCTAAGTGAGAGGACACGAGGGCCACTTTTTCTTAGTTGAAGGACATTAGAGGGCCACAAGGCTAAAATTTCACTAACTAAAAGCATGTAAAAATTGTTGTAATTGATTCAACACAGAATGTTTGATGTTATGCAAAGATGTCAAAATAAAATGATTTGCAATAGAAATTAATTATATGTTCTATCCTGTCCAAATCGCTATTTTTTCATATATATTAAAAAATTTAATTTTCCTATATGAGGGCCATTTTCTTAGGCCTGGCGGGCCACGGGTTTGGAACCACTGGTCTAAGGTAATCCTGCAAATTGGAAACTGTACCTAACCCTTTACCGACCCGTTGGTATAGGATATCCCCATCAAAAAGGAAGCGATAGAGAAAGATCTTGCCCGATCAATTCATTGAATAATGAGAACAGTCAAGGTCACTTACGGTTGGTATCTAAAATGTGTACAAAAAACACTGTACATGTACATTTATCTGGCCATGCAGTTTGTAACTGGACCTGTGTGATATGGACTTTGGTATTTCTGTGGTACTGTTTGATGCCATTTTCAGCAGCCCCAACTCATGTGTTGCATTGTCTTTTATAGTTGCATTGTCTTTTATAGTTGCATTGTCTTTTATAGTTGCATTGTCTTTTATAGTCGCATTGTCTTTTATAGTTGCATTGTCTTTTATAGTTGCATTGTCTTTTATAGTTGCATTGTCTTTTATAGTTGCATTGTCTTTTATAGTTGCATTGTCTTTTATAGTTGCATTGTCTTTTATAGTTGCATTGTCTTTTATAGTCGCATTGTCTTTTATAGTTGCATTGTCTTTTATAGTTGCATTGTCTTTTATAGGCCAAAGCAGAGGAAGAAGAAGTCAAAGAAGGACGCTGTTGGTGACAATGACAACTGATGGCGCCATTCTCCAGCGCCCTATTGTTTTGTCGTCACGAGGTCCAAAACAAAGAAGAATACAACTATTCAAGAAGATAGCGATGGTGTATTATAGTACGCTCAGATACACACGCACCAACCAACACACACACTCAGACGCATACATTCATACGTACATATAAAGACGTGGGGTACATACATACTGAGTATGCTTTACTGACTGCGATATACATTGTTATTTATGTATATATTATATATATATATATGTATATTATATATATATATATATATATATTTATATGCACCTGAAAACAGTTGATTTCTTTTGTGTGTATATATGTGCATCACTCCAAGGATGCTCTTGACTTGCACATGGTAGAATTACCATCTTTAGAATGCATGGGTGTATACATAATTGCATATGTATATGAGATACATATATATATTAATATATATATATATGTTTATTTAGAATTTATATGTTTATAATGTTTGGGTGCACATATATGTTCTTGTGCAAACAATGTATGCTGTTTATTGCGCATAATGTATGTTTGTACAAAGTGTTTATTTGTAAGGATACTTTAGTTATTTCATTGTTCTTGAGCCATTCGTTGGTTTAATTCCACTGAGCATACTATTACATCATTACGAGTTTTAATTCTCTCAAAGTTGTAGCTATTTCTCTGAAAAACTGAATGTACTCTTAAGAACAAACTGAAGTTGTTTTTTTTCTCCAATACTGGAGCTAATTTTTTATGGTGCACTTTGCATGGTGCGGCATTTGTTGTTTTACAGCATATCTTGTAGTTGAAAGTATCATAATGGAGAGTGATGACTTAAGAAGTTGAGGAAAATGTTGAAATTTCTGGAGCTTGTAGAATATTGTGTCATTAAAAAAATGTCATAAATTTTGGTTTTAAAAATTCTAAAGTTTATTCAGAGAAGTACCATTTTCAGGAGGCATGGAAACGTTTTCAAAAATTTTGATTATGCCACTGACTGTAGCTTATAATTATGAAAAGTGTGCATAAACGTCTCTTATTATTCAATTTCTGGAATTGATTTATAAGCATAATCAATTGCAGTTTTTGTGCAGTCTGAGCGTGAAATATACAAATTTAAATAGTGCTTTGGGCGTAGTATTGATGTTGCTTTTCAAGAATTTTATGTTTGATTCTCATGTTACTGCACTTTTCTTTTAAACCTTTAGGAATATTTTAAGTACTGCGTTACATTAAGATTTAATTACGCGACATCTGAATCGGAAGTCAATAAAAATTTTGATCCATGTATGGATTTCGAAAAGAATTAACGTTACTTCGATGTGTCCTTTAAAAGTTAAGAAGTTTCTGATGTACAATTTAATCGGCGTTATTTGTATCCTACATTTTAGAGAATAAGAATGGACTTGAAACCGAGTTGGCTGTTTCGTAATAAAATTTGGTAGGTTTTGAATGAAAACTGTTTGTTGCTTTTGCTTAACTTGTTTTTACAGCTCTACTTTGTTGTTATTGAGCAGACTTGTTGCTTACTTTGTCGGAGTTTTTTTTCTCGTCTAGAATTGATTGCACAATGAAGTCTGAGAATCGGGTCTAGTGTTATCTTGTTTCCCTGTACAAATCTGATGCAGTAATTTATGTCGAGCTCGTGATAGTATCGAGTAATCAATCTATTGTGTAGTTCGGAGAAAATTTTTAATGTGCCACTGACTATATATATCTTGTAGCACGCCTTCCACGGTGTTATTGCATTTTCACTTGTATGGCTGAAGTCTTGCACTGGCTCCCTAGCACCTCATGGATGCAATATAGTATCATCCTTCTGGTCTCAATATCCCAACTTGGTCTTGTCCCCAAACATTTCTCTGACTATATTATGCGTATTAAATTTATTAAAGCCTCTCTCTGACATTTGTTTGCCTTGTGCAATCTACCAACCATCTTGACCTCTTCATTATTTGGTGTGCCTTGGACCCTTGGTCAGGCGTATGCTGTGATAGGTCCCTCCATGTGGAATGGCCTTCTCTATCTTCTGCGGGCTAAGCTCATGTCTGGGCTCTTCCCTGCATCCTCTTGCTCTCTCAAGATGTTTCTTTTCCCCAGAACTTCTGTGCTAGATAGTCTACACTGCAAGAGGTGCTCTATTAATTTTTAATATGATATGATTATGCACGCAGAGTCTGTATAGGTGTATGTTGTGAGAGAAAAAAATTAGTTTTGTATGAAAAACCGTCGAGTGGTTTCGAGTGGTTTTAACATCCAGTTAATTTTACTCGATTTTAAATTGTTTTTTGTTTTTGTCGCCGAAGTCTACTTGAGAAGACTTGTTGAGATGCAACGCGTGCTGCTCATTATAGTTAAGAGAACGGAGAAGTTGTTTGGAGTTTGAATAAATTCTTTTTATATATTTATGTGCATTAACATAAGTGTTTGGTAAGCAGGTTATTAGTCAAAGTATCTGGTTATTAGGTCAAAGTATCTGGTTATTAGTCAAAGTATCTGGTTATTAGTCAAAGTATCTGGTTATTAGGTCAAAGTATCTGGTTATTAGTCAAAGTATCTGGTTATTAGTCAAAGTATCTGGTGGTAACCCACGGTCCCTGTTCACTCAATTGCTCACAAACATTCTGCGTAGAAGGACATGCTCTTAGATCCATTCGCACGAACTGCTACTATGAAGAATCAAGCCTTTTCCATGGTGGGCCCAGTGGTCTGGAAATTGGAATGGGCTCCCACAGGAGCTATGTCTGCTTCCTAGGGCTCTTACTGAAGCAGTTTTTATTCAACTCAAAACTGTTCCTATTTGCTGTGCTAAAGTTGGGAGTGCTTCTGAGTAGTCCCCTTGAAGAGGTGCTATAGAAATTTTTGAGTGAATGAATTTTGATGATCCTGTGGCATTGGAATTAAGTGACCACATATATCTATGACCAGATTTAGGCAACATCTTTTATAAAAGAAGTCTGCTTAGTTTTTTCGTTTTAAGCCACATCTTTACATAATGCGTGCATTGTGAGCTTTGTTTTTATACATTTTTTAAAACTGCTGGATAGCCATGTGCCAAAATGCATGAAGATTGTATGTAATGTTGTGCATAATGATAGGAAATGTTTATACATGACATAGGTCCTATAAAGCCTACTTGAAGACTTGTAGACATATAAAGCGTATATTGAAATATGGAAACAGATTGGGGATAAAGAGAGAATAAAGTGGGGGGAAGTTTGTCCGTTTAGCTTTGATAGGACCTCAAATGCCCCCTATGGTTCCAAACTGCAATGTTGATTCTGTATTTAGGGCCACCATGGTCCATAGCATGCTGCCATTATAGATAATTGTTTCGTCAAAGCAGAGCAAGTGGCGTTCTCACAATCGTAAATTTAAATAGCGCCACTTAAAGAGAAACTCCTCAGAGGCGCTCCCGACCTGACACCAGATCACAATCAAACTTCCCAGGGCCAGGGAGCAATAGAAACAGGCAGGCCGGTGTGTTGCATTTTGGATGGAGGCTGCTGGCGTGCAGTCTCTCATCATCCAGCCAGAGGCCTCGTTACAGCCGCCCTCTACCCTCCCCCCCTACATCCGTCATGAGGTTGACCTAGAAACAAGTGGGAAAGACACAGGCAGCGTCATCTGCTCGAGGCCTATAAAGTAGCAGCTGCAACTCTTCTTGCCTGATAGACTAGGATACTATATGCATATACACATATACATACTGTAATATATATATTTACATACACATAGCGTCATATATATATGTATATATACTGTAATACACATATACACACACATATATACATACTGTAACACACACGCATATATATATATATATATATACGATCAATATTTGCCTATCTAAATATAGTTGGCCGACGGTAGATTGTTACCTCAACGTGACTGGCTTTCTCAGCACATACAGACCTCGGGCATTCGCTGCAGAGCATGCTCATATTCGCCAAAGAAACTCACAGAAAATATCAAATTTTGTAGGTAAGCGAACAAGAAGAAACATCGGAGCGTTTACATTTTTCAAGCTGCGGTGAAAACGAGTGGCCGCGTTTTTTAAAGCGTGTTGAAGGGCTATCTTCAGAACGAACGGTGAGTCTCGCTTGAGTAGCCTAAGCCTAAGCCTAGCTTGTCTATATAGCCTGCGTGTCTCGTGGGCAAGAGCCTCAAAAAGTCAGCCAGAGGCCTGGATTTCTTGACCTTTAGGCTACAATGTTTCGCACGCTAGGCCTACATCAGTAAATCTAGACTAATCTAATATTTGTGAACATCTGTGGGCCTAATTGTAAAGCGCTTCAAATGCCAGAGCTGCTCAGAATCGCTCTAGGCCATTGTCGATTCTGTGCATTCATGTAGGCCTAGACCAGTTTCTGTAGCCTTTCGAAAGCTTTGTCAGTTGTTTGAACAAGATGTCAAATATTATTTAGGCCTACTTAAGTTTATTTCTAGAACCATTCGAAAGATTGTCAGTTGTTTGCCTACGATGTCAAATTTACTTAGGCTAGGTTTTATGAAGTGCCACTTGAAAAACCCGCTGGGTAAAATGTAAAGCGAGGCCTTGCACTATTGGGCCTATTGTGTCAAATAAGTAATAACAATAGCCTAGGCTTATAATAATTGTGCCTAATTTCGAGTAGGCTATCACTTGTAACGTAGGCTAATCGTTTACTAGCGAGTAGCCTATCACACTTGCAGCGTAATCGCTATTCTGGTGAATCTACTCTCATTTAAAACTTACAGCGCCACTTGAAATCAACCGAGGGGCGCCATCTTATTCACGAGCGCTGCGTCGAAACAGAAGGCTTTGTGCAGCGTAAGGCGTAAGCGCCATGCTTTTATTAGGCTACTTATAGCATTGCACATTATTTTCATCATGGTCTTCCATTTTTCAGCCATAAATAGGAATAAAGGACATCCAATGTTCACGGTGATTTTTTCAAGTCCGGGTTTTAGTGTTAGGCTAGTCTCTATCTTGCTCTCTCATTTATGCCAGCTGCCCAGCGCGCTCTTGGCCTACATATAATGTTACGCGCACATTTAATGTCTTGTTTACAAACAGGAACCTGACTTTAATGAATATGCATGAAGCTTCCACTCAGCAATGCATGAATATGCACGCAGCTAGGTCACGTGCGCTGTCTATTCTGTAGCGCAGGGGTCGTCTCAAAACGTTGCTCTTACGTCTCTTGCGCAGCTATAAATTATAGAAGCAGCCGCTGAAAACAGCTAAATCGGTGTCCAATAACTCAGCCCCCGTCTGTGTGTGCCAGACAAAGATGCGGCGTAATTAAAAATTACTAGCCAATTACACACCAATGCGTCACTGCGTGTCTGCCTCACATAAACAACCGCCGCTAGAGCGATGAAACACGTGATTTTTCACAGAAGGCCACGTGATACCATCGCCTTGGTGAATCCTGTAAATATCCTGAAGCTACTCTGGTCACGTGATTATATGCGCGCCAGATTGTAAGTCGCAGGAAATATTATTATTGTAAACAACGGAATAAAATCATTGATATAGGCTAATATTTACAATTACTAATGCTTTGTTAATTCAATTTACCGAATGTTTAATTCAACGTGAAGTATGCGACAGTTTACCGGAAGAGACCAGGCTACATTTTATTTATTTTGTTTTCTTGCTGGTTTTGATTTGTTGATCTCTCTGGATAAACAAGTTTGATTTGCTTTGATTTGCATTTCGCCTGGGAATTTATGTCATTCATGACAAACCTCAACTGTTTAGTATGAGTGAACACGTTACACTTCTACAAGCCCTATAGCCTAGGCTACATCTGCAGCGCTTGAAGTGTAGAAAAAGATGTGCCTGGACGCCCCCTACGTACCGTAAGAGGCGCCCATGCTGTGCGGGCCTATTAAGTGACTGACAGCAGTGACAGGACGGCTTTCAGATTTAAAAAATAAGTGCCTGGACACCGTCCATGACCGTCCAATCACACTGCAGGCCCTGGCCATAATTATGTCTTGCACGGTAGGCTTTACTATTTATTACTTTCTTCGAATCTTTGCTTATTGCTCTTTGACGACATTTCGTCATAACAAAAATGATTAGTAAGTGTCGTCCTCCTCCTTTGTGCCGGCTTGGGACTGGCACTGCCAATGTGCGCGCAGTGGTGGGGCTCTCGAGTACTATGTCAAACATGCTGCTGTATCATGTCAAAGATAATTAATTTTGTGTCTCCTTCCTCCTTTAACTATGCTTTGGACTGGCACTGTGAGAGAATGAACAGCGGCAGCAATTGCGATTCAATTTATCATCGGTGGACAACCAAACAATCAGGGATCTGTTCTGGGCCATTGACCACAGTTTGAGCAGTAGATCCTGGTATACAATGTCAATTATGTCATGTACTTGGCCCAGGATGTTACAGGTCATTGTGTAGCGGTCAACGTTGCAGCTGTTCGCGATATTCGACGCTCAGAGATGCCACTCTGAATTTAAAAGGTCTGATCCGGCCGAAAAATATGGCTTGAAAAGGCTAGATTGAGAATTTCGGTGAAAAATACATAGCTATGCCTAGATGAACTTTCTGACGACCTTTTCTTAGTCTTTCGCTCCAAAATCTGCAATTTTTGGCCCAAGATCACACTATTTTCGACTTTTCTCACGTCTTTTGTGCATTTTTATCTTTTAAAAAAATCTATTTTATCCTATGTTAATTTTTTTCGAAAAAGCCAGATCATGACAAAAACCTAGACAAGACTGAAAAACCTAGATCTAGGTGAGAAAAGCTATGAGTGGCATCCCTGGCGACGCTGTGTTGTCAGTCACGTCGCGAGGATTCAGTAACTTAGCAAACAAAAGGCGCATGATTGTGATTTACAGGCATAGTAACTGTCCTGCAGTTGTAGATTATATTTGTTCGGTAAAGCAATTGTTTCAGTTGATGGCCGACCTCCAGTCTAAGGAAAAACTTGTCGGTCTATAAAACTGATCTACAATATTATTCTACACATAGGCCTACAGGCCTACTTTTGCGAAGTAATTTTATGACAGTAATAAGCGTAGGCCTATTATAATTATAGTTATATACTCCGAAGTGCTAGACTAGGGCGATGTTTTTAACGGCGCATGAAGGTGGAGACACAACAATAGAGTTCAAAATGAGGCTATAGATGCTTAGGCCTTTATCTCGGTACCCCAGAAAAAATTACGCATAGGCCTGTGCTCTAGCCCTTTATTTGCTAGGCTAAATGACGGGCACAGAGGAAATCCACCCTCTCCCCTAGAGGGTAATTTGTATTCGCAGCGTATACATGCGAAAAAATAGGGGAAGGTTGGCAAAGGTGAACCACGTAAGGATGACGCTGGTCCATCTTTATCAACCTTCCTCATACCTTATTTCGTATTGATAGGACCCTCAAACGAACTTCTATATTACTACCGATTGTTGAATCGCTACTTTGTTGATAGTGCAGATCAGAAATGACCTTAATTAATCAACTCTCTTTGCTTAAATTTCAAGCTGAAATATTCTGTGGTCAACACCTGAGACTGCGTCGCGCTTCTGTTGATTTTAGGATCTGGTTCAAGAGGTCTACATACGTAGGCCTATCACCTAAATATAGGCCTAGCAATCGATGCGATGGCCTACATATGACAAGTAGGCATGTTATCTACTAAAGTGCGCAGAACAGGCCTATGGAGTATATGCATGCACATGGGCGTCCGCAGGAATTTTTCTAGGGTGGCGCAAACTTTTAAATAATTGTCACATGGTCTAAATGTAATGGGTGACAGTTTGAATTTCCATATTACCACGAAAGAATCCTTTAGCCTACCTATAGTCCTATACGTTATGCACCCAAAGAAAGATATATAATTATAGTTCAACTTGAAGAAGTAATCGATAATCACATTGAATATCGTGTTGTAACAATCACAACCAAATAATCTAAATTTATGTGCAACTATGCGAAAAATCCAGGGGGGCGCACTTGCGCCCCCTTGCGCCCCGCTGCGGACGCCCATGCATGCATACTATAAATTCAATGCTGTATTGTATCTATAAGTATTGATATCGCTCTGTAGTACGCGTAAGCTTTTGAGTATAGTTACTTTAGATGGACCATGCAGTCATTTGCATTAAACTTATACTATAGGCCTAATACTAGGGTCAGTCCTGTCGGTTGTAACTTGTAAGCCTATTTCGAGATATGGAATAATAGTGAGGGCAATATTAAAGTATATATGGGTTTTACAGCATCGCTCTCTCTGTTATTATTGCATTTGTGATCCAATGAATTGCGAATAGGAGATAAAATCCCGAATCCTTCGCATCTGTTAGGACTGTATAAAAATGGAAGTTATTTTTTAACTACGCTAAAATTCGTATACTCTGACATTGCCAGTCCCAAGCCTTGATAAAGAAGGTGGGAAACGCTAATGATCTATGCTATCACACTGAAGCTGAAGCTACTACTAGCCTACTACCGCGGTTGTTTTTAAAATCTGGCACACACACGCACACTATTACACACGCACAGATCTTCTTGGATCTGTTTTTCGGCTGAGAATTGCGAGCTGCTGCGGCTAATGCACAAGATGCACACTTCTAGCCAAAGCCTATAAGCCCTATTATAATGAATATTTGTTTCAACATCGTCTAGACTTAAAGGTTCCTGACGAGCACTATAAACATTTTCATCTGCGTTGATACAGAACGTACACTGTATACAGTATTACAGACCCTATGCAAACTTTCCTATAGGCCTGCGCAACAAATATACATATTACATAATACACAATGTAAGCTATTGTTTATATTATATAGGCCTACGCATATAATTATATAATTTTATATATAAGCTGCCAGCCTGCCACACACACACACATACAGAGCGCGCGCGCACTTGTTTGTTCTGAATGCACCCCCGCAGTTTCGCGGCAATTGACCTCAAACCTTCCATGCTTCCAGCTACACATAGGGCCATAAAGACCACCCCACCTGCATGTGACCCTGGAGGCGGGATGGGGGCGAAAAAGCGAAATTTCCAGAGCAATGACAGGTACCCCATCATATAAAGCGTGGGGAAATTTAATTTTCAATGGTGCGGCATAGACGTGTCAGCACTTTTTTGGGCCCACTGTTTTATACGGTGACTAGACACTGTTCCCGTTAGCCTAAGTTCAGTAGGCCTATGATCTTGGATTTGGAATTCTCCGAAGACTTAGGCTATAGGCCTACCGCAGTTTGGTTTACATGACATTTAAACAGGATAAACCAACGTGGCTTTAATATCGGCCATAGACACTGATGTGCACAAAAGCACACAGTCTTACACACAGTCATACACACGGGCAAACACTCTTCACCAGTCGGCGTAGACCGCATAAAAATAGCCGCACTATCGAGACCAGGGTTCTCGATTTACAGCTTCGCTCTGTTATTGTTGGACGCCATTTTGGCTATTACGCTGCGGCCAGCGTTGCCACACTAAAAAATGAAAACACCCAAGTTGGAGGATCGAAAAACCCAAGAAAACCCAAGTTACCCAAATCTTCAAATAATTATGTCCACAATTTCCCGTCCGAAAATTCTGATGATCTTATTTTTTAGTCGTCCGGACCAAAAAATCTTTCAATTTCCAGTCCGAAAATTCTGATGACCTTATTTTTTTAGTTGTCCGGACCAAAAATCGTTCAATTTCCCGTCCGAAAATTCTGATGACCTTTGTTAGTCATCCGGTCCAAATTTCTCCAAACTGTCCCAATTTTTCAACAACAAAAAAACAAGCAAAAAACCCAAGTTCTTCCCCAAAAACCCATGTTCGGATCGAAAAACCCTAGATTTTTTGGTCGAAAAAAAACAAGCAAAAAACCCGTTGTTCCCGAAAAAAACACCATTTCCCAAGTTCGGATCGAAAAACCCAAGATCTTGGGAAAAACCCAAGGAGTGGCAACGCTGGTTGCGGCGCATGCGCCTAGCTTGGCTCTGGCGTCCAACGACCTCATATATATTAGGCTGGCGTCGATTAGGAGCATAGATATATGTTGTCTACTAGATACGCAACAGGTCATTATTTGATGGAGGCGCTCTGAGAGGAGGATGCATTCTGAGCTACTGGATCATTTATAAATTCGTACGGCGTTATCTTGTAATATTTGCGGTTACACTTAAGAAGATAAGATAAATCTAAAAGTTAACCTTTTTCATTGACTTTGAAATAAGGCGTTTGTGAAGTTATTGTTGCGTTTAGACGAGAGTAAAGGCCAGGAAGAAAGTAAGAAACATAGGGCTTGTTATATTGTTATTGTTCTGGCAGTCTGTGTAAGTTGATGGGATAGCCTACATATGCATTTACATTGATAATTCATGTATGCATACAAATGCATAATATGTTTTTATACATTCACACATTCAATGTACAATGCATAGCCTACATGCAGTCATATGCATATGTTTACATTGTACATACATACATATGCTATTCGTTAGTGGCAGTGCTAACTAGGGTCGGGAGTGCTACTGAATCTGTGAGCGGCGCTATATAAATGTTCAATTACAACTGCAATTACAAAATACATATGCACATATATATATATATATATATATATATATAATATATATGCACACACACTATCATACATACATATGTACTGTACACACATACATACATGTGTGCACACATATATACATATGTACACACATACAATGTTATACATAAATATGTGGCCTACGCACATACATATACATACATACACGCATACATAGGTCTACATATAACATTCATGTATATTTTCATATTTGTAGCAGCAGCAGCAACTGGTTCCAAGCATCACTTGAAGATGGCCACCAGCGCAGCGTTGAACCCGATCTTCGAACACAAACCGTTGGTAACTACTTTGCCTGCGAATTTTGACGCCATTACTTTGGAGGAAGGAGATGGTAACACCACCACCAATGGTAGAACCACCGATGGTAACACCACGGATGGTAGAACCACCGATGCAACACCGAGCAACAAGGCGAGGACTGAGAGACAACAGTCGATAAGCGACAGACCATTCAGGGTCCTCGTTGCCATCGACGGTTGCCAATGGTCCACTTATGCATTCGACTGTAAGTCTATGCATGACATACGTCACATACCTTGTATATAGATACCTGTTCAGTGTTGACATACCTATCATTACCTCTGTGCATGACTCTAGGAATCTCTGCATACCTCTATTCATGCATCTGCATATCCATATCCATGCCTCCCAACTTACCTCTGCGTATAGGGGTTGATCCAGGGGCAGATCCGGCCATGCCCTCCCCCATTGAAAAAGGTCCATAGAATATGCCCCCCCCCCATTAGGTTTCAACAAGCTTTCAACATTGAGAAAGGTCCATAGAACATGCCCCCACCCCTCATTAGGTTTCAACAAGCTTTCAACAGTAGGTTTCAACGCATATCTGAAAATTTTACCAATGTTTTGTAGAATTAATATAGCCCATCCATTCAGGAGAGTCGGGGTTAAAGTCCAGTTAATTATTATAATTGCCTTCGTCTCATGGCAGTACTTGCAGCAAATAGCCATTGTTTGCAGATCTATACGTAAGTTTCCATAAATTACCAGAAGCATCGGATCTCGTCACCTTTGGCACCGTCGTTCTATTGTTCTCCGTTCCATCTCATTAACAAGCCACCTGTTGTTTTTATTTTCGTGCTGATCCTTTCTCTGGACTTTGACTTTCCGTGTCTTCGTTTTCACCTCTCAACTTGCTGTACGGTGGTGATTCGATAGGTGTTATAATAATGAGATCCTGGTCGTAACTAGTTTGTTGAAATTAATCTGCTGGACTTCCTATACCGGCACATGCATCTTCATACAATTGCTTCTTACCCCACCCCCCGCCCCCCCTCCCCGATGGAATGGGAGAACAAACGGCCTCTTTGGCCCACTTTATTTATGTATTCGTTATATAATAATTTAGATTATATTATGTGTGTGTATGTAATAAGAGCCTTAGAATAAGTTAACCCTCCATGCGCTCTTACCCTACCCTATAAGACAGGAGATCCCCATTATTGACCGACTTCACCTATTATCTTTGAACTACCTTTCCGCCACGTGAATATCACTGAATATAGGCTGGTGCCTGGGGCTCAGATTTTGTGTAGAAGAAGAGAAAGAAGGAGTAGTTGCATATATATATATATATATATATATATATCTTGTATATATAATTTATATATATAATATATTATAAGCTATCCCTGAGGCAGCCATTTGCATGAAGTTTTAGATACTTCATTTTCTTAGCCTCGGCATATGAGTGCGGGTGACTGGCCAGTCTTCTCCCTCGCCATCTCATCTTCCCACCGACAGTACACAGTCAGTTGTATAGCTGCAGGCATCTTGAACCTCCTGTTTATAACGATTACTGCCTCGCAGAGACTCTAGCTGCGTCTAGCACCACCATTTTGAGTTACACGGATGCGAACTCTGTCCGCTGAAAAGGTTGCTCGAGGCTTTGTGGGATGAATCCTGTGGAACATGAGTAGGCCTAGGGATGACGTCAAACGATCACTATATCTATATAACTATATATATATATATATATATATATATACACAAATATATATAATTGTATATAAAAAATTATGTGTATATGTATAATTGTATATATATATACATATATATTTATATACATGCAGAACGCCGTATTTTTTTAAATTGACATTTTCATTGAATCGGTTCTTTGTTCGAGAACAGAAGCGCATGCATGCATGACGCATAGGCCTGCTTTGTGTACAATGTACAAGTGGTTATATATATTTATGGAACCATATGTAGGGCTAGTGTGTCGTATGCACGCACGCGTGATTGATTCGTAGCTATGCATTAAGAGCTGCACTCACTTTTTAACATGTTTTAAAATATTATTATTGCTTCTAACGTCTGTGTGTTAGTATTTTTCCATTTTGCTCACATTATTATTGTGCATTTGAAAATGGCGTAGCAAACAATGCCCATTAATTTTGTATACCCTGTCAGTTAGACTGTCATAATCTGAATTCGTATGATGTGTACATTCACCGTACACTGTGAATCTGAAGATGACATGCGATTGAAATAATGGTTTCTGGCTGTCTTAGTTTACGCAACTTCTATCGTTGGAGCGCGCAGCCCATTAGGATGTTGCCCGCCCTTCCAAAAATAATAATTAATTAATTAGCAAGTCCATGAACAGGGTCGAGTTATTTGTAGCACCATCCACCCTGCCATGCCTAACCTCAGGATCCTTCTTTTAATGGCACTTAGACATAGAGGGAGGAGCCCGGCGTGCTAGTCTAAACGGGTTTCAACTTCTGGCCAGTCTTCTAGAATCTAGACCCAGCCGAGGCAAGTTAGGCGGATCCTTATTGTTTACACAGTTCTGCATGACGCCTAATAGATCCTGTTAGTCTGTTACCACTTCTAAGCGCGCACAAAAAAGTTCACTTCATACAAGTGACGTGCATGCATACATTATACATACATACATGCATACATACATAGGCTACATGCATAGGCCTACACGTGCAATGCCGTACATATATGCGTACATTCATGCGTACATGAATACGTACAAGCACATACGTAAAACCAGACGTTAACATAGTGAGAGAGACCAAAATAATGACAGAATGTAAATCTTCGAAATTCTCATCGCAGTACAAAATGTAACACGTCAAGGAGACCAGCCACTGCCTTGTACTCTGCCAGTGCCAGTCCCAAGCGTGGAGAAAGGAGGAGGGTAGGCTGACACTGATCATCATTGATATTACGACACAATGTCGTGAAACAGCAACAAACAACAAGCTTCAGGGCATATTATAGGCTACTCAGTACTGACCGTGTGATCGTAATTACATGTATTGTGCATGCAATATTGCGAATAATTGTTTACACAGAATAATTGTTGTTGTCTGTCCATTTGTGGCGTCACGCGTGTGTGACTGCGCGCGCGTGTGTTCACGTTTTTGCGCATGTATATATATATATATATATATATATGTATATGACATTGTATGTGCATATATATATATATGGGTGTGTATGTTTGTGTGTATGTGTGCATGTGTCTGTGCATGTATTTTTATGTATGCGTTCGTGTATGTGTGTGTGTTTGTATGTATGCGTGCGTGTATGTATGTGTGTATATGCGTGCGTTCGGGCGCGTGTTTATCTGGGCCACTGCTGCAGGTGCTTATAATATTTTTATGTAAACAAAGCGATATGCAGTGCTTGCTCACTCTCGCTCGTCTGCCCAGAAGCCTATAAGCCAGTGCGCATGCGCGTGAAGCTATCGCCCTACGATGGCCCATACATCTTTGTTTGGCTGGAAGGTCATAAGAGGGTGAAGGTCAGATCACGCATCCTGTTAACCGATTCGGAGTTATATAGCGCCGCACTTCGTCCTCTGGCTTGCATAGGCAGAGAGATCGATGGACCAAGGCTCAAGTGCCATCGGGTTGATTTGAATGAGGCAGGTAGCAGAATAATTAAAAGGATCTGATGCGCAGAAAATTTTCCACAGGTGTCGCGTAACGTTTCCAGCAATGACCTCTGGACTGCCTGAGTGAAGGACATTGCGGAGCGAGGGCCTTAAAAGCTTAAACAATGGCTACCTACATAATAGTACATACGCATATTTAGACCACTGTTGCAGGTGCTTCTGATATGTTATGCAATATATATATATATATATATATATATATATTGCATAACATATATATATATATATATATATATATACATTGTATACAAATCCCAACTTGATCTTGTCCCTAAATATCTCTCCCACTCTAGTCACCAAACCTATGCATAATTAAGCCTCTCTTTATCTGCAGCATCTGTTCGCCCCTTGCGCTATACCGACAGTCTTGCCCTCTTTGTTCCTCGTGTTCGGTGCGCCTTGACTCAGAGCCGATCATTTGCTGTTGGTCCCTCCACACGGAATGAACTTCCCCCTCTACTCATGTCTGGTTTCTTCCCTTCATCCTCTCAATCAATCAATCAATCAATCAATCAATCAATCAATCAATCAATCAATCACATAAATTTATATAGCGCCCCTCTCGCTCTTTCAAGACGTTTCTTTCTCCACTTCTGTGATGAAAGCGTCTCTAAAATTAATATCGTAGTCTATGCTGCGAAAGGCGACAAGTTTTTAGATACAATGTCATATATTTATGTGGAATAGTTGGGCACCAGTCTTGGATACATTAATTTTAGTTTATGTACCTTTCTTATCTATTTTGCAGGGTACCTGAAAAATGTTCACCAACCACACAGCGAAGTCATTTGTTACCATACCATGGACAAACCAGCCGTTCATGGTAAGAACCGCTTTAATACATAATTATAATTATTAAATACATGTAAACTAGGACAGATAAAACATTCCGATTACATTTACAGATAGCCTATAGGCCTATTGATTTAAAATAAATTTTGTACCAGTCTTCTAAATTTAACTTCGATTAATTAGGGAAATGCGAAAACGAACCATGCCCTCTCAAAGGACGTATACGCCCATCGCTCAATTGTTCCAGTGTCACATTCTAAGCTACAGTAACTGTGTCCTAATGTTGGGACAGCGGAAATGTGTGAAGACACTTGGGGCGACAAGTTGCACAAACGAGGCCAATTAATACTGACCCAGCGGTCATCAACGGCCTGTAAAGACAGTAACCATGGCAACGTGCGTGCACAAAACTTGCACGGGCAGGGTACATCGGACATCGTGACGCTGTACACTCGGGTCTATTTATAAGGCGTGCGTGATTTACGATGGAGCACTTCGCATGGATATGATAATTTATATTGGACTGTGCAAATATTATTGCGTGTTGTGCGTGTTTGTTGCATTTGCGCATCGGCCAAATCTACGAGTAGGCCTACTGTTAAATTCCATACTTGCCGCCTCCATGAATTTACAATGTATGTTCCTCGTGAATTTCGCATATTTTTGGTAGCCTACTTCCACCATTTTTTGACAATCGTCATCATCATCGTCGTTGTCATCGTCACCATCATTAGCATCATCATCATCATCATCATCATCATCATCATCATTATTATCGTCATCATCATCATAATCATCATCATCATCATCATCATCATCATCATCATCATCAATCGTCTAGTCAGAATTAAGGTATGTCGAGAAGAGTAGAAAAAAAATTACAATAAAATAAATAGGGCCTAGTAGCTTTCCACTCGAAAACTGGTCTCAACTCCTCAAGAATTCTCACCTTCCCCCAACCACCCCTCCCACCCAACGCATGTGATCTAATTGCTCAACATAAACGACTTCAACTTAGATTTTTATTCGATGGTAACTAATTATATCTGTGTTGTGTATAATTGTTCAGGAGACGAGTATTGTGTGAGCGTGGAAGCATTCGATGCAGTGATGAAGGGATGCGAATCAAATGCACAAGATCTGAACGATGAATACATGAAGAAAATGGAAGAGAATCAGGTCAGTGTGAAGGTTAATTAAGGTCAGCATGCAACCAGGTCAAACCTGAGGGATTTTTTAATCTTTGGCGCTATTTTTATAATAATAATAGTGATAATAACAAATAAATAAAATATTTCTTTAACCCGTTGGAGGTGAGGTGACGCATTGTAACGTTAAAGGTGAGGTGGGGTCTGACAAACCCCAACACATATTTTCATTTTCAAGTGGCGTTATCAAATGGAAAACATTAATTTGAGTTAAACTATTCTTCTATGATCAATTATCAACTAAACAGGCGATTATCACAAACAAATATCTGTTTTCAATCCTTATTAGATGGCCAGAAGGTGAACCCATCAATTGTGTACTTTGCCCGTGTAAGTTCCGTTTGTATACGAAAAATCGCAATTTCCTTCAAATATACATTAAAATAAAAAAAACTGTTACTTCAAAATTCCTGAAATTTTGGTAAAGTGTCCGTATTTCATATTCACAAAGGTAGAAAAAAATAATCCAAGGTGGTTTGACGTTTTCCACAAAAAAATTAAAGTAGAATACCTCTGGAGTGTGACATACCCCACCTCACCTCCAACGGGTTAAAATAACAATAATTAATACTTCAGTGGGGGACGAGGCTCGGTAGTTGCAGAATGTTAATCTTGGATAGCTTTTAAAGGCCTGAGGGATCATATATTATGATATAATATTATAGCCTACCTCGGGTAAAAAAATTAAGAATACTATAAATAAATAATTTAAATAAATAAAATGATAATAATATCCAAAACCATCTATACAAGGGCTAATTTTTGCAGTTCCAAGGATCATAAAATCGTGTAATTCAGGGAGAATAATAATACTAATTAGCCTGTAACAATAATAAAAAATAACAGTAACAATTAGCTAGGTGTCCATGTGCTAACAGGTGTTTACAAGTGTGTTTTAGCCTATAACAATAATAAAAAATAACAATAGCAATAGGTGTCCATGTGCTAACAGGTGTTTACAGGTATGTTTTGCTCCTCTCAGGTGAACGGTCGGGTGGTCGTCCAATTCTCCGTCATCGGATCAGGTGAGGCGATCGTGGAGGCCGCCCTCAAGGAGAAGGTCCAGATGGTCGTCGTGGGGTCGAAGGGCAAAGGCATCGTGCGTAGGAAGCTGACTGGTAGCGTCAGTGATTACGTCATGCGCCACGCCCACTGCCCAGTCATCGTCTGTTGCTATGAGCGACCAAGGCGTCGGTCCAGTCGCCTATCGTCCAGCGGAAGTATCTCTGAGGATACACCAAACAACTAGGCGGCCGCCGCTGCGGGGGCGCCACTGTCGCATGAGGTGCCGCGATTATTCTGAATATATATTGTGCTTTCAGTCTGACAGTGATGTTTTTCAGCCGTTTGGGGTGATCAGTGTCCAGCCTGTGCACATGGAGGAGCCCATAATATGTTTATAATGTACACCGTGGATAAAAAAACTAAGCCAAATTGCTTGTAAACTGAAATTTCGGCATATGAAGTTTAAATATTCATATCTTTTTATCCGTTCAACTTTATCTCATGAAATTTTGGAACCATATTCTTGGTCCACTTCTCTAAATATTTGGAAATTTTTAGCTTGATATGTCATCAGGTATTAGAGATATATGCAAAACAAGTTGGCTTAGTTTTTTTAAACCACGGTGTATACACTGGCTTACCAGTACATGCACAGAGGCCTGTACATTAGTGTACAAACGTACGTAACGATTAAGGTTCCATCCATATTATATTGCGCACGACTATACTAGGCATAATAATTTTATAGCCTATGAATTAATATCGGAGGGAAATGGGTAACTGGCTGTCGTGATAATATTTTTTTTTTTATTAAAGCCATCTAGGCCTACAGCTTTTTTGTGCCAATAGATCTCAAACTGTCTGAAACCCCATTCAGAATGCTGAACATTATACATGTAGTATTCGTAGGGCCTGAGTTTAGGCCGTTTAGTCATGGCCTATCTATGTAGGCCGTGGGATGATTAGTATTAGTTTATACATCTAGCTGTAGTGCATTGAACTACGTTTAAATAAAAAATATGCGTGTGTAATGAAAAAAATTATCGCGTTATTTTATTACTTCTTTTTTACACTTTAAGCGCTGACAGCAACACTGGAGACGCTAGGAACCATCAATTCTAGAGGATTATTGTTCTGTCAACTGATTTATGTCATGGCTTGTCACAGGCGTCGGACGATCTGAGGGAGACGTTCTTCCTCTTCCATGCAAAGACTCAATTCTTATTCAGTGTTTTAAAAATTAATGCTGTGGCCTTCATGGGTTCTTTCGCTAACCGTAGGCCTATGGCCGATAGGCCTATCGCCGCCTATGGATAAGGGTAACCTTTCGAAAACAACAACATAAGTATAATAATAGTAATAATAATAGCCTAATGATAGGCCTAATATTCGTTTATTCAACAATCCGATTGACATTAGCCTATACCGCCACCGGTTACACCGTTACAGTGTAGGCTATAGACCCACGATCAGGCTAGCCTTTGCAGCTAAAGCAATTTACAAGAACTTAGATTACAGAACACAAATATTAACTAGGCTACTAACAGAACCGACAGACTGCAATAAACGGCGCTAATAATTAGCCTATAGCAGCCTACAGATCTCGAGCACGTCCTATCTAGTAGGCTTAACACGGGACTCGAACTCGTTAGTCGTTAGGCTACCTCTCGCAGTCTCGCTCTCCATGCCAGAGTGTTATCCAATGCGATACCGCGGGCCCCATTAATTGTAGGCCTAATCAAAGGAAGGCATTAATTATAGGTCTAATAGTATTTTGACCTGGCACCGGAACTAAAACGGCAGCTCTGGCTATTGCCATGGTGTAAGAAGGGATGGTGTGCGCACTTGGCTGAAATTTGTGGCTCAAGTCGCTAGATGGCGTAGCATGCAACAGTTGATGGACCTCGCCCATAAGCCTAATGGAATTTCATGATATTGTATGGCATATATACTTATACTCCTTCACTGTATGTCCGTTCCTTAGTGCCAGTCTCATGTCTGGACGAAGGAGGAGGGCGACACAAATTATCTTTGCTATGTTCTGTTCCATCTGCTTTTTGTTTCCTTTTCTCTTGTGTTCCGTGTTCTCTGTTCCATGTGATGTTATTGTGTTCCCTGTGTTCCAATGTTTTCTATGTCCTCTGACCCTGATGTTCATATCGATGTTCCGTGTTCCCTTGTTCTCTGTGATGTGCCCTCTGTTCCCTGTTAATTGATGTTCCGTGTTTCTTGTTCCCTGTGAAATTCCAGGTTCCTTATGTTCCATGCTCCTTAATTGTTTATATTCCTTATGTTCCACGGTCCTTGTTGTTTGCTTCGCGTCATTTGTTTTCTTGTGTCGCTGGTGTTGAATGTGATGTTCCATGTTCCGGGTGTTCCTTGGTGTTCCCTGTTTCTTATGTTCCACAGTCGTTGTTACATATTCCGCGTTCCATGTTGCTTACCGGTAATATTTCTTATGTTTATCCTGATGATTCATGTTCCTTTTGTTCCACGGTCCTTGTTGTGTGTTTTGCGTTCCTTGTTCCTTAATGTCTCTGATGTTCCCTCTGGTGTTCCATGTTCATTAAGCTCCACAGTTTTTTGTTGCGTGTTCCGCGTTCCGTATTTTTTATTGCCTCTGAAGTTCCTACAATGTTCCTTGTTTCTTATGTTACCTTGTGTTTCTTGTGTTCCTTATATTCCTTGTTGCATATTCCTGGTTCCATGTTCCTTAATGTTTCTTGTGTTCCCTCTTATGTTTCTTGTTCCTTGCGTTCCACGGACCTTGTTGCGTGTTCCACATTCCGTGTTCTGTTTTTCAGCGAACGTTCTCTGATGTTCACCTGTTCCTTGTGTTCCCCATTCCTTGTTCCACATTCCGTGTTACATGTTTCTTAATGGTTCTGATCTTCCCTTTTATGTTCCATGTTCATTACGTTCCACGTACCATGTTGCGTGTTCCACATTCCGTGTTCTCTAATGTTTCTCATTTTCCCGTGATGTTCCAGGTTGTTTATGTTCCATGGTCCTTGTTGTATATTGCTTATGTTCCACGGTCTTTGTTGCTTGTTCCGCGTCTTTTTCTCTGATGTCTCTGGTGTCCCATGTGATGTTTCATGTTCCTTATGCTCTCTGATGCTCCCTGTTCTTTGCGTCCCCCATTCCTTGTTCTTCACTGATTCTAATTTCCCCTGATGTTCCATGTTCCGTATTTCACCTGATGGTCCATGTTCCTTGTGATCCAATTCCGGTTGCACTTTCCGTGTTCCATATTCCTTAATGTTTCCTCTTATGTTCCATGTTCCTGAATGTTTTTGATGTTTCCTCTTATGTTCCACGTTCCTGAATGTTTTTGATGTTTTCTCTGATGTTCCATGTTCCTCACGTTCTACATTCCTTGTAGCGTGTTCCGGAATGCATGCATGTTCCGTGTTCCTCGTCCTATATTCCCATATTCTCTGAACATTGTTATCTGTGATGCTTCATGTTCTTTACGTTCCACGTTCTTTGTTGTATATTAGGCCTATGTTCCTAGGTGTTCCGTGTGATGTTCCATGTTCCCTGCAATGTTGCCTGATCCTCATCGCCACTAGTATGTTCCAAGTGATGTTCCCTGCGGTATCCGGTCAAAACCGCGCACACAAAACCGCGCACACAAAACCGCGCACACAAAACCGCGATTCACAAAACCGCGCACCCTCAGAACCGCGCACGATCATTACCGCGCACTATCATAACCGCATTCAAGTAGGCCTATCTCAACATGGATCCAGCTTCTATTTCATATCTAAAAATGCTTCATCCAGCTTCCGTCTCTCATGCATTATTTTCGTCAATCCAGCTTCTATTTCATATAAAAAAGACCTCCATCCAGCTTCCATTTCTCATGCGTTATTTTCATCAATCCAGCTTCTATTTCATATCTAACAATAGCTTCATCCAGCTTCCATTTCTCATGCGTTATTTTCGTTAATCCAGCTTCTATTTTACCTGCAAAAGAACCTTCATCCAGCCTCAATTTCTCTTGCGTTTTTCATCAGCCCAGCTTCCATTTCACCTCCAAATAATTTAATCCAGCTTCCATTTCTCAAGCGCTTGACCAGTTGTATGTAGATAAGTTGTTGTTAGACGAGTTGTCCAGACGAGTTGTCGTGACACCGCTTAAACAGATGCTCAAACAAGAGTGGTTATGAGATCGTCGACCGAATACTAGTTTCAAAGGAATGTTCGAAGCCCATCGAACGCTACAATTTCGAATTTGAATAGATGTGCAAACAAGCGCGGTAATGATCGTGCGCGGTTCTGAGGGTGCGCGGTTTTGTGAATCGCGGTTTTGTGTGCGCGGTGTTGTGTGCGCGGTTTTGTGTGCGCGGTTTTGATAGTAAACCGTTCCCTGCTATGTTCCTGCACTCTCCTTGTCCCTATGTTCCATGTTTCGAATGTTCCTTACTTCTTGCTCTATATTCCCTGTGCTGCATTCGCGCAACCGGCGACAGCAGCGCCACCTGCTGAACTAAAATAAGTGGAGCCAAAAACGTTGTATGGCCAGTATAGGAAGTGCGCACACCATCCCTTCTTACACCATGCTATTGCGGACTTGATTTTATATAGCGCCGGTGACAAGCTAGTCTCCCTGATATGACGTGACTTTGGTTGGCGCTTAGAAATTTTAGAAAGATTTTCATTTAGGCCTATCCTACATTTCCATTTGGGCCTAGATTGACAATTTCTAAGAAAAATACACAGATTTCTCCATTTTTCCGGCTTGAAATTTCTGACGATCCTTTTTACACCCGGTGGTTAAAATTTTCTCTCTCTTCCTTCCCGATACAACTTCTGATTACTTTTTAGTCTTTCGCTCCAAAATTTACAATTTTCTGGTCCAAATTAAATTTTCTTCGACTTTTTCGACTTTTTCACGTCTTTTGTGCATTTTCCACTTGTAAATTATCATTTTTATGTAAACTAAGCTAGTCGGAAAAACGGCCGTGAGTAAAAAAGCTAAATTTTTGAAAAAATCTAGAAACAGACAAAAACTAAAAAACCTAGATCTAGGTAGAAAAAGCTGAGTGGCATCCCTGTATTAAACGTTTCTCGTAACGTGATTGGTCAGCGAAACCTAGCAGCCAGTTTCCCGGATGTTGTGTACATTGATTACGAAGATGGCGACGAAGAAGAATTCGCAAGACAGGGTCTACGATGAAATGATAGAATTTCTCGGCGAACCGGTATTTCAGATACCGATTCGGTCCTTTATGGATGAAAACTGTCTAAGTAAGTGACGGAATTTCTGTCAAACGTAAACAGTTAGGTTCATGCTAAATCCAGTGTCGCCGTTCTTACATCGGAATGTGTGGTGGCCGCTTAAAAATTCAAGTTGTGCAATAAAAACACTATTATTATTATGCTCGTTAGCCATATTAAAATGCAGTTATCGTTTCGTATTTGTAGATTTATATTGCGCCTCGTGGAATTCAGAGGCGCTCTCGGCGTGGAACCTATGGGGAAAAGAAAGCCTTTAAAGTAGGAGAGATCAACCAGAGAAAGTGAGCCATTAGTAACTGTTTAGCCCTTCGTGATGGGTGGGAAGATCATTTCAAATGGAGTGGCCTACTACAGCAAACTCCCAATGTTGGGCCAGAGCATTCCTTGTCCAGTTAACAGAAAGTCAAGACAATCAGCACTGATTCAGCTGAGCGCTATGAGCAGGATAATTATGGGCAGGGCCGGATTAAGAAATGTCGGGGCCCTGTTCGGGAATTTTTGTGGGGGCCCTTTTCGGGAATTTTTTGCGGAATTTTTTTTAAAAAATTCGGGAAAATTAAACCATTTCATCCGCCAAAAAAGTTGATGACTTTTTTTTAGTCATCCGCCGAAATTTTTTTGAAAATCGTACCATTTCATTCGCCAAAAAAGTTGATGACCTTTTTTTTAGTCATCCGCCGAAATTTTTTGAAAATCGTACCATTTCATTCGCCAAAAAAGTTGATGACCTTTTTTTTTAGTCATCCTCCGATTTTTTTTTTGAAAATAGTCGTGTGGCAGAAATTTGCAGAAATTTTTTTTCACACATTTGTGGGGGCCCCCTAAAGTGTGGGGGCCCCTGTTCCGCGGAACATGTTGAACATGCCTTAATCCGGCCCTGATTATGGGCACACAAGGAGTATGTTTAAGCTGGGAATTTCTCAGTCAGTAAGTGAAAGTCAGGTTTAGCAAGCTGTTTCCAAGTGCCAAGCCAGCTAAGGGATTTTTTAATGTGCAGTTGTACACAAAATGTGCAGTTTTAAATTGGCGCAGTTGTAGGAGCACTTCTGTACAGTTAAAATAGCAAAAAAGGTCATTGTCTTCCGATTGGAAGTAATTTACCACGGAGGATGGGAAAGGAAAGAAGGAGTTGTGCAGTTTTAAATTTCTTAAAAACAGCCCTGAGCCAGCTCGATTCAACCTTTATAGATTCTCTAGAAGTCAACATCCATTAATGAAAATGAGAAACTAAATATTGAATTTCTTGCATCTGATGAGTCTCTATATATTATACTGAATTCTCAATCAAAATAAATTGGGCATGATTAGTAAATGTAGCAAAACTATCAAGACTGATTTTCTGAGGCAATTATTTTTTCTCTTGTGCAGTTTTTGATGTGGATTCTGCACCGCTCAAGGAACACAGAGATGTTTTTGCTCAGTACAAACAGCTGGTATGTTACTAACGTCCACCCAGGCACTCCTTTTTCGGCACTACTTGCAGTACTAATAACAATCAAAATAATGATGATAACAACAGCAAAATAATGAAATAATTATTCAGTCATTTTCTATTAGTGACCCATTATCTCATCTGTATCTCAGGATCATCCCAACCTTTGTTAAATAATAGTTAAACTGTCAGGAATATAGGGGATCTTTCATATCTGTATTTTATTTATGACATTAATTAATAATTAAAAAAATGATCATTATGATATTCACCTTAGAACTACCATTAAGCTATTTTTTCTGTGGATCATTTCTGCCTCAAGTGAGTAAAATTAATAGTGGAAGAAATAATAATAATGTTTGTAGTTATTAAATGATTCTGATACGGAAAATAATAATAACAACAGCCAAACAGAATACAGATTGAACCATTGTTTCTGGTTTACCAGGTGGACGATTTGCTGGCGGCGTTCTGCGAGGATGTCAATCTGACGCCAGAGAAGGCGGTCCTTGGCATTAGGAGGCTGAACAAGATCCCGGATTTACATGACATGTTCAGTGTACGTTTCTATAGCAACTGTTTTAAATTAGTGCTTCCTATCTTATTAATTAGTCATGATTATCGTGTGTCAGGTGTCAAGCAATTACTTGGTGATCACTGTAAATGAAAACATCTGTTTGTGTGATACAGAGAACAAATTAGCTTGATGAGTATGAAGGTATTACCTGGTAATTGATGATTACATGGTTCAGTAAATGGTATAATAAGCATGTTTATTAAGCATGATAATCCGTATGAATGTGAACACATGCTGCTCTCTGTATTCGTCATTTCACTGGAAGCTTGAGTAATCTTGTTGATTATAATGCATTGTCCATTCATGTTGTATTAGGCAGCTAGAAGCTGACAAATTTAAATTATAAATCAATACAACTTTCATGCTCGATATGAATAACTTTGCTACACTATCCATGGCTGCCTTACGATTGTTGAAGGGACTGCTCTTTTCTATTTCTCTTTTTTCATGCTAAGAGTCTAAATAGATTTATTTTGAGGGTTGTATTTGAATTTTTTGCAATTAGATTGCAATATTTGTGTATCTTCATAAATTGGACTACTATGCCTCCCATAGAGCTTTGCACTCTTTGGCTAAGGAGGACATCCTGGTCCCTCTAAACCACATTTCTCTCAGACAACGTTGAGCCTTCTTTGAATGAACTCCTGCTTGATCTGCGCTTACTACCTCGGAAGAGATTTTCTGCTTTCTGCCTGTTACTCAATACCTTTCTTTATGGCCGTGGCTGGGCTGGGAGCGCCTCTGAGTAGACTTCTAGAATGGACGCTGTATAAATTTTCGAAATGAATGAATGATTATGAATGCATATGGTTAATTTTTAGGGTCTGTTTGAACAAGTGCTGGCCGCCAATGACTTCAACATATTCTACACGGCAATGGCCAGACACAACATCTTGGTGCAGGAGCAGGTGATTGCGATGCTGCTGGCGACGACAGGCATGGTACCATTGTCTCTACTCAGAGGTACACCGCACAGTACACAGAGGGTGGATGCTCATGGAAAGAACAGCTCTGACGCTCCCACTTCTATGGATCGACATGAAGAACAACTTATGAACTTGGTCCTACAGTATGTTTTGCATTTTGTCGGCATTGTCTTTTTGAGGGGAGGGGGTTTAAGGTAACGGTTAACACTCTGGTATAAAGAGCGTACGAACGTGAGGTCGGTTCCGGCTACCCTCCCAAAGGTCCACTCAACCTTCCATTCAGCAGATAGCACTGGTAACTTAGTATGACGTGATAATAATAACGACAATTTATATGGCGCCGTAAACTCGGCCATACCGCTACAAGGGCGCCTTGCATGGTTGGCAACAGTTAAATTTGACTCCTGCAATAACTTGTGATCATCCGTCATACCATGAATTGTAACGTAGCCTATAATTATTATATTGCATTATTTATGGCAACTTTTAAAATTATTTTTGGTTCAATTATTATTTTGTGGCAATTTTTAAAGTTAGTTTGACTGGATGTGCTTTGACGTGCAGTTTTGGATTGCACATGAAAATGCTGTGATGCCTTTTGCAGGAATTCTAAATCAAGGGAGGCGTTGGCTGATGGTAAAGATTCAAAGAAGATGCTGGATGCTAAGGGTCTGGAGGTGTCGCAGCAGGAGGCAAAGTCTCTACAGATGGAACGAAAGAACATCGAAAAGGTTTGTCTGTTGCTGAAGGAAATATTAATTCTTCAGATGATTGAGCTTGAAACAAATTGCCACATGGGAAGAAAGTTAATTCATTACAAGATATAGATATAAGCCCATTGAATGAATGAATAAATGAGTGAGTGAGTGAATGAATTAATGAATTAATGACAGTTAAATTTTACTCCTGTTATCATTCGTTCGTACTATGAATTATAATCATACTGTGTGATGCCAGTTTGAAATTAAATGGAGATTATATGTTGTTATTTTAATTATTATTAATATTATTATGATTTTGATGATTTTAGCAAATGAAGCGACTTGTGATTGAAGGAGATGGTGCTTCACCACCAAAATCAGACAAGGTAAACAGTCCACCTCTTAGAACCATAGCATAGCTTCATGGTCTGGTTACCATTTCTTTTTATATACTCTGGTTGGTACTGATGAAAATGATTTTAATCCAGAATTTCATCGTGTTTTATCGATCAAATTCAATAAATTTGGTCTACAATATGTAAGCTGTGAAAGCTATCCAGAATATTGTCACTGAGAATAATTGTAAACATCTGTTTATAATTATGAAAATCTGTAAATAATTACAGACATCTGTTTATAATTACAGACATCTGCATGGGTGGCCACTGTGGAGGAGTCCATTGTAGGATAATCACTTCATCCGGGCCTGCACTAGTCTTAATGCGAGCCTGGATGGCACCAGCATTTCATGACAATTAAATGCTTTGTTCGTAAACTTCATTGTTTCAGGCACCTATTGTTGCTCCGATATCGAGCGAAGAAGCCGCTGAGAATTGGATTCGCACGGCGAAGACGGAAAACATCGCAGACGGATCGAGTTCGCATTCTGCGTATGCTGTATGTCTTTCTTACTTTACGTATGTTTGTTTTGTTTGTATGTGCACTTGTTATAGCGCCCCTTCAAGCTCTCTCTCGCTACTCAGAGGCGCTCCCGAATGCAGAGCGGACACTGCATCAGAGTTTCATGCCGAAGCGCTGAGCAATTGTAAGTGAAGGACTTGCCCAAGGTCCTTACGCGACGAGGTAAATTCGAACCTCGAACCTTCCGGCTCCAAGGCAATGATGCCACCACTACACCACCGCGTCCCACTTTACATATGTATTTATGTATCACGGCATTTATGTGGGGCCTTAAGAAAATGTCTGGGCAGTTTACACAGAAGAAAAGATGACGTGTTGAATGAATGTTGTGAATTAAGGTATTTGTGAATACTTTTCTGTAAATACTTAATTAATTATACATGTTTCTGATTTGGAGACTATGTATCGATGCAGGTTCTGTTTTAGAACTTGTTTAATTTATTTAGAAGTTGCTTGTGTTTGTAATTTATTAATGCGTTACTGTGTGTTTTGCATATGTGTCTTTGCATATGTGTCTTTGCATATGTGTCTTTGCATATGTGTCTTTGCATATGTGTCTTTGCATATGTGTCTTTGCATATGTGTCTTTGCATTGCATACTTGTCTTCCTTATGTCTTTGCATACGTGTCTTTGCATATGTTTCTTCCATACAATTGTCTTTGCATGTGTGTCTTTGCATATGTGTCTTTGCATTGCATACTTGTCTTCCTTATGTCTTTGCATACGTGTCTTTGCATATGTTTCTTCCATACAATTGTCTTTGCATGTGTGTCTTTGCATACTTATGTGCTATACAACTCTCCATTTATTTTGCGTCTTTTATACAAACTCCAGGTCTTCAACTTCAAAATTTCGAACCACTATCTCACTTTAATGTAAAAAATTCTCGTGATACGCAACGAACAACCGAATAAACAATTATTTACCATAGCATCTTTTTCCTGTCTCCCACACCACAGGCGAGTCTTTCGAAGCTCAGTCCGGAGGAGATCAAACAGCGTCAGGAGTTCCTTCGACAGCAACGAGACAAGCTGCTCGCGATGAAGAAGGAGGCTCGCGAGAAGCAGCTCAAGGACTCGGAGCGCCTCCAGTCGGCTCGACCAATGTCCGCAAGGGCAGCGAGGTCCGCGATGAGCCAGAAGCCGGTCCTGGCGGCGGCGCCTCAGCCAACCGTCAACCCCGAGGATGAAAAGAAAATGGCGATGCGCCGGGCGATTGCGGAGAAACTCCGCCAGGAAGTCATCCGGCAGTGAACGAACGTTTGTTGGGAAGAGGAAGAGTTTTTAGGATGGGATGAAGAGTTTTTAGGATGGGATGGACGAGTTTGTAGGTTTTTTTGCCGCCAACGAGTAGTGCTGATAGTTTTTGGAATCTCTATAGTTGTGTTCAGACGCTGTTTCTGTTTCACCCTCTGTGTTTTTTGTTGCTGTTTCGTTTTTCTCTTGGTTAAACTCAAGCCACCCCAATAATAATAATAATAATGATGATGATGATAATACCGGTAATAATAATTGTAATTGCGACAATTTATATGGCGCCGTAACACGGACAATGTCGAAACTAGGATGCCTTGCAAGGCAGCTAAGATGTACTCGGATGTATCAGTCTGTTAGTGGATGTATATTACACTTGTTGTACAAAATCTGCGATGTGCACAAGCATGAATGCATTAATTCATGTTAACATAATAATTCATATATTACTAATCTATTTATGATATTATATTAATGATGCCTATCCATCTACGCATGAGTGTATATAATTTCATAAACACAAAACACTGGTAATTGATGAGTCGGGAGCACCTCTGAGTAGTTTCCTTGAAGGGTTGCAATATAAATACTTGAATGAATATACTTGGCTATTTGTGTAGAACTTTACAGCAGTTACTGGGTCACCGCATTCATTTTATGGCCTTTTTAATATCAAGCCTTGTTGTCATACATAGATGTACTCTTGTTGGGGTAAGAGAATAAGTTTTCGGGATTAACTTAATTTTATGACTTCTAAAACATCGTTAGTTTCTCAGTATAACCACATATAGTAGTGGTTTCAGCCCTTGGCATGGTTTATTTGTTATGGGAAAATCCGAATGAATTAGCCCAGTGACCTAGTTGCAGTAAAACTAAATGAAAACAACCTAAAAGAAATTTATGAGCATAATAAAAATCGTCAGTATAGCCAGGAGGTAATTTCCACTGACATGTGTAAATTAGGATTAGTAGGCTACATACAATATTTTTGTTTCAGTAATAAGCTTATATTGGTGGTATTTGCTAATTGCTTAAGTGGTTAATTAGACTAATGATCTGAATTGTTTGTCCTGTGTTAAAAAGTTGTTTTTATGGATCTGTAAAAAGAGGATTCAAGGTCTCAGAACTTGCTATGATTAATGATGAAATTGTTCCGTGTTTTTATGGCTGTGTTTGTTGAGTTCAGCACGCTGTGTGTTTCTGATTCTTTGCGGAAAATGATGGAAAGGATCCCAATGATTATTAATTATCTAAGAATTTCTTACGTACTGCGATATTTCTAAGAAGAATCCATATCGGTTATAACTTCTAAACTGTTTTGTGCAGTTGTGCCTATGCAATCTTAAATAAAAGTTATTAGGAAAAAAGAATTGAGTCTGAGTTTTATTAATGCTATATTACATTCAATTTTTGAATTCAGTTATTTCGAATGTTTGATGAAATTGTAGGAACAAATGATAGCAAGTTATACAAGAGTCAAAATTTTGACTTTAGGCTACCATTTAGCAAAGGACTAGGCCGTGGCCTAATGCGAAACAATCCACTGGATGGCAAAAACTTTACAATTACAAATCTGAAATTGAACATTTTATTCAATTAAAACTGCTCTCTTTGATAGAATATATCGGCAAATGCACAATGGCCTTCAAAGATCAACAAACACTAATAGCAGTTTTAGCCAGTAATTTTTCAGAAAATTATCCAAAACTGAATTCCATGGCAATATATGAGGTTATTAAGATCAATATTTAGTCTAGACATCTCTGGGGGGCGAATTTCCTCTCCCCAGTTCCCCAGAAAAAAATCAACCCATCTTGCTGTGTACACGCATATATGTAGGCCTACTAGGTCTATTGTAGCCTACATGGACGAAAATTTTATAGTTGGTAATGGTGAATTTCACTGAATTTTAGAAAGAATGACTCTTTAAAAAGGCCGTGAGAAAAAACTGGCGATCACATGGTGCCACGGGCGGCTCAGTGGCCGGTTACGTTTGCCCATAAGTCCGCCGAAAGCAGACCCCCCTGCAAAGACCTGAATCCCCCCTCCCCACCAAGCTGGGGAACTACGGGTAGATTAAACACTACATGATTAAGAATTTAAGACATAGATGGAGGCTGAACCACAGAGGCATAGCTTTTGCTAATACCTTCATTTTATATATTTTATATATAGCAATATCAGCATTAAATTAGGGATTATCATTATTCAATGAACACTGAGAACACCGCAATTAAAGTACCTATATAAGCCTACTTAATTTTTAAACCAAAAGTTTTAATTAACTAAATTAATTTTTATAGCCGAAAAAGTTCGAACACCTTTCAACACCTTTCCCGCTGAAAAAGAACTTGTTTAGGCAAATTTGAATAGGATTCAGAAAATGAAACTTATCTTGACAAACGCATTCACTCTATAAGTACCAGCAGAGCAGGATGCCAGGATCATGAACTTGCTGACTAGACCTTGTAGGCCTTGCTGTCTAGGCCTGCTTGCGACTTGCCAACTAGATTGAACAGTTTTACGGAATATGTTGCATCATCTTTTAAATTCTGTATTATTTTAACGCGGAAGTTAGATCATACCCATTTGTGTGATTAGCCTATTTTTATTTTTATAACTGTTTTCTCATAGGCGAATTGAAATTGTACCACTTGTCTATTTACTTTTCAGTCATGACTTACTCACAAATAAATCAGTTTGTGCTTAAAAAAATGATAGCCTGATTTCATTTTTCATTTCTGATCAGAGTTATTTGATTGGTTTTGCTTTTCTATAGGTTTTTAAAGATATCAGACAGATATTTCTTGATCTGAAGTCAAGTCATGCTTTCAAAGTAGGCTATCTAGGGCAACAGTATAAAAAATACGTTACTTAGACTCTGCGAGGGCGCAAGCCCCATATATAGACGGGCAGTGTTTAGTTTAGTCCCCTGCATTTGGGTGGGGGGGGGGGGCGGCGGGAATTCAGGTTTCTGAGGCGTGAAAAACGGCGGTTTTGGGCGGACGCCAAATGTTCAGCCAGACACAGACGACAGACGAGAGACGACACCCTTAGACCGGAAAATGCTTCTGAAGTTCTGATGACCTTTTTTAGAACTTCAACACTGCGCAGTCGGGCTCAATAAAAAAAGTCCCACCTGGAAAATGCTATTTCTCCGAAACCATGTGAGATTTTTCGACACACATGATTTACAGAGGAGAGATTGTTCCAAAAAACCTTGATGTTTTCACACGAACCCTTTCATTTTTGCAAAGATAGGCTACAACTGTTCAAACATTTAATTTATATTTTTTAGATTTCCGTGGAAAAATAAACGTCGCGTGTAGATTTTCTTGTAAAAAATCGCTGTTTGCTATAGGCCTACGAACTAAGAATTCGGTTTTTCCGAGACGGCTACAGTTATGCGCTTATTCGCCTCAAACCATTTAGCTATAGACAGAGGACCCAGGACGGCCACACCCCCACCCATGGTCCAGGACAATCCCACCCCACCCAGCTCCCACTCGCCTCTGCGGGGCTGGGCGGAGTTGGATGGCGGCGTGAAACAAGTGTCCTGAGCCGCGCCTATATTCTTCAAACTTTACAGCTACACAAAGAGCCACCAGCACCACCACCCCAAATTTCCCGGGCAACGTTGGGTACCCCACCTTGTTCTCTTATCAAGCCTAACGACTGATTCTATAGGGAGCCTATAGTGGCCCACCGTGACTGCTCTGCCACCGGGCCCGGAATTTATGTCGCCGGTTCTGTCCCTGCGAGTTATTTTTATCTTAGGCTATACATGTAGTCGCTCTGCTGAAAAGGGAGTCCTTTTAATTCTTTTTCTTCGTAGGCTTATTGCTACAATGAAGAATCGAGCCTTTTCTGTGGTTGGCCCAGTGGTCTGGAATGGCCTTCCCGTGAGCTACGTCCACACCCTGGGACTCTACCAGGATCCTTCCTCCCTAAACTTCTAAAAATGTTTTTTTAGGCGCGCTGGAGTCGGGAGCGCCTCTGAGTAGTTTATTTCTGGAGGGGCGCTATATAAATTTCCGAATGAATGAATGAATAACATAACATAACATAAGTTTTGAGTGGTTCAGAAGACCAGGGCCTGTGTTAGAACCACTTCCTTTGTTGACCAGGAACATCTAGCAGCCCAATTGTCCAAGTTTCCTTTTGAACGCTGCAACTGTGTCCACCGACACAGTGCTGTCGTCCAAGCCGTTCCAAATGTCAATAACTCTTGCACTGAAGAATTTCTGCCCCAATGTTCCCATCGGCTTCTTGAACAATTTGTACCTATGACCCCGAGTTGCTTTGTTTGGTGCTAATTCAAAGAACTTCTCCCAACATAGTGCTTCCTTTCCAGTAATGATCTTGTATGCTTCAATTAGGTCTCCTCTGCTCCTCCGTCTCTCCAGTGTTGTTAGCCCACACCTTTCCAATCTCTCCTCATAGCTCAAATCTTTGTAACCCCAAATCATCTTCGTAGCTCTTCTCTGTACTTTCTCCAGTTTCTCAATGTCCTGCTTCAGGTATGGATTCCATGCCTGAATGCAGTATTCCAGCTGCGGCCTAACCAATGATTTATAAAGCATAAGTATTGTATCCTTATCTCTAGTAACTATTGTCCTTTTTATCATGCCTAATGTTGAATTTGCCTTCTTTGCTGCTTCAGTGCATTGCCTTGAAGGCTTTGCACTCTTGTGCATGATCACTCCTAAGTCCCTTTCTTCATCACTCACCCTCAGTGCCTTACCCCCCATTTCATATGCAAACTCCTGGTTCCTCCTTCCCATATGCATCACTGAGCACTTTTCCAAATTAAAGAGCATTTGCCAGTCCTGTGACCATCTAAACATTTTTCCTAGATCTTCCTGTAGTATCTCTGCTTCTTCTTTGTTACTCACTGCTCTACATAATTTTGTGTCATCCGCAAACTTATAAATTTTTGATAGAATCCCATCATCTATATCATTAATAAAAAGCACAAACAACAGTGGTCCCAACACTGATCCTTGTGGCACTCCGCTTAGCACTGCTGTCCACCTAGAGTGTTTCTCTTTTATTCCCACTTTTTGTCTTCTATCTGAATGAATGAATACAACGACAACATTTCAACGAGATGCTCCTTACAGGCTGCTGCATGCTGCTGCTTTAGCGAACATTCTATGCCTACTTCTCTGGAAACTAACATTCTCTTCAGTTTCAAATCTATAGCGTCGTTGGCAATATTTACAAACATTAACACAACATTATGCGCTTCAACTCAACCGCCCTATTAAAATAATGGCATGTTACATCATCATAATACGATCAGGCCTATTTCTGCTTTCAAACTTTAAAAAATCGTTCAGCTGATAGGCCTATTCGGCGTATTCGCCCACATGCACTCAGCTTTGCAACCCCATGTAACTTGAAACTTTCACATACATTAGCTGCCTCAGTTGCATATAATAAGTTAAGTTACCACACATCCGCTTTCGGTTAATAAGTCCTTTAAATTGGTTCTTCCCTCTTCTATATTATCTTCTTCCTATTCTCTGCCCGCATGCCAGAATAATTATAGGCCTACGTCTGTTTGCTCTGGTGCCCCGGCTGTCATATTACGCTGACATGCACTCACAATTGCAACAATTTTTTATCATGTATATTAATTATTACTATAATTATGAACATCGTGCCTATCAGGGCTGTTTTAAAGAAATTTTTAGAACTGCACAACCCATTCTTTCCTTTCCCATCCTCCATAGTAAATAATTACTTCCAATCGAAGGACAATGGCCTTTTTGGTAGCTTTAACAGTTACTGTAGCCTACAGAAGTGCTTCTACAACAGCACAGATCCATTAGGAACTGCACATTTTAGGCCTAATTCATACTACAACCAACGAGGAAGAAGCTATTGTCGTAAATGAACATGAAGTACAAATAATTATTCTACGGCTCCCCTACGACTGGTTTAACTGGTTAAGCTAAAGTGCGTCGAAAGGCCGTCGAGTTGAACCGCTGGAAAGTTACAAAGATATACTGTAGGCTACGTGTAGCATGAAACAGAAGCTCTCTTGTTATCTTATGTGGATAGCGTTAGGCTGTGACCTAGTCTGATATAAAGTTTAGGCCACTGGTATAAACTGAACCTAAAGCTTCAAGGACTTTGCAGTTTCTATTGCGTCATTATAACTTCGCTGCAGGGCTTTTTTAACGTGCAGTTCTACACAAAATATGCAGTTCTAAATGGATGTGTGCAAGTGTAGAAGTACTTCTCTGTAGTTAAAAAAAGGTTTTAAAAGGTCATTGCCATTCGATTGGAAGTAATTTACCATGGAGGATGGGAAAGGAAAGAAGGGGTTATGCAGTTGTAAAAATTTCTTAAAAGAAGCCTTGCTTCGCTGCTGCTACGACAATGGCTCCGTAGCCTACTAAAATGACGACATCATCTTGAACTACAGCACTTTTGTGACGTCATTAGCCTACGGGCACTGGTCCCTCGGTTGATCGATGATGATGATGATGATGATTAGCCAATTATAGCCATCCATCTTAACTGCTCCAAGTTTGAAGAAGATTAATAATGTTTATGATGCTGAGGCAGGAAAAAGGTTCAAAAAGTAACTGATGAGTCGAGTAACGATAACGAATAAACGATAATTATGGAAAAAATTAGGCCTACCATGAGATACGAAACCAAATTATTTAACCAATTAGGTCAAACTGAAACTAAACGTAAACTACGAAGATTAGCATACAAGTTTCTCTTGTTACTGATTAGAAAAGTCGCCAGTTTATGCGACGGGAATAGGCTAATTATTCAAGTCACCAGATAGTTTTTTCAAAGATAGTCGTAAGCATCATGAATGACTTTTTTGTTTGTAATAATCATAAGCCTAGACCAGTAGGCCGCAGATAAGCTACTATCGTGAATTTTTAATTTTCTCACTTGCATACGACCAATTACAGGCCTAGGCCTATAATTAGCCTGGGTGTTTTTATTAGTGCCTAGATAAAGTGCTTTTCGTTATTTTTTAAATTTATTTATAGGCCTATCGTGTTACGTTCTGCTGGGGCGAATTGGAAATATAATATTTGCCTTGTCGAGTAGGCTATAGGCCTAGGCCTAGGTCAATGACTTGTCATACCAAATCAGATCGCGTGGGCGTATTATAAACAAAAATATTTAGAATAATTCATTGCTCCTAGCCTTAGTTTCTCCACATGTGCAAGCATGCTAGCTTGACAAACTCGTGTCACTAACTTTCTGCGTAGCCTGTTATTAGCCTAATCTTGATCATCGTCGTTTGGAATTAACAAGTGTAGCCTACATACAAACAGACGCAAGTTTAACCATCTGTGGCGATAACCGAGCCCTAATTTTCGATCAACTTGCTAATAGCAATTTGTAAGCTATGCGAATGTTGAGGCCTAGGCCTATATGCGATTAGGCTTATGATAATTATGTCGCTGGCCTGTTCATTTCGCAACGATGCATGCTAGATTTCGAAGAAGCGCGCGTGGGTCAGCAGTGTTGGTATTCACCGATTAAGCTTACATGTAGGCCTACATGCAGAAAATTGAGAGTTACGAGCGCGCCGTTTGTTATGATTAACCGATTAAATTGATAAATCGGTCATGCGGCGCAAAGGATCGAATTAACATTTATATCGGAAAGTCCTTCGCTTGCGTTGTCTACAACTTGTCTTCCATTGATCTCCATACATTCAAGACTGAAAACCGAACTCTTCTATTAAGCCACGCTCCCATTTTCTAGCCTATAGCATCACTAGTCACTACAGTGACTACACCATCATCACCGTACATCACCATCAGCGATTTCCACCATCAGCTGTTTCGTCGGTATCACCTCCCCGGATTCTGGTCTGGCCCTAACCGGACATGGTAGCGACTTGGTAATTGTGGACAAGATTGTTGTAGCACCCCCAATTGGTTTCCATTGCGTGCCTCTTGTATGGCGCTGTCAAGATTTACGTTACTTTCCATTACCATGGCCGGATTAAGGCAATGAGGCATGTTCAGCATGTTCGGCCGAACAGAGGCCCCCACACTTTCGGGGCCCCCACACATGTGAAAACAAATTGAGGAAAAAATTGGTTTATTCTGACAAAATTTCGACCAAACGACTAAAAAAATTATCACATTTTTCGATCGAAGATCCAAAAAAGTTTCCGAACAGGGCCCCCACATTTCTTAATCTGGCTCTGTCTATTACTAAATGTTCTGTGATCTGCATGTTTGGGGGCTACACGGGACTCTGGCAGACAGTAAAATATCGCGTCGTATGACCCAGGATCGGATCAAGGCATGCTCAACATATTCGGTTGAACAGAGGATCCACACTTTATGGCCCCCCCAAACATACGATCGAGCGGCGAGGATAGGACCTGGTTACAAAAATGTCTAACAATGAATCACTCTAATATTCTTAAACCGTAAAAGCTGTAGGCATGTAGGCCCAGGGCCGGATTAAGCAATGTGGGGCCCTGTTCGGGAAATTTTTGCGGATAGGCCTATACTTTTTTTTAGTCATGTGGCCGCTTTGTGGCGAAATTTTCGGGAAAATCATACCATTTCATTCGCCAAATAAGTTGATGACCTTTTTTTAGTCAACTGGCGAAATGTTTGGGAAAATAGTCGTTTGGTCGAAATTTGCTCCTGAAATTTCCCCCCTCCCCCGCATTTGCGGGCCCCCCTAACGTGTGGGGGTCCCTGTTCGGCCGAACATGTTGAACATGCCTTTATCCGGCCTTGTGTAGGCCTAACAAGCCTACTTTTACACTGGACTGGAACAGGGGCTTCTATCCCCCCCTAAGCAGCCGGGCGCAATACATATTCTCCCCCCCTTATTGGGCCGACCTACTCTCCCAGCAATATGTAATCTTGTCCCCTAACTATAGGGAATGAAGGTTTCTGGGGAGAGACAAACAAGCATCCAGCAGACGATCACCGAAACACGTAGCGCCAAGATGGGGATGGGTTTTGGGTGTAATATGCGTCCCTTCCCCCATTATAAATTCTTGCAATTTCCGCATTGCAATTTCTACAATACAATAAAATACAATGTGGGCCTACATAATAATGATGTTGTTTTTCTAAGTGTTCAAGGAACAAAATATTTTGAAATTTGAGTCTGAAATTTAAAAGATAACACTGGAGATAAGCCATTTAGTTCAGTGTTTAATCAATGTGTTACCTAGTCACACTGCTTTGGGGAATTTAGGTTTTGGGGAGGGGTAAATGGCTGTTTTGGGCGAACGGAAACCGCTCAGACAAAAATTTCTGACTACATTTTTAGTCTTTCGCCTAATTTTCCTCCTTGAAACATACATTTAGGCCTACTTCTCCAAAATGCTGATGCATGACCTTATTTTTAGTGGGCCTACTTCGATGCTTTGCAGTCAAATTCTTCTACTGACGGGATAACTGCACTTGTATAAACCTGTCAAATTTATATAGGGGGGTGGGTCAATGTTGCATTATATACTTTTTATGGAGGGGAAATTATTCTATATACATGTTCACAACACCTATCGATTTTTCTGGAAAATTTTCATTCCTGGGGGACTCCCTCACAGAGATGTCTAGATTAAACACTACAAATAGGCCTACAGTATTTGTACATGTATTAACATTAAATCAAATCATTATAATATGATTGTATCATTTATTAAAATAGTAGGCCATAAATAATATTATTATAATTAGATAATAGTAAATTTTATCGTGGCGTATTAAAACAGTTCATGTGATGAAATAATGTAGATAGTAATAGGCCTACTATTATAACTAATAACTAATACAATGTTGAAAAATGTTTATGGGGGAAGTAATTTCTGGGGGAAACTTCTTCCTAGAGATGACTAGATTAAACACTGCCTCCATGGCTGGCCTTCCCCCCCCTATCGACGTGAGTTTTTTGCTTTCTTCTGTTCCCCCCTGTTTTTCACTGGGCGCAAGTCGCGCCCGCCTATACATGGGATAGAAGCCCTTGGACTGGAATATTGTAAATAAGGAACGAATTACTAATAGACGATGCTGATTCATTGAATACAGAACGTTTTGTGTGTCCATCTGTTATTATTCAGTAAGGTTTGGGTCTCACAGTTTAACTAAACAGGGCCTCAACATTATTTTGTTAATCCCGCCATGATCGTGTCTCCATAGAAATTGCATTCAAATTTTCCGTAGTCGCTTGTTTGGTGACCAATAGGCTGCAACTAACGATTAGGCCAACACACGAAATGGTTATGGTTTGAAGCGGGTATACCATGGGAACGAAGTTGCCATTGCTCTAGAAATTCTGTGCTTGCGACCCAACTAGCCTACTGGCCAGTCACCATGCAATGGAACCCTAGCTGGTAGAACATGTGTTCCAATAAAACTCTTTTTTCGGAGTTCCCACTGCTCACCCAAACCACTTAAACACTATAAACAGGGCTTTTTTAGCGTGCAACTGTACACAAAATGTGCAGCTCTAATTGGATTTGTGTAGTTGTAGAACCATTTCTGTGCAGCTTTAAATAGTGGAGGATTGGAAGGGACAGAAGCAGTGGTGTAGTCCTAAAAAATGAAGTGGGGGAACGCAAAAAATGAAGTGGGGGAACGCTTCATATTAGGCTTACAAATTTTTTTCTCAATTATTAATTTATTGTTATTACAGTAGGCCTACTACTGTACTATTTTCATTTGTCATTAGCTTTTATTTACAAGCCATTGAACACATACATGTATATAGGCTAAATATATCTGCGAAACTGCGAAAGGCTCCAGTAAGTAAGCAGCTGAAACTGTGAATCTTGAATTTTTTGTTTCCTCCCTGGAAAAAAGTGGGGGAACGGCGTTCCCCCGCGGAAAAAAGTGGGGGAACGGCGTTCCCCCGCGTTCCCCCCCCCCCACTACACCACTGGACAGAAGGGATTGTGCAGTTTTAAAAATTCCCTAAAAACTGACTCTATCTCTTACATAAGCATTTTATGGGCTCGTGTTCATTCCATGCATCAGCACCCTGGGAATGAAATCGGCTTCCTCTCTCTCTTCGAAGCTCAATTATTTCACTGCATGCCTTAAAAAGCGGCTCAAAACTCACTACTTCTCCTTGGCTTTCAAGCACATGGATCTCTAACTGCATCTTCTTCTGGCGGCCGACTATTCGCGCTTCAGATTCACTTTTCGGTGTGACCTTGCGCGTGTTACAAATTTATTTAAAAAACTGAAACATTAATTAAATCAGGACATACGGAGGATCTATTCGAGCTCAAGTGGCCGGATATGTTCAGTTTCGCATCCTGTCTTCGCCGGTTTGTGTGTTTAATCATTTCTATGCATTTATTACATTCTCGATTATTGCTGTTCGCACGAACTTGGTACATGCATCTAGTCAAAAAAAGGTGATAGACCCAAGGCCGTAGACCGTGTTTTGGGTGTTTGAACACCCCCAAAATAAAAAATGCATAAAAAATCTATTGCATTTTGAAGTTTGTGATGCAAAAACCATCAAATAAAGCCATGAAAACACCCCCGAAATGAAATAATAGATTAAATTTCGATCTGAAAAAGTGAAGTTGATGACTAAAAAAGGTCATCAGAAATTTTTGTCGATAAAACTGGAAATTTCTGGCGCCGCCACTGAAAACACCCCCCCCCCCGAAATAAAATCCTGGCTACGGCCTTGGATAGACCTATAGAATAATTAGGCTATAGATTTAGTTTCTATCTATGCAGAAATTGCATACTACGATGTGGCATCACTTACATTTAAATTTAATTAGGCATATTATGATTACGTGTAATTGTATAGGCCTACATCAGTTTGAGTTTCGAAACTCGTTTAAGTCCTAGGCATAGGCCTGTAGACTAAGACTTTTATTTGAAATGCTGTGCGTGCCAAAATTTTCGAAACTGCGTCAGACAGAATTAGCCTACCTATCTCCCATTTTATCTAGAAAAATATCTTCAATGAAATATCAAGTTGACTCCGTCAGGGAACTTAAGCAAAAATAATGTCTGCTTTTCATTGTGTTGCAAAATTATCATTACACCATTCACTATTAGCGCTAATTACCAAGAGCAGTAGGCCTAACATGTTGCACTGCTGTTGCAGGTTACTCGGCTCGTACAGTTCATTCAGTACCATAGTCTAAATGATAACATTGAAAACTTGAACTGACTTTATTTGGAATTATACAAGTATTAATTTCACACAGATAGGCATGCACGCACTTTTCTTGGTATTCAACTAGGCCTACATGTGACCTATTAGGCCTATATAGGACGGTTAGGACCTGAGCTCGTGTAGATTGACATATGAAATTCATCTATGAATCGATTTAAGCCAAAACAATTATACACACAGACTACGCTATGTACATGTATAATATTATACATGCACATAATAATTATAGGCCTACATATGCATGTACAGAACATACTTCAAGGCGTATATGCACGCGCACACACACACACACACACACACACACACACACACACACACACACACACAACGCAAAATGCAGCAGAATCTATTGCAAGCAACAAATAGAGTATCATGATAGACCTGCGTGTATACAATCATGTAGCCTACTTGGCCTGCACTGTAATTCGAAGAAAAATTTTCTGCGTCTTCGTCGAAGTGCCATGTTAATTGTTTTCAAAACGACTGATATAATTATTGCGATGCAACGCCGGATGTATTATGTTCATAGTAGGCGGTACTTCAGAACGTACCGCCTACTAGAAGTACCGCCTACTGTACCGTAGGCTATTAGCTTAGCATGTGATCAAGGGAAAGTCGTAAGCTGGATACCAGATCATAATAGGCCTATCACTCTCGTTTTTCTTTCGGCCTGCAGTCTAGAAAAAGTAACCAAACTGATCACTCTCTCAGTATACGTCGTGACAGTCGTAAATACTTTTCGTAGGACGAATAGTCTTAAATAATAATTAATCACACCATTTTATAACAGAATCAACACTACGTTGCACACGGGGTGTTATCCCTATGTGTTACGCAAATTTGATCATTCATAATAGACTAAGCTTAACTGTATTAATAAATTATAGGCCCACTATACATGTACGCCCACCTGTTGAAACGCCGGATTATCGGCTACAGAAGATTTATAATTATTACTATTATCAAAATGCATGCCGTTAGCCCTATAGACTTCTAAGTTTACATGCGTCACAAATGTAAGAGATAGACTCCATTTATCCAACTTCATTTATACCTAAATTTTGTAAAACAATCACTCTCCTAAAAATCTGATGATGATGATGATAGTGATGGCAATGATGACGACGATGACGATAACAATTATGGTGTTGGCGCCGCTTTGTGCGCTGTCGGTTATAGTATATGTAGGCCTATGCTATTGTATGTAGTCTATGTGCATTGTGCACTTGTTATAAAGCTCCTTCAAGATTGCAACTCAGAAGCGCTCCCGACTACAGCGCGGACACTGCATCGGAGTTTCACGCCGAAGCGCTGAGCAATTTATTGCTAGTGCAGGACTTGGTCAAGGCCCCTACTTACTAAGCGACATGAGATGGATTCGAACCTGCAACCCTTCGGCGACAAACATACCCACCATACACCACCGCGCCCCACTGTTTAAATTGTATCTAGCTATATATTTATTGCGCCTTTCACAATGTACACCAATCATACTGTAGTCGCTCACACGGCGAAAGTTCCAGAGAAAAGAGAGACTGGTTATGAGATAGAGCGGAAAGATGATACACTTGAGGTACCACGTTATAGCTTGCGAAATACACAAGCGCTAAAAATTGCTAATTAATTATGACGACGACGTAGTTGCTCAAGACAATGCAGTTGCTCAAGACAATGCAATTGCTCACGACAATGCAATTGATCAAGACAATACAGTTTCTCATGACAATGCAGGTACTCAAGGCTCAAGACAATGCAGTTTCTCATGACAATGCAATTGATCAAGACAATACAGTTTCTCATGACAATGCAGGTGCTCAAGGCTCAAGACAATGCAGTTTCTCATGACAATGCAGTTTCTCATGACAATACAGTTTCTCATGACAATGCAGTTGCTCAAGACAGTGCAGTTTCTCATGACAATGCAGTTGCTCAAGATAATGCAGTTGCTCATGACAATGCAGTTTCTCATGACAATGCAGTTGCTCAAGACAATGCAGTTGCTCAAGACAGTGCAGTTTCTCATGACAATGCAGTTGCTCAAGATAATGCAGTTGCTCATGACAATGCAGTTTCTCATGACAATGCAGTTGCTCAAGACAATGCAATTGATCAAGACAATGCAGTTTCTCATGACAATGCAGTTTCTCATGACAATGCAGTTGCTCAAGAGTCTTCAAGACAATGCAGTTTCTCATGACAATTCAGCTGCTCAAGACAATGCAATTTCTCAAGACAATGCAGTTGCTCATGACAATGCAGTTTCTCATGACAATGCAGTTTCTCATGACAATGCAGTTGCTCAAGACAATGCATTTGCTCAAGACAATGCAATTGATCAAGACAATGCAGTTCCTCACGACTTACGATATAGAAGCGGATGAAAGAGAATAAAGGAATTGAGTAGGCTACCGTAGGAGGAAAACGGGGTGGAAACAAGAAAAATAAGAATAAAGAGGAGACAGGAAGAAGATGAAAATAGGAGAAACAGGAAGAGGAAATTATGCTAGTGATGCCATTATTTCTATAAAGCGGAACTGCTCTCTCTCTCTATCTCTCTGTCTCTTGTTAATAATTATCGTCACAGATTTCCAGGAAATAGCAACGTAGTTTCTTCCCCAGAGATCATTCTCACCATGCACTTCATCGTAGTCTAATTATGATGCTGATGCTTATCATTATTAATATTATTATTCTTACTATTAAAATCTTTGGACAAGCCCTCTGATATGACACAGTCATGGTAATTATTTTTTTTTTTTAAATTTAATTTTATTGCCCCGAGGTATATAGGATCCCTCGGGACTTATCTAGCGCCTAAAATAAATTATTATTATTATTATTATTATTATTATTATTATTATTATTATTACTATTAATATTATTATAGGCCAAACATCATCGTTGTCGTCGTCGTCATCCCCGTCGTTGTAATCGGCATCATAAGCATCAGCATCAGGGCCGGATTAAGAAATGTGGGGGGCCCTGTTCGGATAATTTTGGGAGGATCTTCGATCGAAAAATCTGATGACTTTTTAGTTGTTTGGTCGAAATTTCTTTACATATTATAGGCTACCGATTTTCTCCATCCAAACAGCTGACGACCTTTTATTAGTCGTTTGGTCGAAATTTCGTCAAAATATACCAATTTGTTTCCTTCAAAAATGTATTTTTTCGTGTGTGGGGCCCCCTAAAGTGTGGGGCCCCTGTTCGGCCGAACATGTTGAACATGCCTTAATCCGGTGTAAAGGTTTCAAATTACCCCCTCCTAAACATTACCCCCCCGGTAACTTGAAACCGGTTTCAGATTACCCCCCGGAAACTAGATTTGCATCAATCATCGCATTTATTACACTAAGAAAATCAGAAAAATCATCCCGCTTCTTGTTTTGGTCTGCAGAATATCATCCGTCATCCCACTTCGTGTTTTGTTATCAATATTTTGATCCGAAAAAAATAATAGCCTCGAAGACATTTTCGCCATTGTAACTTCAGCGGCGATTAGTATTTTAATTACAGATTGAAATATTGATAACAAACCACGAAGTGGGATGACGGTTGAAAATCTTCAGACCAAAACAAGAAGCGGGATGATTTTTTCGATTATTTTAGTGCAATAAATGCGATGATTGGTCCAATTTACAGTTTTCATGGGGGTAATGTTTAGGAGGGGGTAATCTGAAACCTTTACACCGGCCCTGATCAGCATCGGCATCATCAGCATCGTCATCATTGTTTAAAAAATTTAACGCGCGCAGTTACATAGATATGCGACAGAAACACAAATGATAAAAAAACACTAAAATCTCATGAAATTGGAAAACTTTTCGTAATCCTAATCGTCATTAACTAGCCTACAAATTCCAAACGTAGGCTATTACTCTAAAACCACACGCACCATCGCTGCGTCATATCAGAGTATATTTGTCCAAAAATCGATGTTTCTGCAAAAATAGTAGGTTATGTTAATCTACACGGAAGAGAACCAGATTCGTGAAAAGCAGATTGGGATCAGAAACCGGATCAGAAACCGGATGTTGGTTGAAGCCGAATTTTCTGATAATAAATAATATCAGTGTCTTATTTGCGAACACCTCCAATGCTGTTCTAACACTAGCTGTCTGTATTTACAACCGTATCCGATAGATGTATCACTTTCATTACGACGAAGTTGCACATTAAATCGGTCATTGACATTGAAGCCGGAAATGACGTCAATGAGATTCATGGTAACCTAGTTTCGTATTTAGGTCACCGTTGATTGACTTATTGTGTAGATCCATGGTCAGTAGGTTAACTGAAAACGATGTTGTTACATACAACTGAAGAGAAAACCTGATCTGCCTGTCTTTCTATTTGTCTGTCTGTCTGCCTGCATGTCTGTCTGTCTCTGTTTTTGTCTGTCGGTTTCTCTCTCTTCCCATGCTCTCTTTCTCTGTCTTTTTCGCCGTAGGACGTCCCTGTACCTGTATGTCTCTCGTACTCTCGCTATGTTAATATTTGTCTCTGTCTCTGCCTCCATCTCTGTCCCTGTTTGTCTTTCTTCTCTCTCTCTGCCTGTAATGTGTATCTGTCTCTGTCTCTGTCCATCTCTGCCTCTGTCTGTCTTTCTTCTCTTTCCCTTCTCTCTCTTCAGCCTCTGTCTCTGTCTGTGTCTATGTCTTTGCCTCTGTCTCTGTCTCCTGCTCTCTTTCCAACTGACTTTTTAATTACGGACTGATTGTCTGGCTGGTTGATTGACTTGCTACTTTATTGGTTGGTTTGTTGACTGTTTGATTGATTGATTGATTTAATTGATTGATTGATTGATTGACTATGATAGAGTAAAACAATAATTATGGGCCAATCTGCTTTTTTCCTATCGAGTTACATGAGCATTAAAAGATTCTTTTTGCTGCATGAAAATTGCATTCTCACATATTTGAAGTATTTGTTGTCTACCATGTGATTTCCTACACTTAAACACCTAGTTTCGTTTTAAAATAATTTTCTAATCAACTCTCATTCCTATTCATAATCATTTTCTGTTGAAGATTCACTTCCTATTCAACACACTCTCTCCATTCGAAAAACGTTTTCCTGTCCAAGAACATTTTCGGTTCCAAACATATTTTCCCCTTTCCTCCATGCAAGTCCCATTCATTAAACCATTTTCACAGTCAGCAACATCTTCCTTTTTTGACAAAATCGTCAACGGCAATGTAAAAAATTTCCGATAAACAAACACACGAATAGGCTACATCAATATTCATCACTGTTGACTTACTGTTACACACGACCAATGAGTGGCCTCATAAAAAACGGCGATTTGATTAACGGCATCGATATCGTCAAGCTGTCCTGAAAGTATTCCACGACTGCAAACATTGACCTATCGCGAATAGATCAACACCCACTCATAATAGACATGAACCCATCAATTGGCAAGGCCCGCAGGCTCGCCTCAAGGATAGGGTAACGGCTGTAGGATATTTTTTTAAGCCTACGCGGCTTATCATCGGTTTCGTTTTTCTCTGTTGTACCAGGACAATGACATTTTGAATGTGAAACGGCAAATAACCAATTCAAAATTCAGCGAAGACCTTGAAATAAGTCGGCATCAACATAGTATAAAGTTGCTATTGTTTTCATAATGCAAACATACCTCGTAATTTTTAGACCTGCATAAATTGCGTAAACAAAGAGACAGTTCGGATGTACTTTGAGCGACTATTGAGACCAGTGTAACGTTTGAATTTAAACAGTTTCTGTACATGTAGCTCATGACTTTGGCAACTACGAGCGTACAGTCAGTCGGAAATGCATACATATTTTATATACAAGGTGTAAAGAAGGAGAGTTCCGAAAGGAGTGCGAAGAGGAAGAGAAAGAGGAAGAGAAAGAGTAAGAGGGGGACGAGGAGAAGGAGAAGGAAGAGGAGGAGAAGAAGGAGAAGGAAGAGGAGGGAGAGGACGAGGAGGAGGAGAGAAAGGAGGAAAACGAGGAGGAGAAAAACGATGAGGGAGAGGAGGAAGAAGAAGAAGTTGAATATGAAGAAGAACAAGAAGAAAAAGAAGAAACAAAACAACAAAAAGAACAAGAACAAAAAGAAGACAAGATGGAGGAGAAATCAGGAGAAGGTGAACGAGAAAACGGATTAGTATGAGAAAGAAGAAAAGGAAAAGGTGGAAAAGAATGAAATGGAGGAAGATGTGAGAGAAGAAAAAGATAGATGGAAGAGAAGAAGGGTGATTAGAGGAAAGGAGAAGAGATGAAAATGGATAAACCAGGAAGAGGAGAGAGAAAGAGAGGAGTTGGAAGAATGAGATTGAGACAGAGAAAGAGAAGGGGGAAGGAGAAGGAAAAGAGGAAGAAAAGGGGAAGGGGAAGGAGAAGGAGTATGAGAAGGGGAAGGGGAAGGCTACAGTAATTATAGGACTTCCAATAACAATAATAATTATAATTATTAGACAACAATCGCGCTCAGTAAAAGTTGAAATAAAAAACGGATAACAATTTAAATAACTGATAGCACTGAAGATAAAATTAGGATCGCATGTTCTGTCACATGTCACATCATCACATGTTGATAGTCACAACTGTCATGTCACACCACGCATGTATTAAACACCGTAACATCGACCCATGTAACATGTCACATGTCATGATGTCACACCATAGCACATCGCATCGTAACATGTCACACCATCACATCTCTCACCATCACCTACACATGAAGCACACCATCACATGTTAATCGTCACATGTCACACCATCCTAATTATTTTGCACCGTAACATCAACATTCAACACCCACGTCACGCTCCTGTAAGGCTTACGATTGTTCAATAATAATTACAATTACACAATACATACTCAGCGTATCTTCCGTATACATTAATGCATTGGGTATAAACTATAATTATGATTGGCGTTAAATAACGACAATTAGCTTTGATTCACCTCATGCACCAGGGACCGCCAGGGTAAATTCCGTATAAAGTTCGCCAGTAAATGAAAGCTCATTCATCAGAACCGGTGTCAAGTGATAGAGTCTCCCATGAAAGTCTCTCCCACCCCAGCGGAGACTCTATTTCGAAAAAGATACTCCCCCGCGAATATGTTGCAGAATAAATTAGCGCCGGATACTTTATTCTGAAAAAAGACTCGAGTGGGGTGGGGGAAGATTATTTCATCCGCCGCCAAAATGAAGTCTCCCCGCTCAGCGTAAAATGGGCTGGGCCTACATTGCCCTGCAATCATCTTAGCTTTATGGATTAGCTGGTTAAACCGCTAGTTTACGAACAAAGTTCCCAAAATAATTATTAACTTTTATGTCAATTTTTATTCCTATAAACCTACATTGATTCAGCCAGATGAGATTGCAGTGGGTTTTTTGGGGGGTGGGCCCCGGGGACTTTGTATCGGGTAGACCTATATCGTAACTCAGTCTTATAACCCAACTGTCGACACAGGCAATTGAGGCAAATCATGAATTTTACGCCCTCTAATTCCAACCAAGGGCGGATCCAGGGGGGGGCCAATCCGGCGATGCCCCCCCATTATGCCCCCCATTTGGTTTCAGTGGCTGCTGAAACGGTATGATTTTCCCGAAAAATTGGGCGGATGACTAAAAAAAAGGTCATCAACTTTTTGGGCGGATGAAATGGTATGATTTTCCAAAAAATTGGCCGGATGACTAAAAAAAAAGGTCATCAACTTTTTTGGCGGATGCGATTTTTTTCCCCAGAAACCAAGGTCTCAAGAAATTTTTGGCCCCCCCGTCCAAAGTTTCTGTATCCGCCCTTGATTCCAACCAATTTTTCACCTCACTTCACATCCAAACGATGAACCAGCCAGGGCATTTAATGCACTCAGCTGAGTCAGGCCTATTATTAATTTTTATCATTAATTTTACTAGTAGACCTACATTCAAGCCTTGGTCCCTCGTGTTGGAACCTCAGTATGCAGCGTAGTGCTTTCCTGGTTGCAGGTTCATCTGACTGGCACAGTCTTCCGTTGGAGTCTTGGAGATACGCTTGTTACCTATGCTTGCTTCATCTGTGTTTAACTAGCTCCTGAAGACCCATGTTTGGACTGGGAGCGCCTCCAAATGGGCTTCTTAAATGGGCGCTATATAAATCATTGAAATAAATGAATGAATGAGTGAGATAGACCCTGGTTGGTGCTGTTGTAACTACGAGAAACTATGAATGGGTAGTGGGCGGAGCCAGTTGCCTAGCACGCACAGCGCCAGCCAATCAGATCGTACTCTTCATAGGCCAGTTAAATTCACTTCCTCGTTAGCGCAGACGAACTCGAAACTAAGGTCGGGTAAATCCGCCTCGTCGAGCAGTAGCTACCTAGGCCTACTTCAACCCGACATAATGTTAGAGCGAAGAAATCGACAGAGAGGCAACGAGGCGGAGAAAGGAGGACGGACAGAGACACTTTTAAACACACAGACCTGCTAATTTTTCTCGGAATTCAATGACTGACTAGGCCCAGGCCTACATATTATGATACGCTAGTGACAACAACGATGAGGTTGTGTGTGTATGTTATGTGGATGGTGGAATGTACCGTGTCGACAGCGCCAACGAGCGTAATACTGTTCTTAGTACTTTTGCGTGGGCGATTTATGCGTTGGAAGTTAATCGTGTCAGACTATACGTACGGCATCACGCAGATTGATACGGAGGAGAAGAGGCCTGGGCCTATAAAAGCACGCGATTTTATTTCTGAATTCATCATTTCTATTCCACACATCAAAGACTTGAGAAGATTCATTGGCGTAAAACTAATAGGAATTATTTCAAACGCTGGGCATATCAGATTCTGTTATTGCTACAGAATCACATGAATTTTAGTTACTGCAAACTAATCACAGTCGTGTCTGAATTAATTATTATTTAAAAGCACTCTCAATTGGAAAACAGATAAATACGTTTAAAGTATTGCGTCGGAAAGTTGTCAATACATCAGAAAACTGTGAATCGTCCGCCTGTATAATATTAAGGTCCCTCTCTCTGTGTTACTCTTCAACCCATCAATGTCGTGGCTGTTAGATGCTGAGTTATCCCTATACGATTGGTCGAATTCCAGCTTTAATACCGCTTCAACCGAGGCCTTTGGGACGCTGGAACCCGTAGTCACGTGCATGAGTTCTCCAGGGAATACTCTTCCATCTCCGCAGGGTCGTATTCTACCAAGGTTGACCAGCCACGGAAAACTGGCCAGCTCCTCGCAACAGTCGAATTCCGATGCAGTGGATGTCTTTGCTAGATCGAGATCAATTCTGAGGCAGGCAGCAGAGAAGAATCTGGAACCGGTTTCAGAAATCTCTTGCGAAACGGTGAGTTTGTCTTCGTCATCGTTTAAATCAGAGTACGGGAAAGTCTTGCTTCCAACATTTCCAATAATCATGGAAAATGGAAAGGTCCTCACAGGGCTGTTTATAATGAATTTTTAGAACTGCACAACCCTTCCTTCCTTTCCCATCCTCCATGGTAAATTACTTCCAATCGGAGAGAAACGACATTTTTGCTAATTTTAACTGTGCAAAAATGCTTTTACAACTGCACAAATCCATTTAGAGCTGCACATTTTGTGTATAACTGCACGCAGAAATAGCCCAGGGTCTTCAACAAATAGGCATACCGGTGTAAAGGTTTCAGATTACCCCCTCCTAAACATTACCCCCCTGAAAACTGTAAATTGGACCAATCATCGCATTTATTGCACTAAAATAATCGGAAAAATCATCTCGCTTCTTGTTTTGGTCTGAAGATTTTCATCCGTCATCCCACTTCGTGGTTTGTTATCAATATTTTCATCTGTAACTAAAATACTAATCGCCGCTGAAGTTTACATGGAGAAAATGGCGTCGAGGCTATTATTTTTTTCGGATCAAAATATTGATAACAAAACACGAAGTAGGATGACGGATGATATTCTGCAGACCAAAAGAAGAAGCGAGATGATTTTTCTGATTTTATTAGTGCAATAAATGCGATGATTGATGCAAATCTAGTTTTCGGGGGGTAATCTGAGACCGGTTTCAAGTTACCGGGGGGTAATGTTTAGGAGGGGGTAATTTGAAACCTTTACACCGGTTTTTGATGTGAACAGGTTGAAAGTGCACATGCATGGTCACATACAAACCGGCTACATGTACATTGTGTAAACTCATTCGCAAATACATGCATACATGTATGTATTGTATACATTCATATGTAACATACACGCATTCATGCATGCATATCATACATGAACATGCATACATGTACAGTTGTACACACGCATACATAACATACATACAACTGTACATTGTATGCATTGCATACATACGTTTCCGTGGGATTGCGATTTGCATTTTAGATGGTTGTTTCAATTAAAGAATTTCTTTAAGAATTATTCGGTATTTTCCCTCAACGAATCACCGAATCATTAACCATTCGTTCATTCATTAAGGTATTTATATAGCACCTCTTTACGGAAACTACTCAGAGGTACTCCAGACTACAGCACAGTCAAATAGAACGCGGTTTTCAAGTGTTTATAGAATGTGTCAGTGAGTGAGAGTACACGCGCAGCTGAAGAGGGAGGCCATTGAAGAAATGAATGAATCAACGATTCAGAATTTATTCAGCCACCATTAATTTTAAGGGCCCTACTCCTCAGTGTCGGTTCAAACCAAAGACATGCAGGCGGTGAAACGTAGTCTATACATGTAGAAGCGCATGAAACTGAGACGATGATGATGATGATGATGATGATGATGATGATGATGATGATGATGATGATGATGATGATGATGATGATGATGATGATGATGATGATGATGATGATGATGATGATGATGATGATGATGATGATGATGATGATGATGACGATGATGATAAATAAATAAAATAATAAATAGGTAAATAATGGACTAGAATGAAAATAATAATAACGATAATGATGATTATTATAATGAAATGGTAATTGTACTACCGCCACCACCACCACCACCATCACCACGACTACCACCACCACCACCACCACCACCACCACCGCCACCACCACACCACTACTAGTACGACTACGACTATGACTACTATAGTATACTCACTCTACAGTTTACTGCTACTACTGCTGCATTACATTACATTTTTCAAGAAAGAATAGTTGATTTTTTCCAGGAAATCAATTTCTTCTTCTATTCGTCAGTTCAACTTTCGAAGGTCATTGGGAAAAACACTATCACATATTTATTCTGTCACTATTTTTGGACGTTGATACACTATAATATACTGCAGCCTAAAAGGCTATAATAGTAATAATAGACCCTATCTGACCGAAGAACAATTGAAAATGTTATAAATTATGTGTAAAAACACACATGACGATTTTTTGCGATAAATAATTGGCTGGCAAGAGGTTTATCCGTGTAACCTACAATTATATCAGACAGGCAGATAGAAAGAATGGCGGAGTGTGAGAGAGAAAGATTTATGGCGGTAGAGAGACAGAGGTACAGAGTGACAACGAAACGAAGGTATACGAAGACACACAGACAGAGAGAAAGACAGACAAACAAAAAGACAGAGAAACAAGAACACAGAGAAACTGACAGACAGATAGAGAGAAAGATTGAGTGAGTGATCGAGTGAGACAGAGAGAGAGAGAAATAGAGAAAGAGAGAGACAAAGACAGATACACAGACACAGACACAGACAGTGACAGGCCGAAAGAGAGTGAGATATGCACACACACACACACACACACACACACACACACACACACACACACACACACACACACACGCAGATACAAAGATGCAAAGAGACTGCAGTAAGCTAAACAGAGACTATGCAAAGGTATACGTGCTGCGTGACAGATAAGCACACAAAAACTGCGTTTTGGTATATCGCGAGAACTGTATACTGTCCAAAGTGCTCCAGCGTGTTTGTTGTTAGTCGGACATTATACATGCACATACACACGCACACACGTACATGCGCACAAGCGTGCATACGTACATGCGTACATACGCACATGCGTACATGCGTACATACGCACATGCGTGCATGCACATACGTGCACACGTACATGCGCACGCACGTACATACGTACATACGTGCATAAGCATATACGTGCATACGCACATACGTACATACGTGCATCTATACATACGTACATACGTGCATCTGTACATACATGTACGTACATACGCACATACGTACATACGTGCATCTATACATACATGTACGTACATACGCACATACGTACATTATGTGCAAACATACATACATACATACATACATACATACATACATACATACATACATACATACATACATACATACATACATACAAGCATACATATATATATTTTATTTACTCAGCGCATACTCGTGTAACTCGCCAAAAATACCAACTCAATTAGCAGATTAAAACTTATTTCTGAAGGTCAACATGCTTTAGGCCTAAACCGAACAAGGAAGCGGCGTAACTTTGACTTAATTAAACTGTGCGTCAATTATTATGGGTCCAACCAAGTTCTGATTTGTTCATGAATGGTTCATAATGAACACTTCTTAGTTTTAGACCTATGCTTATGAACCGATTAGTACTTAGCGAGGTTCAGTTATTTCCGATGATAGCGAGATAATTAACCGATGTTTACGTATCAGAAAAACTTTACTCAGTTTAATATATACATGTATGTAGGCTGCATCTAATTTTGACATCAGGAGAGCGCTAGTATAATTATCTGGCAGAACATTGTATATTCGTCGTATTTGTGAGACACCGGCATATCAATGTGTGTGTGTGTGTGTGTGTTTGTGAGTTTGAGTGTGTGTGTGTGTGTGTGTTTGTGTGTGTGTGTGTGTGTGTGTGTGTGTGTGTGTGTGTGTGTGTGTGTGTGTGTGTGTGTGTGTGTGTGTGTGTGTGTGTGTGTGTGTGTGTGTGTGTGTGTGTGTGTGTGTGTGTGTGTGTGTGTGTGTGTGTGTGTGTGTGTGTGTGTGTGTGTGTGCAGACAGTTAGATAACCGGCTGTTTGAAGTCAAATAGAAATATCATGCTTCAGTGCACTTTCCTTATTAAAAAGAGTTGCAACTTCAGTGACAACAAAACTAATTGACGAGACTGGAGATAAAAATTGAAACAATACTATGTTTGTTTAACGGTGTGGAGACAATAGACATGGTCAAGCAGTGGCGTAGCCAGGAATTTCTGAAGATGGGGTTATGGCGTGGCCGGATGCCCTTCCTGACACCAACCCAAATGTATTACAGTAAATGAAAAGGGAATAAAGTAACAAAGGGAATAAAGTAAGAAAAACAATTGTTACTACATACAATTGTTTTGCTTTTTCTTATTTAAGCGGATAAATAACAACATTTAAAAAAACTTTTTCCTAAGCCAATGGGGGTTGTAACTTTTAACCCCCAACCCCTTGTCTACGTCACTGTGGTCAAGGTTGTCGTAATCATTATCGTAATCATTATCGCAATCGTAATCATTATCGTAATCGTAATCATTATCGTAATCGTAATCATTATCGTAATCGTAATCATTATCGTATGCATCATGCACCCTACTTCAAAAGCACTTCCCTAATGCAAAGCGTGGTGTGCACCAGCGTATTACGAAACCGGATGAAATCCAGTAAGCTAATATCCTTGTACATTCGAACAGGCTAAGAGAGTATTGGTATTATATAACATGATAATTTAACACAGTTGGCCCACACTATAATACTGTGGGATATAATAAAGCTTTCGTAAGAGACTGAAATGGTGAGGATATAATAGAAAAATGAGAATATTATATAACTCAACCGTAAAAAGAGACGGGTTTGAAATGGAAACTATCAGAATATGCTAAGATATATTACAACCCTATACTGAATAGTAGGGCAGAGCAGATAACAACACTATATTACACAGCACAATAAAGTAAAGTAAACACGGAACAACTAAAATGGGGAAGGTTGAAAAAGGATCGGAGTAGTAAACCGAGTTATACAATCTCGCCCCAGTTCGCAACCCTGTCGTCGAATATTATCTTAACCTATAATAGTTTTATTATAAGCCACGCAACAAAAGCTATAGGAGTTGGGAACCAGCTTATTCACATGATATATGTTTACCAGAGTCATAATTCATGGTTTCGGAATGCAAGAAAATTAAGGCGAGATAAAGTTATGAGCCACCAAATCCAGTTTAGTGAAATGAAAGTCGAATGTTTTGGATTCACACAGTTTCTGTTTGAGAAGTAATAAAAACTCAGTTCAGCCGGTATAAGCTTACAATTTATTCAATTAAAAGTCTCCACACTCACTTTCCTTTCTAATAGTTTACTGTTATTATTACAGCAGCCTACGCTGTCGAACGTTTCTTTTTAATGAAATTACGTAGAAATCTACGTCTTCATAAGTCTACTCATTCAGCATCAGTAGAGTTACTGTACATGTAGGCCTATTATAATATGTCTTTAGTATCGAAATTCAGGAAAATAGTAGTACGACGAATAGAATTTTTTCAACTCAACGTTGTACTTATACTTAGGCGAGACACACAGCGACTTTTCATGAAGTCTCTATAGACTCTATGCTATGTCGATAGGTAAGTTTGTATAAGATTTTAGATAATAATTATTAGGTAAGCTTATAGTCAATTGCTACGGATTTCAAATGATCTTGGTTCGTCGCACTCTTTCTCTCTCTTCATTTTATTGTATGCATGCACACGTTTTACAATGATGATGATGATGATGATGATGATGATGACGACGACGACGACGATGATGATGATGATGGTGATGGTGACGACGACGACGACGACGATGACGATGATGATGACGATGATGATGATGATGATGCTGATGATGCTGCTGCTGCTGCTACTGCTACTGATGATGATGATAATTCGATTTATATGGCGCCGTAACACGATCGTGCCGCTACAAGGGAGCCTTGTAATTGGAACCTTCTAGTTAGCCTACATATAGATTATTGGAGAGCCTACATTATTAATTTTGTCTCTCCTCGCGATTTAATTAGCTTGCCACTGTTAAGGTTGAGAATTGCCAGGGTTGGGTTTCAACCCCCAGCCTTTCTCAGGGCCCCATATATTATATAGGCTATGTTAAGACTGCGCACACTCCAACCCCCACGTGAATTTGTTTTTCATCCAACCCCAAGTCTTTCATTCAAAATTATTGCTCGTGTGCTTCGGCGTGAAACTCCGATTCAGTGTCCGCGCTGCAGTTTGGATCGTCTCTGAGTAGAAATCTTGCAGGGGCGCTATAATAAGTATTCATAGATACATACAGATCACTTTATTTTTAAAGCACCTACTGTATACTAAGTGCACACTAGGCCTCTTTAGGCCTATTTACTCTCCTTTGTACACTACCCAGGCCTATCAATTGAACTTTACAGCGTATACCTAGGCCTATCAATTGAACTTTGCAGCCTACCCAGGCCTATCACAGCACTTAGTAGCGCACTCAGGTCTATCTAGGCACTTCATATAGTGTCCAAAAGCGAGTTCTTTTACCTCTCAGAAAAAACTGTCTTCAAAGCCAAACTTTATAGGCCTATATATATATCAGATTGTGTTGACAAATTGTACAGCAAGGTTGGACAATGACTCCGACATTAAATGTCGTAATAGTACTTAGTCCGCGAGAGATCATTCAATAGACAGGTGTGGGAGGATATAAGAGCGCTATAAGAATCACTCGAGAAATAAGTATTGGCCTAAGCTATCGCTTCCGTGTGTGCTGCGATTAGCAGGAAGTATTAGATAATGTCGGTGTTATCAATCATTATTATGATGAATTTCAATACACTTTCAGTCAGGCCGGTGGGATCACGTGGTTTCTGCCGAAGCACTATGGGGACTTTTCGTAATCGTTAAATCTCAGTTACTATTTTTAGCTCAACCAATCACAAGCTCGTCGTCCTTATTCTATTTTTAGCTCAACCAATCACAAGCGCATCATCCTTATTCTATTTTTAGCTCAACCAGTTAATCTCAGTTACTATTTTTAGCTCAACCAATCAAAGCTCATGAAATAAAACGCTCTTGTTCTTTATTCGGTTTGAACGTCACTGAGCAGCTCAACATAGAAAGCTCTGTCTAGTAATATATATGAGGTCGTTGCTTTCAGTCATATATTCGTTAATATTTTTTGCGTTGTATTGTATGTGATTTGTATATGATTTTTTATTAAATGCTATTTTTTCAGCAAGAGTCTTTTAGAATCGCCGCAGTCGCTTTTAGTACCGTTTAAGTGTTTTACGTAGTCGTATTGGTAGTAGTAGTTGTTTTTGTTGTTGCAGTAGTACTGGTAGTAGTTGTTGTGTGGTATAGTAGTTGTAGTAGTAGTAGTATATAGTGGTGGTGGTGGTAGTAGTAGCAGCAGCAGTGGCAGTAGCAATAGCAGTAGTAGTAGCCATAGTAGCATTAGGGTAGTAACAGTAGTAGCAGCAACAACAACAGCAACAACAACAGCAGTAGGCCTATAGTATAGTAGCAGTAATGTTTCACACGGCTTCTTCAACGCATACATGGATAAGACATGGAGACTAAAGTCACTAAGCCTTAACCTAAAATTTGTACAGCTGCCACGTCGACGTAAAATGTCTCTATAGTCCCTTGCAAGACTTATAGGCCTTTTGTGGACCTATAGGTCCTTTGTGGACCGCAAGATCAGGTGAATAGCCGTGTCAGAAAAGAAGAACCCTCTCAGTAAACAAGCACTTCCTTTTGCACATCGACCTTGGACTGCATCGAACTAATAGATACATGTTTACCGAAGATACTGGCTTCACGCTTCGCTTACTTCACCCGTACCAACTCGCTCCTTCCTCTGGGTTATTAAAATAGTTGGACTGCGATGTGGTCCGCTGATTTTGGTGCACTTTCAAACCGGGTGTATTCCCAGGACAGCGGACACTCTCTTGTGATTTGCCGCCGAGATTCAACATCCAGGAAGTAAGTGCAAGATGGCCTTCACAGAGAAGTAGTTGCGCGCTATCAATACCAATCCCTGGCCAGTTGAAAACACTTGATGGGAATGCGTTGGATTTACCTATAGTAACCAATCACGATGCAAAAGCGATGTTGGTTGCGTTGTATTTACCTTTAGGAGCCAATCAGATAGACGGAGACTTGGTCCTGGGTTGGTGTGGAGTGGGGGAGAGTGTACGAGGCACGAAGCGTCGAAAAGGGGAATGTGGTTTGGGAGGGGATGTGCTCCTAAGTCCTACCCCATTGTCAAAAATGCTTTGGGTTTCAACACTGCAGCGGTAGTATTTTAAACCGTCATTCTATCGGAATCGCTCTTCGTTTCAGTGCCGATAGTCGCGTCGTGTTCACAAAGTGCCCCTCCCTTCACGTGTTGTTTTATCGATAGAGGAAGTTCAATAGTTGAGTGAATGATGCGAAAACATGTGATCACGAAGTTTCTTTGTTACTTTTGCAATTGTCGTATTTTCTTTGTTGTCGCAAGTCAGCGGTTGCAGTCAATATCTTAAGGTGAACAGAGCACGGTTCTTAGGCTAAACGCTCGCGTGACAGCGACTTGCATGGCGTCCGAGTTGGGGTGGGTAGGGACAAACACCCAGGTTCCCGGCGACTTTTAGGGGCCCAGACTAGGAAGTAACATAATTATATACAAAGTATATGTATACATGGATCTATAAAAATTATTTATATACCATTATATATTACAATATATACACATAATATGTGTAATATATATATATTATATATATTATACATACAAAATATTAATACCATTTTAAATATAGCATTACATAGTATTATCTGCACTCTGCAGTCAGTTTAAACTTCAAGTTAACAGCACATGTATACAAAAAATCATATCTTAGGCCTACATAAAATATTATCATAGGTCGCACCTGCTCTTTTATTATTTTAATTTATTTTAATTTTATTTTTGTAATTATGAATCGTGACTGCTATACCTAGGGGCCCGGAATTTCTGTCGACAGCCCTGGTGACTCGATTCCTGTAACCGTTATTATTTTGTGCCCCTTGAAAACGTGACTATTACTCAAAAACCATTGCTTTACTTAATGTGCGTTCCACCCATATTATTCAATATTGTTCCACATACATGTACGTGTATCTCAAAGTGGCGGTATTTGCCAGAGTCGTGCGTAGGTCTACATGTATACGTGCCACTGCCTCGTATTTGAATATCTTTTCATTAGTTTCTTGAAGAGGTATTATTATATAACTATTCGATGACGTTTATGAATTACGAATTACAAATAACACGTTTCAAGTTACAAATTCCACTTACAAATAGGCCTACATAATTACGACTACGAGTTACAATTACAAGTTACAATTACACGTTACAATTATAAGTTACAATTGCAAGTTACAATTGCAAGTTACAATTACACGTTACAAGTTACAATTAAAACCTACAAACTACGATTACAAATAACAATTATAAGTTTCAAGTTACGGTAACTTATAAATTACAATTACACGCTACAACTACAAAATACAGTTACAGGCCACAAGTTACAATTGCAAACTACAATTACAGGTTACAATATTATTGCAAGCTACGATTACGAAATACATCTACAAGTTACAATTACCGATTACAATAACAAATCACAATTACAACTGAAAATCCCATCTCAATGTCACTTAGATTGAGTCAGAGTGTAGCCTGTTCTGTTACACCTTAAAAGTCCGTTTGATTGTGTCAACAACAGCGCGACCGTTGACAGCTCAAGCCCTTAGCGTAGGCCCTAGGGCCAAGCTGAACTAACTCGGGCACTTGCAACTTATAGCTCTTGAACCTCATCCACTTATTTCCACAACAACATAAGTAAGTAAGTAAGCCGTTTATTGACAAAGCATCAAACACGTACAAAAGAGCAGTAATCAGTACAAATTCAATGACTTTCGAGTGATCGGTGCATAAGTCAAAGGGTCAATCCAAAAAGGTCGTATGGACCCGCTGAGGCTGGATTGACCCTTCCTTTCTCAATAACATTTGGCTATTGTAAAAAAAACAGTGCAAAGCACAACATCTTACACATGAAACGAAAGCAAACTGAAATGAAATGACACACAGATTTCAAAACAAAACAAAAAACAAGAAAAAAACAAATTATGACCAATTGTTTAAATCTAGTAAACAGAGATTAAACAGTCTTTTAATTTTTTCTTAAACATGTTAATGGTGGGTATAAGTGTAATATATTTTGGGAGGTTATTCCATATCATAGGGCCAGAACATTTAATCGAAAATAATTTCATCCTAGTATGTGCAACATCGGTGCGGTAGTGTAACAGAGTTCTAGTGAAATGGTTATGTACAGCAATTCCCTGACAAAAATATGAAATAGTGAAGTGTTGATTGAACGAAGGAACGAAGGAACGAACTAATGAAGTAATGAAGTAACGAATGAATGAATGAATGAATTTATTTATTTATTTAACCCGTTGGAGGTGAGGTGACGCATTGTGACGTTGGAGGTGAGGTGGGGTCTGGCATACCCCAACACATATTTTTATTTTCAAGCCGCGATATCAAATGGAAAACATTAATTTGAGTTAAACTGTTCTTCTATGATCAATTATCAACTAAACAGGCGATTATCACGATTCAAATATCTGTTTTCAATCCTTATTAGATGGCCAGAAGGTGAACCAATAAATTGTGTACTTTGCCCGTGTAAGTTCCCTTTGTATACGAAAAATCGCAATTTTCTTCAAATATACATTAAAATAAAAAAACTGTTCGTTCAAAATTCCTGAAATTTTGGTAAAGTGTCCGTATTTCATATTCACAAAGGTATAAAAAATAATCCAAGCTGGTTTGACGTTTTCCACAAAAAAAATTAAAGTAGAATACCTCTGGGGTGTGACACACCCCACCTCACCTCCAACGGGTTAATTTATTCTTTTTTGCCATTCATTTATCAGTTAATTAGCGAACGAACGAGTGTGTGAATGGTTGAATGAATTAACGAATTAACGAATGAGTGAATGAATGAGTGAATTAATCAATGAATTAATGAATTAACGAATGAATGAATGAATGAATGAATTAATGAATTAATTAATGAATTAATGAATTAACGAATGAATGAATGAATGAATGAATGAATGAATGAATGAATGAATGAATGAATGAATGAATGAATGAATGAATGAATAAACTCGATCAATTCGGTGCGATTTCTCAAAGCGGATGTAATTAATTTGCGAGTGTTGTAAGCAACTTGCAACTCACGAAGCTTCTACAGAAATTGCAATCATAATTGCATCGCTGTAGGCCTACGCGTAGGACGTAAAATCCCGAATTAGGTGAGTCAGGAAGTAATTGTCTTCACGTTTGTAGGCATCACTAAATGAACAATCAAAGACTTTATTCTTTGTCTCGATTCAAGGTCTCGATCAGAAAGGTGAAATATAGATAGGCTAATTCTAATTATAATCACTGACATAATATTATTACGGCACGCCCCAATAATTGGGCCATTCGTTGTTGGAATTTCTGATGCCTTTATGCAGAGGAGGAATAGTCAACAATTCTGCTGAATCGGGTTCAATGGGGATGAGGACTTGATGGTACAAATTTCCAACAAAATCGTTATTATTATTATTAAGCCTGTTTCGCGTATGTCTCCAGATAACTTTGACAGCCGGTGTCACGAAATAGAGTATCCCCGTATTAATCGTATCCCCCCCCCCCAATTGAGGAAAAGTCGAAAAATCCGCTTCCGCGTGTAAGCTTATTTATTTTTGCAAATTACTTCTCATCTGCTTTGTTTTGACCAATGACACTAGCAGGTATGTTTATTCCTACCAGATAGTTTTGCTTTGTGTTACAGCACTTAGAACATTTAAAACACTTAGGAACAGTTAGAGTCACTAAATAATTTCGAAATAATTTGCCTTTCTCTAAACATTGCTTAGAACACTTAAAACAATTAGAGTCACTTTAAATTTTGATTAGAGTATAAATTTTTCAATTATACTCATTTTTCAAGAAATGAGATAGAATGGTTTATCCCCCGGATAGTCTAGACCGGTTAATTTCATCCGGGGGATAGATTAATTCATCCCCCCGGATAGCTTTCAGTGGATAGGCCTACTCCTTTTCGTGACACCGACGACCAATCTATTTATTTTATTATTTTAAAAAATTATTATTATTATTACTATTTTTTAAAAAATTTTTGGTACTTCTTTCCTCCAAGGACTTATGGACTATTATTAATAAATTATTAATATTATTATTATTATTATTATTATTATTATTATTATTATTATTGTTATTATTATTATTATTATTATTATTATTATCATCATCATCATCATCATCATCATCATCATCGTCGTCGTCGTCGTCATCATCATCGTCATCATCATCATCATTATTTATTGTATTATATTATTATTAATAATTTTTTTTATTATTATTTTTATAATAATATTATTATTATTATTATACATTTATTTCTTCAAAAACTGACACATTATTATTATTATTATTATTATTATTATTATTATTATTATTATTATTATTATTATTATTATTATTATTATTATTATTATTATTATTATTATTATTATTATTATTATTATTATTAACGATTTTGTTGGAAATTTGTTTGAATCAGGTAGTTGAACCAGGTAGTTGGACGAGGTAGTTGGACGAGGAAGGTGATACATATAATTATATGGCTGTGCTTTCTATAATTATTCCATTCACTTGTAAATTCCCTCTCTTCTCGGGTGCGAGCTTATATGCGACGCGCGGAATTCATCGCGACTTTCTATTGGTTTAGGATTTATAATCACGTTTATATCTCACACTCATGTTACATTCGTTATGCCATGAAGTGGACTTTTGTCGGCATTTTTTATATATTACTGCGAGCACTGTTGATCTGCTTAGTTGCGAGCAAGTGACCCGCTACACGCGGCTTACTTAGACGGCATCATTATTGACGTATTTGACCAAGGACATCTTTCATGCGTGAGGTGTTATGTAACAATGACACCTATGACAATAGGCCTAGTTCTACATGTGTCATAAAGACGTCTGTTATTCGCGTCGACGGAACCCCATACTTTCGGCTTCTTTTCTAATCTATACTGAGTACGGCAGGATGGTAAGTGCTCGAGAAGATTATCTCTTGACTCGTATAATTCTCGAAAGGCGTTGATGCATTTTGCGCAAACGTGAAATCCCCTTCGTAAACGCGCCGACCAATGTGGGTCTCGATCATGGGCAGAGACTTAGAGGGGACAGGGGGACGGTCTCCTCAATGTTTGTGGTGTGGGTACCGTCCATGCATTTCCCTCCCCCTTCCCCGCAATAATTAATTCTTAGGACATTAGGACATGCATGATTAATTGGTGAATATACTGATAACATTATAACAAATTTTTAGAAGAGATATTCGACTAAATGACTATAAAAAGGTCATCAGCTAGTTTGGCAGGAAAAATGGTTAAAATGTTTTGAGGAAATTTTGAACAATTGACTAAAAAAAAGTCGTCAAAAATTTCGTCGATGAAAATGGAAAATGTCGTCGGTCAGCCGTCCGCCGAAAATGTTGTCCGCTCGTTCGTCCCACCCAATTTCTAGACCAAGTCTCCGCCCATGGTCTCGATAGACATACTACTAAGAAGATGTTGACATTGGACTATAATACTAACAATGCGGCGTTAGACAATAAAGCGTGGCCCTTGTGCGAGACACTTGTAAAGTTATTGCCGTAAAAGCTCTCTAAAAACGCAATTGGACGGCAGAGGGGGGGGGGCTTTGGTCTGTTTTAATGCAACGTGACTAGAATACAGAAACGTATGTCGTTCAGAAATGTTATGCTGTGCAGGATAATGTTATTATTGCATGATGTCAGGCAAAATGTCATGTTGCGTCATGCGGAATATTCTATTCTGTAATGCTACATTTCGTTATGTTATACTATGCTATGCTTTAACATAGGCCCATTCGTTTGCGCACATGCCTTTTATCGCGCTATGTTTTATGTTGATGTAGGCTATTTCGTCATAATAATTATGATGACTAGGTCTACGTTAATCTCGCGTTTTCAAAGTCGCGTTTTCCTGGACACATTTAAGAACTTACTGCTGTGTAACTTCATGTATAGAAAAGTGCATGATTGATGCCGTTTTAACTAGGCTATACTATTGCTGAGAAAAGTTACTGAAGTCATTTTCAACCTCAAGTAAACAACGAAATAAAATCAGATTTCATATCCAAAGATGAAATTGCAGGTCATATTTATCTGCACTTTATCACTTCAATATGTTTCCTTTAAAAATGTGTTTCTCATTAAACTTCATTTTGACAGTTTAGCCTAGGGGTCCATAACAGCGCTCCTACGGGTCCGCAATTTCTCTTTTCAGTCCTGGTAAGGATTATTCAGGGTGACAATTTCTGGGATTTGAGGTTATTCAACCCCAGTCTTCTTTCTGGCCCCATAGTAAAGTCTGAGTTTCGCACCCCGACTAGGGGCCAGCGGGTACAGCATTTTGCTACCCGACCCGTACCCGACCCGTACCCGACCCGTACCCGACCCGTATCCGACCCGTACCCGACCCGCGGGTACGGATAAACCCGCGGGTACGGGTATACCCGCAGACCCCTAACCCCGACTCCATGTGGGTCATGGTGCACCCCCTCCAGTTATTTTTTTCCACAATTCTCATACTAAGGTAATGATGATGTGTGTCTGTGTGTTTTAGTGTGACAGTCACGAAAGCGGAGAAGCAGAAGGAGGAGAAGAAGAAAGAGAAGAAGAAAGAGAAGAAAGAGAAAGCAAAGGAAAAGGAAGAGGAAAAGGAGGGGCGGTGAGGAGTTCGTCGGATCGGCTGGATCGTCGGAGGGAGCAAAATAGAAGAGCAGCTGTCAATTGTCGAAGAAGGAAAAAGGAACGGGCGACAAACTCACTCATGGTATACTAATTAATACAATTACGCCATTGCTTTACTCACTCAACGCTACGTGGCGCCACGGTATACGCTCTTAGTAGTGAACTCTGCAGAACTTCGAGAACTGCATTGAAACCAAACGTGTGACGTATGTGTGTACACCCCCCCCACACACACACACAAGCACACACACACGCACATACACATACACGCACGTACACGCAACACTCTGTCAATTAAATGGATGAATTAGGCCTAATTAATTACTCAAGCATATCCTCTCCGACAGAAAACGTGTTGAAATTCATCATCCTTGCATGATTGACGACACTTTGATCATAATTTACTTCCTGTTAATCACAGAACACAATTTAATAGCCTATTATAGACCTATCTAGTTTCTCGAATGACTATTAACACGTGGATAATCTTCTATCACCTGTAACCTATTAATATATGTATGTCCTGTCTATTGTCTAAACGGTCTATTGTCTAAAATGTCCATTGTCTTAAACTGCCTATTGTCTTCACAGGAATATCAGAAGTTCCAGTGCTCGAACACGGAACTGAGTCACGAAGTGCGTCAGCTGACAGAAGCGCGGAATCGTCTGTTTCAGCAGCTGACATCACTCTGCCAACGATGCGCCAGCCTGACATCTCCCCTGCCAACACCTGGCACTCACGATTGCGATGACTGACACAGCACGTCTATCACCATCACAACGCAACTGCCATCCTGACACCACATCTGCCATCCTGACACCACATTTGACATCCTGACAACGCATCTGCCACCATGACAACACATCTGCCATCCTGACACCGCATCTGCCATCCTGACAACGTACCTACCACCCTGATAGCACATAATCATCATGACAACATATCTGCCTGGCCTGACAACGTATACGTCGTATAAGCTTATATACCACCTTGGAACGTATCTAGCGATCTGATGCAATAACGCACGAATCTCCATCACTATGGAAACAAGGCTTGCACAAGCCTGTTAATATAAAGGTATTGGCTATTGACCCCATGAATCAGTCATTTAATAAATAGGTCATGACTTGACCTAATACTTGCAGTTAATCGTAAATTCATAATACGGTGAATTTTTAAGTAACCTATATAGGCCTACTTAATTAATATTATTGTTCTTGACATAATCCTGCTAATAACAAAATATGATTCAGTCGTGTAGGCTACTTGCCAAGAAAGCATATAGCCTAATTATCACACTTTCTGATTTTGTTTCGAATATTTAGTTACAATATAACACTAATAATTTGCATTAGCTTAATTCCGTGCAGAGGGTTATTTCATTGTAGTGAGTCATAGGTAATTCTTTAATCAGGACTCAATTATGCAATTAATTAATTGAATAATTAGTTAATTAATGACTAATCAATATTGTGCCATGCAACAATATTAGACCTATTGGTTGGGCGCTCGGGACACTATGGAGATCGCGAGATTAGGAACATTATTATGCGCTTGCTTGGCATCGAGTGGTGATATAAAAGTTTGGAGCTTACGTTATTGTTATTGGCCCATGATACGCAGTGGACTTCCACTGTCTATATTATGCCTTTTGGGTTTAAAATTGCGCCTCTGAGTAGCCTCTTAAAGAGGCGCTTTATAAATGCATAATATAATGATTGTGTTTTATCGCAGACTTAAAACCATCATCATCTAGGATGGATTCGGAGCGCTCTTGAGTAGTAATCTTGAAGGGGCGCTATGTAAATCTTTATAATGAATGAATGGATTAGTTAGAATCGATGCAAGTAGGCTAATATTGCGAGTCTTTGATTTTCGTACTGTGTGATCCTTTGTAGTTAATTCCGCTAAGATATTCATTGCTTAGGTCTACTAAAATAGGGATGAATTCAGTTGCTCTAGAACTTGTCATGTTTTTGTCATTGTCGTTCGGTTATTTTTCTAAATATCTTAATTATTTATTTAATTTTATTCTCGATCTCATTCCGCGCGAACTCTTTCTTCTCAAGAAATAGCCTAAGCATAGACCGAACTATTTCTGTGCAATAATGTATTAATACGCAAAGGATTTACGGATGTATTATCAGATAAAGTCGCTAGGCCTATGTTAATTTTCTAACTTTAGTGGCCCATATAATTAATAATATTATGTTTCTTGTGTGTTTACAAAGTAGCAATCTAGGCCCTACATGTGTCGTGCTGTCGGATATTGCCGCCTATAGGCCTAATGCAGATTAAAGGCCTATAGCACAATAATATCAACTACATAGGCCTGAACAAGAGAATTTTGCCTCATTAACAGGGCGACCTATACCTACAGTACTGTATTATTGGGCCGTCTCAGCGAGTTTTGAATTGAGTGGCGCTACATGTATAATATGAATTTCGGTTACACGGGTATTTGTTGCATTTTTTATACGGCACGTGAGGATTGCTTATGAGAAGTTGAGAAGTCGTGGAAATGCGCTACAAAAAGTTCAGCCTTATTAATATTGTTACGGTTTTTTCGAATTGTAGCGCGCTAATATTTTTCGCTGTTTGTGTCATAATTATTGTAGCATAGGCCTAATCGTTTTATTCCGCTTTATTTATTCCAAGGTTTTGAATATTTTTCGATTATATTACTCTGCAATTTGGATGTTTTTCGTTATGAAAATGTATTATGAGGTAGCCTATGCAATTGTACTTTTATGTTACATAGATCTATTCCTACCTCTTATATCTGTCAATTACGAACATTTAGATCGATATCCGTGAATTATGTTTTGCCGCTTGGTAGGCCTATGGGTCTAAGCTCACCCTAAGTTTGCAGAATTTCGAGTTATAAAATGTGTTGACATAAAAAGTATGTCTTTCGATTTTTCTAACCTGGTATAGGCATATCTGTAGCATACAGCCATTTATAGGCCTAAAGTGCTTCTCTCAGCAAATGCCTTTCAGAGGTGCTCCCAGTGCGTGCGACCCAGAGAAAAAAACAAAAAACAGGACTTTTAGACTTATAGAATTGAGTGCAGGTTACCACCTTATCCACAAGCAATGCGACAAGCCACAGTGGTTTTCCAACAGAGTGTTTCTTCCTGGGCCCTCTCGATATTTCGCCATCACTCTCTGAAGCCAGCCAAGGGCTTCTGAGTCAACGCAATGTGTTTAATAATACACTGTAGGCCTATACACTAAAGGAGAAGGCCCAGCGGGGGGAAGAGTGGCGACATTGGACAACCGAACCTGCCTAGCCTATAGGGGCAGAGAACCAGACGAAGAGAGGCCTATATAACAGTATAATTATATGCAAAAGGTATGGAACCTATAGGCCTACGTAGTATATAATAATATAGAAATGCAGTGGTTCCAAAGCTAGTGGGGGTATATTTAAAAT
>OX243825.1:7993778-8203778 GCA_945859605.1 Lumbricus rubellus
GTCTACCGTGCACTCATCCGCTCGGTCATCGACTACGGCTCCATCGCCTACGAGAGTGCCTCGACGACCCAGAAGCAGGCGCTTAACACAATCCAGTGTAAAGCGCTGATGATTGCTTCTGGAGCGCTACGAGGTACAAGTTTGTGTGCTTTACAGGTCGACTGTGGAGAAATGCCGCTCCATCTCCGACGCAAGCAACAGATGATGGAGTTCATCATGAAGGCGGACGCCATCGAGGACCATCCGGCGCAGTCAATCACCATCGGTCGGAAGACGAAGACGGCCAAGGACGACACGGACCCGATTCGAGTGAAGGCGAGACAAATCAACGCTGAGATCGCAAAGCCTACGATCCAGCCGCTCGCCTGCACTGCCAAACCGACCTGGAACGTCCGCCATCCGGTTGTAGACACCACACTCATGGATGCGATTCGAGACACGGACAACCTTATAACGAGGAAGTCCATTGTCGAGAATCACATCCGCACCTATGAGGATCATGTGGCTGTCTACACGGATGGATCACGCAACAACGCAGGTAAAGCATCGTGCTCATTCTACGTGCCCTCTTGTGGTCACCATGGAAGCTACAGGATGAGCGATGGTTCGTCAGTCCTGGCAGCAGAAATGGAGGCCATAAGAAGGGCGATAGAATGGGCCTCCACCGCTAAAATACCCAATGTTGTTGTTTTTTCAGATTCTCTGGGTGTGTTGCAGAGTCTGGAGAGACAGCGTTCCGGGACCCGACAGCACCATCTCGTCGACCTCATCTATGCCATCGATGACTACGGACAACACGCTCAGTCGCCAGCGAAGATCGTATGGATTCCAGGTCATCACGGCATCGCAGGAAACGAGACAGCAGACGCCCTGTGCAAACAGGTCATCCACAACTCCACCGTTGACATCCCGACGACGTTCGAGTATCCAGAAGCTCGACACACCTACAGAGACCACTTCGTCCGGAAATGGCAGCAGGAATGGACCACCTCAGCAACCGGCTCCGACTACAGACTCGTCGAGCCGACCGTCAGCCTTGGTCGCAAGTACGCTGATCCAATCCGGAAGAAGGAAGTCACGATCACCAGACTCCGTCTCGGCCACTGCCTCCTCAACACGCAGCTGCAGAGATGGGGACGACACGACACCGGAAACTGCGACGTGTGCGGTGTCCAGGAAACCGTGCGTCACTTCCTGCTGGAATGCCCCTCCATGGTCGGTCTCCAAGACGAACTCACGAGGGAATGCGCGCGGATGAACTGGACATTCAATCTGTCAACCGCACTCAGTCAACCCACCTGCTTGAAACTCGTGTACAAGTGGGTGGAGGTTTCCGGTCGACGGTTGTGACATTGTATTCACCATGGCGATCCTTGTGCCTAACAAGGAATGAAAGATCGAACGACAGCAAGAAGAAAGCAAAGATCAAGACCAAGAAAGAAGAAAGTCACCATCTGAGAACAATGCAATAGACAACCATTGCGATTGATGAACTTTGCATATATATTATTATATGACCATACATATATCTGTATGTATATGTGTGACACTGTATGTATGCATGTGTGTATGCACGTATGCATCTCCATGTGCACGTATGCATATATATATGTCTGCGCACATAATATGTATGCCTATATGTGCACGGGTGCATGTATCGTGTATGCCTGAATCTGTATGCGTGTGTATCTGAGTGTATATAGGAGTGCATGAGTAAAAGGCCTTACGTATATATATGGATGTATGTCTGCTCGCCTATATATGTCTGTGTGCACATATGGGTGTGCATATGTATGTATGTATGAGTGTGTATGTATGCATATATATGTGTGTATGTCTCCGTACACATGTATACATATATATATATATGTCTGCGTACATTGTATGTATGTCTACATGTGTATGGGAGTATGTATCGTGTATGCCTGAGTATGTATGAATGGGTATCTGTGTACGACGCATACCATATCAGTATTATGACCTAGACCTATTGCATTCCATGTTAACTAACCTAACAGGTTATTGCATTGAATATAATAGTTGTTGTATTCAATGTAATAACTTGCATGAGTGCTTGCATATTGTCTGCCTGGGTCGCAATGGTGCTACCTCTGGTGCTTAAAACACACTAGAGTTGCACCCGTTTGCGATCTGGACGGCCGATTATGTAAGCACTCAAATGTTTTCGACCTATTCGCTACGCGGCGCTACCATACTGTACCCGCTAAGCAATCTAGACTGATGTACTATAACGAAGGCTAGACATAGTTTAATTACTTCCATCTGAGCACTATTTGATATATTCTGTATATTTTATAATTAATTGCAGCCATGCCTGCATATATTACCGATTGGGGAGCCTCTTCCCCGGCTCCATTGCTAAACACATCGGAGCTGGGACCGCGTCTCTCCGATCGGTCGATGTATGCACGCGCTGTCAAGTTATTGACGTATTCGCTGCGTGGCGCCGCACTACGGCAGACGCAAGCTATTGAACATTGATTATAATGAACACTGATAACAGTATTATTATTATTGTGGGTCTATCCACTATAAGTTACAGACTTATATAAATTTATCTTCATATTGTATGTTAATGACCTACAATGTTACACTAACGTAACCAACCCATGTATATAGTTTGACAAATTGCATAAATGTAAATGTTCGTGGTTGAGGCGATCATCTCAGTTATGAAACCTCTTAATAAACGGTATATGATGACGTGCTTCGAGGCAGACGAATGGTCTAGCGAAGAACGCGGTAAAACGCGTAGTAGCTGGCTGATGATCTGGCTTGACGAGCGGTAAAACGTTCGTTGAGTGATACAATTGTGGAGAGAGGTAAAATCCTGAATCTGTGCCTCGAGCTCGAACATCGGCCTCTTCAGGTGCTCCTCCACGTGACTGGGGTTCGGTTTCCGACTACCGCAACCTAGCTGACGGACGAAGCTGCCTTCGACGACGGTCAACGGCTGGTGCTGCAGGGACCGGGACGACGGTCTTTCCTGCCTTCGACGACGGTCTGCAGTTGGTGCTGCAGGGACGGATACGAGGTCCGTCCTGCCTTCGACGACGGTCAACGGCTGGTGCTGCAGGGACCGAGACGACGGTCTTTCCTGCCTTCGACGACGGTCTGCAGTTGGTGCTGCAGGGACGGATACGAGGTCCGTTCTGCTCTACGACGACGGTTCGAATCCTACTGTTGCAGAGGCGGATACGCCGGCCCGGTTCTACTCCGACCTTTCACGCAGGCGTTATTGCCTGCTGTGCTCGACGACGCCGATTCGATTCCTGAACGCTTCGTATCCACTCCGTCCATTCATGAACTCTGGCGCTACATAAACTGCCGCATCGACGCACGAACTCTGGCGCTACATAAACTGCTGCATCGACGTACAAACGCTGGCGCTATATAAACTGCTGCATCGACGCACGAACTCTGATTCCAGCGCTGTAGAAATTGACACAAACAGTTCGTTCTTGAAGTGCTATAGCGATTGTGGTGCTACATAAATCTCCTGAACTCTATATGATCATCGTGGTTTCTTCAATAAAAGTGTTTAAGCCTAGTAGGCTAGTCCTTGGTCTACAGCCAAGGCCGTACTGCGCGGATTGACTGAGGGTACCTTGACGACTGGGGTTGGTACTCGGCTCCTGGTGTTTTCGCCCAACCCCTGGTCCGCTACATTATCATTGTGCAGTTTATTTTGGACCACCCTGTATATATAGTAATATAGAAATGCAGTGCTTCCAAAGCTAGTGGGGTATATTTAAAATCTCACACATGGCTTAAAATCGCAGCATGACTTTCGCCTATTCTGCAAGTCAATTAAACACAAATGAATATAGAAAATAGTTTAATCCGTATACGAAAATAATTATGATAAGTTCAGACGATTTCGCAGAAAACGAGAAGACTACAAATAAATTATTGTACTAATCGCTAAAAGTAACAAACAGACAATACATAAATAAAGCATAAAATTCAGTCTTTGAACAAATAAATTATCAGACTAACCACAAAACAATAAATTAATTAACAACTCGCAGAAACTAAACATCATAAGAACTTTTTTAATCTGATTGCAAGTACATAGGCCTATATCAACTTCCATTTTTTGTTATACTGGTAAATAAGTGGCCTTGCCAGCGGGACTTTGATCTCTTTAGGTCTCCGTTTGTACCACAACTAAAGCACTGATCTGAAATTGTATCATGGTATGTTTTTTCTTCTTCTTGGGAGCTATGAAAATCTATGTTATGTTATGTTATGTTATGTTATAAGAAAGGACAGAAAGGACATACGATTGAGTGAAATATTAGCATTCTACGCTTTCATATACATCATCTAAGACTCACGTAACACAAACGTTATACAATATCTGACTACATAGCACCCGTTTTTATATGAAGTAACAAAAATAACTCGTGAATGACCTGCGTAATTCGAACAGGGTCCAGAAGACATTCGGCATTTTCTAGAAAGCCTCTGAATCTCAAAGCACGTGGAGATTCAGAAGCCTTTTGCTTTGTCTGCTCATAAACTTCCTCACATATTTAGAAACAATGTTTCTGAATACCCAATATATAGGCTAGCGTATAAAATTCGAGGAATCAAGTTGTATGAAACTTTTGGAGATGTTCATTGTACAGGATTTAGGTAAACTAACATAGGCTCTATTCGAATATGCTTCCAGGCGATTTGAGCTTCTAAAATATACCTAAAACAGTTTATAAAAATGCTAAACAAAAATACAAGAACAAAACAACTAAGCGTATAAAATATTCACATGGCAGCACTTTGTGGTTTGTGATCGTTAAAAAGCCCAATTTAAGATCAATTAGGCCTATTGAAGCCCTTTCGCTGCGCTTCGATTGGGCTTCGACTGGGCTTAAGTTTGGGCCTCATTTGGGCTTAAATTGGGCTTCAATTGTGCCTCAATAATTATTGTTCCTTCACTTAACTGAGGATTATACTTCCTCACCTTATAGGCTAACTACGTGTTTCCGAAAAACTCCTGAGTGAACGGAACAGATAAAGCGTATAATTATTATTGTTGAACGCGTCGATTAAATAACACAAAATGAGAAAAATGCACACGTCATGGAAGTTTAAACATGCACGTAAAACACACACAAAAAACACAAAAACATTCAGCACAAAAAGGGCAATAAGCCTTTGACACAATGATTGCAGGCCTAGCGAAAAAAATTTCCCTATAGAAACAAACGAAGGAATTCGTAAAAATGTATCCTGACGCAAAAAGCTAATCGTAAATGCAGCGAATAATTATTATTGAGCCAAGGCAACGTTACGTTTGTCAGTTTTTTTTAGCTCGCCTATAGAGTAGGCCCACATGTTTCATTTTATATAGCTAGAAGACTGCTTTAGACCCATACATACAGTATATATATATTCATTTAATGAATATATATGAATATATATATATATAATTATATAGTGTCTGTCATCTCCGTATCAAACACGTTGTCTAGGCGCCCTTGTAACGGCATAGAAATCGTCATTGTTATCATTATAATTGTCTAGGCTGGTTACATGTGTTTAAAAAAGCCCGTGGACGTCATACCTCAAAATAGCCTGCTGATGTCATAGTCCATTATCCGGAAGTGTCCTACGCTAGTTCCCTGGCACTGTGTAAGAGCTCTATAAAATATTATACTAGGCCTATGTACAGGCTTAATCGAGTATTCATGCAGATTAAGAATCCCTGGAGAATTTGCTGGGATCGCGGCTGGCTTTCTGTGGAGTCGGTGGGAGTTGGATTGCTAAGTGACAGGTTGACAGCGCTAATAACAGGTGGTACTGTATATAAGGTACTGTATATGGTACTGTATATAAGCCAGAATTTGCTGTTTCTCGCTGCCCTTGTATTGAAACGTTGCTCGATCCTGACATCTCAGTTAGATGGATGCACTTAGCTGTGGGATGGGACTCTGTCGCTCACTGTCCTTCAATTAAGTCGCTTAAAGATACAAATCGAGCCGGAAGCCTAGAATTTGAACATGAAAGTGGAATGCACTGCAGTAGCGCTTTCAAAAGGTTTCTACAGCACGACATCCCTAATGACACACTGGCAGAGATAAACGGCACTCTTGGCCTTAATTTAATAGATCTTGCTCAAGTTAGCTCAGTGTGAGAACAGTTACTGTCCCGGGATGGGGAATAAAGGGCTCAATCTCTAGAACCCCACAGATAAATCTTCTCTGCCCACCCCATGACCCCAACTAAACTGGGATCTAAGTCTGACCCACAATTATTTATCTACAATTCTCTGACTGAGTTTGATTTTATTTTAATAACGAATAGTGTATCTTATTACTCACTCAGACGATTGCCACTTTGTCTCCACTACACTACTTTTTAATAGACATTTTTTAATACTATATCCGCAGTGATAACCAGTGGCAGTGGGTCCCCCACAATTAAATTATTGATAGAAAAAACTGTGCAGGTGTTATTGCTATGGCACTTTGCTATTATAATGTAATTATCCCTTAGGCACAGTACCTTTGTATGCTGCCGCGACACCCAGGTTGAGAAACATAGCATTACAATAATATCAAGTACACAACATGACAAACATTATATCAGCAGAAAATATGATACACGATGATAATCACGGCAGTTTTGTTGCTCACTGTCTATATGAAATTCAGTCATGATCATCGCTCGAATTCACTGACCCTACATTACATAACTACATTACTACAGACCATTGTATACTACGCATGCTTTGTTCACGTTCCTTTCTCCACCCTGTTTATTCTCTACACACGCATAGTGTTCTGTCTACATTTTCCCGAAATGTCTACTCTCTCCACTATCTACACTCACATCATGTTTAGTCCATTTTCCTTCACCCTGTCTACTCCCACACACATCATCATTCCTTTATCCCTTCACCAAATCCACTCCCTGCACTTATCCTAGGTCCAAAGTCTTCTAACTGCTCCACCAAATCTACTTCATACATGATACACCCATTCTATAACGCTACCAATTCCTCTACACAATCAGTTCCGCTCATCATAATATCATGCCAACATGTATCACTTCCTTCCACCCCTCACAGAAAGTCCATCAACATATTTCCAAGGAAGCTGGAGCCAACAACATGGCAACCACGATTGCCATCTTCTCTGTGTTAATTCCCTGAGTTCGTCTACAAAAACTGAACGCGAGTGAGTGAGGAGGTACTATCATAGTCAACTGATTTCGTATAAGCACTGAGTCGTGAAAATTGAGCTCCACTGAAAACGTTGGCTTCCAGAGTGTCTCTTAAAATCAAATATTAACCTGATTGCCATCTGGAAATGATTTTGTCTGCACTCCAAACTGATCAGCAGTCAGTGAACAGAAGCGATCCATAAGTTACCTATGAACGACCAATCAACATTTTAAGCATTTGAATCAACACAGCTTTCAAACTGGAGAAACTAAATAACATGGACTCCAGCTGCACACATGGGCAAGACCGCGAGTCCGTGACCATTGTGCTGTGCCCCTCCAGCAAAATTTCTGCGGATCCGAAGCTCAAAGTCATAAGTCAACTCTTAAATAAAGAAATCTTTTGAGCCATGAGGCAGTGAGGTTATTCTTGAGCGTATGATGGATGGAATATGATGCCGCAAAAAACCACATCAAACAACCGACTCGATCTCGAGTATCTCCGGCGACTTAAAGACGAACCCTTCGACCGGAACGATGCTGTAGACCGGAACCGCATCTGGTCTGTACGGATCGATGAGGTACTTCACGGTCGACTGGAGATTCTGCGTATTGAAATCGGTGGCGACCATGACAGCCCCAAAAAAATCAGTGGCCTGATCCCCGTGACTGGCGCTGTTGAAGGCGATCACCTGGCTGTCCAACTTGCACAGCGCGAACGACGTGTTTCCAATCGTGACCAGGACGCCCTTCGTAAATGGACCGTACAGTTCACGGTTGATTGCATCGACGACGCTGTCGACCGTGTTCCCTGCGTCAAACGTCGACACGAGTGGCTGAACTTCGGGTGCGAACAGCTGGATGGACCCGAGCGAGGTACCGTTGATGTTGGACACGGTGGTGCTACCATCGATGATACAGTTCTCCGCCATCAGACACCACTGACGCAGAACCGTTTCGTCCTCCAGGTGTGTTGAGTAGGCGCGGGTGATGACTTGGCTGAGGAAGGCTGCGGACGAGAGCTTGTTGGCTAAAGCGACGAGGAACGTTTCCACGGCTGCTGTCTGCTGATCGCAGGAGACGGCCCACGAGAACTTCCAGAGTCGGAGTGTCCGCTGGACGGTCATCTGCGGCAGGTCCATCTCAAGAACCCCGATGGGACGGACGTCGTAGGTCGTCAGTTCACCCTCGGCGTCGTCCAGGCACTTCGTCCGATCCACACGGATGTGTCGATCGAGGATGTCTGGAACTACTTTCGCCCACGTGGACACGGGGTCCGGTCGAACGGATCTTCTCGCGGCGTACACCTCGAGGGCCTTAGGGAGGGCACTTCCGACTACGGCCAGCAGCCAGACGGGGGTCTGCGACCCGACGAAGAGGGTCATGGCGGATGTGGCTGCGAAGAGGAAGGACGTGAAGGCGACGATGAGGAAGAGACGGACGAGGATCCGGCGAGTCGTGTTCGACCAGCCCTGCTTGAGATCGGAGCAAACGCTGTAGTAAAGCTCCTTCGAGACGAAGGCCGTGTTGTCGGCATCGATGAACTTCACGGCTCCGAGGTTGTGCGTCTTGAGGACCTGGACAACTCCTTTCTGCCGGTAAACCTCACCTTCGAGGTCCTCAACGGCGGAGATGCGCGGCGAGTTCTCATCGATGAGTCGCAGTATCTGGCAGTGTTCAGCGTTGATGACGGACAGCTGGTCGTTCAGGTAGAAGGCAATCACACCGGCGAATCCCATCCACGGAACCACGAGGGAGGCGTTAAGGACGAAGCCGAGCACCACGAAGAAGATGACGTTGAGGAGGAACTGAGCCATGAGGAAGACGGTCGTGCAGTACCCGGCCAGGATGAGGACAAACCCGATCCAGACAACTGCCGCCAGACACCACTTGCAGACGAGTCGACACGGAGGTCTCGTCAGCGACAGTTTCTCAGTGGCTTCGTCCTTGTCAGGTGCTGCCTTCGTGGCCTCCTTATCGAAGATCTTTGCGTCGTACATGAAGGTCGTGAAGCAGATGTTGACGATGGGAACTAGGGAGAGGACGCCGACGAGAAAGCGCCCGACGCGGCGTACGCCCCAAGGAAAGCAGGGCACGCGGAAGAAGTGGCGTTTCGTCGGGAAGGGACCGTAGGCGAGGTTGAACTGGAGTCCCTTGTAGCTGTGCGTCAGACGCCGGTGCATGACGTTCGGCTGCTCGAACGGTCGTTTGCCCTCGTAGCGCAGCAGGCAACGCTCGAGTGGGTTGTCAGGCCAGGATAGGATGGTTGTTGTGTAGACGAAGGCGCAGAAGGAGAAGAGAACCCAGGCGGTGACGCCCCAGTCCCCGGACGCAGTCAGGATCCCACCGAGAATGTTAACATCGAGTGATACGGGGTCGTAGAGATCAGAGCCTCTTGTGTGGTTGACGAGATTGCGGTAGAGCGACAACTTCGGACTGTAGAGGGCCACTGCGGCGTAGAGGGCAACGGGGTAGACGAACAGAACCCCAATGACCTTGGTAAAGACAAACCACCACCGTCGGCAGGGGGCTGTCTCCCGGCAGCACCCCGGCTGGTGTGGCCACTCGCCCCACCAGTGAATGCAGCACCGCCCCTCACCGTACCCGTGGAAGAGAAGCCGGAAGACGGCGCCGGGAAGCGAGAACGGCTGCGGATCGCTGAGGTCGATCAGCTGGCGTGACGATATCCGGATGACGTAGTTCCGCTGTCCGGTGATGCCATGCTTCAGCGAAGCGCGGAAGAACTTCGTCACGGTCGTGAACTTGAGCGCCATCTTGATCCTGAGCAATATGATGGGGCTGAAGAGCGTGACGATGCCAGCCAAGACGTATACGGTGTAGAGAAGAGTTGTCATCTCGCGACCGTTTCCGGTGTAGGTCTCGCAGGCGACGTCCCCTCTCCGGAACTCATCCGTCTCGCAGCATCGATGGACAAGACGGGAGACTCCGCAGTCGGTGTTGTTGATGGCGTAGTGGCAGAGGTAGTCGCGGCGATGTCTCGTCTGCTCCAGGTCAGTCACGTTGTGGATGAGGACGCTCCTGACGGCGCGGAGCCGACACTCCGGAGAATACATGACGAGGCAGTTAGAGGGTGATGTGGACAGGTTTACGCTGAGGCGCGTCCTGCTTTCATCGAGGATGTACAGGGACAGGACGTCTCCGTCCAAGGGAAGCCCGAGAATGCGACGTCCGTAGCTCTCCGAGGCCCAAACCCAACGGGAGGCGAGGTAGCTGTTCGACATGTAGGGGTAGGTCTCCATGATCGGCGTTGAGTAATCGATGAAGTGCAACCGGAAGTGGACGATCGGGGTCTGGGTGTCGACGACGAGGTCGTGGAACGTTGACCGGATGCGACGGAGGTTCTCCACGTGGACGAAGCAGTCCGTCGGGCAGCCCTGGAAGTAGGTGGACGGAGGCTTCTGGCGGGACAGGAAGTCCGACTGGATGTCTGACATCAGGGAGTGGCTGTTTGAGGACGGCGAAGACGATGATGAGGTGTCGTTCGAGTCCACGTCGCTGTGACGTCTTAGGTTCGATGATGCGCGACGTCCAGGTTGGAACCTGCTTGACCTCCAGCCGTACCCGTGTCTTGTGGAGTAGCAGGAAAGAAGGAGGAGCAGGAAGATTGGGGTGAATGTTCCGGAAGCTAGCATGGTTTTAGCGGCGATCTCAGAGTATTTGGGCAAAGAAAGCCCAGAGGATAGATCAAAGGAAAGTCAGAGGATATGGGCAAAGGAATTTTAAAGGACTGGTCAAGGGAAGCTAAGAGGATCTGGCCAAAGAAGCTCAGAGAATCTGGCCAAAGAAGCTCAGAGGATCTGGTTCAAAGGATACTCAGAGGTTCTGTTCAAAGGAATCTCAGAGGTTCTGTTCAAAGGAATCTCAGAGGTTCTGTTCAAAGGATTCTCAGAGGTTCTGTTCAAAGGAAGCTCAAAGGATCTGTTCAAAGGAATCTCAAAGGATCTGTTCAAAGGAAGCTCAAAGGATCTGTTCAAAGGAATCTCAGAGGTTCTGTTCAAAGGAATCTCAGAGGTTCTGTTCAAAGGAATCTCAGAGGTTCTGTTCAAAGGAATCTCAGAGGTTCTGTTCAAAGGATTCTCAGAGGTTCTGTTCAAAGGAAGCTCAAAGGATCTGTTCAAAGGAATCTCAAAGGATCTGTTCAAAGGAAGCTCAAAGGATCTGTTCAAAGGAATCTCAGAGGTTCTGTTCAAAGGAATCTCAGAGGTTCTGTTCAAAGGAATCTCAGAGGATCTGGCAAAAGGAAGCTCAGAGGATCTGTTCAAAGGAAGCTCAAAGGATCTGTTCAAAGGAATCTCAGAGGTTCTGTTCAAAGGAAGCTCAGAGGATCTGTTCAAAGGAATCTCAGAGGTTCTGTTCAAAGGAATCTCAGAGGTTCTGTTCAAAGGAATCTCAGAGGTTCTGTTCAAAGGAATCTCAGAGGTTCTGTTCAAAGGAAGCTCAAAGGATCTGTTCAAAGGAATCTCAAAGGATCTGTTCAAAGGAAGCTCAAAGGATCTGTTCAAAGGAATCTCAGAGGTTCTGTTCAAAGGAAGCTCAAAGGATCTGGTCAAAGGAAGCTTAGAGAATCTGGTAAAAGAATGGCATATTGAGGAGACGCCAGCTCCTCAAGGGATTCGGGTTCGACTTCAGTTTGGCTCTGGACATTGTCGCAGTTACCCTTCACTGCTTCTGTGTTGGCTTTGTTGCATCTGACTCATCTTCACTGAATCGTGACGGGAAGGATCATCGTCTCGCTCCAGTTGATGAAGCATGATGACCTTGAGTGATGATGCTTCCTGCATTCCAATGAAAAAGAATAGTCGTGTGAGTTAAGCAAGTTTAGCGTTTAGTAAAAAGATTTAATATGTGACCAATCCATTCTTTTTGCCTTTCTCTTAAAGTTATCATCACTGATCTTTTTTCTCATAATCTGAGATAATTATGAATAACAAAAAGAATGCATGATGAATTACATACATTCATGCACACTGCTCGGGTTAACCAAGTGTGCAATTATAAGTATCGCAACTGTTGGCATTGCACACATTCATGCACACTGCTGGGGTTAACCAAGTGTGTAATGATGAGTGACATACACGACTGATAGGGAACTCCGTTTCAGGTCATAGAAATACCGGGTTGTAGAGCCGCACCTGTTGAGTCTAATCATGAGTACAGTCTTTCACACGGATGTTTTTAGCGTTGGCGTTTATAATGAAGGAAAGATAGCAGTGATAAGTCATCTGTAAGTGTAGCTATATAGGCCAGCGGTTCCAACCCATGGCCCGCGGGCCTAAAGAAATGGCCCTCACCTATAAACGAATTAACAAAAATATATTTTAAAAATTGACAATTTGGACAGGATATAACACGTGATTATTTTAACATTTTTATTTTATTTTGACGTCTATGAGTGACATCAAGCATTTAATTTTAAATCAATTATAAAAATTATGCTTTTACTTCATTAACTTTTAGCCCTGTGACTGCCTAATGTCCCTCAACTAAGAAAAAGTGGCCCTATAAGGTCAAAAAGGTTAGGAACCACTGCTATTATAAGTGTGCAGTGATAAGTGACATAGGGTCTACATGACTGATAGAGAACTCCGTTTCAGGTCATATAAATTCCGGGTTATGGTGGCTGTCGTGGTTATATTAAATGATTATCAAATTAAACACTTGCTATGCATGTATAATTATTAATTATAGGTAGAAGTTAAGCTAGGCAATTTAATTGGCGAGTTTAGGTAATATGTGTGGCAACATATAAAATATTAATACATAAAACCAATGACTGCAGCTAAGCGTAATAACGAGTGGTCAAGATTACCATGACAACAAAGGACGCTAATCCTATTCGTGATTGGTGCAGACTGGAAGCGAATGACGTGACGAGTTAAAAATGACGTCAGCGAAGTGGACGTTAAGTTTTTGACTCTCTACAGGTATATCTGAAAATGGTGGTTGTTTCGCTGCGGTGATCAATCCAAAGTTGTGATTTTCAGAGTAGAGACGAAGGTAATTGAACTGTTCGGACGATCAACCGATAGTTCAAAGTATTGTGCATTAAGTGCAACGCAATTTAAATGAGAAATTTGCGTTAGTGCATAATAATCATCGTGTGAAGTGTGAGACACTTGCGAAGAAGACGAACTCTTAGGCAACAGTCTGAAGAGTCGTGTAATTTTGAATCGGCTAGCGAACAGCTGATTCGGCGTGTGAAGTACGAGGGACGTTTGGTCAACTGGAGAAGAGCTGTGAGGTGAATGCGATGATTCATCTTGTGTGCAACTGATTCACGGCAAGATACGAGTAAGGCGATTGGTGTGGTTGCTTCCATGACTGCATTTCAACCGTCTGATCAACATTCTTGACTGCGACGATTGGACGACGGAGAGAGCCGAAGACATTCGAGTTCAAACAACTCGACAGATAAGCGCAAATATAATATTTCCTAAGTAACTCGCCACACTAGGTAAATAGGATTGTTATTTGTTTGTGCATATGAATGATATTGAATCACTTTATATTATATATATTTCATAAGAACTGGGAGTTTGTTGAATTTGGAAGAATTTCTTGAGTAAGTTAAACCCAACCGATTAACCACTAGGATAATAAAGTGCCCTTTTACACGGGATACGACAACTATGGGGTCCTACGTTCCGGAATATTAAAACTGGATTTTAACTAACACTCGAAATATCAACGAACAATAATCTCAAGTATTGAAAATGTATAGTTTTAAAGTTATCGCTTTTGCGATTGTGAAAGAACGACTTTATTAATAAGCGTTTACTCGATGCGAATTGTTTAGTACGATTAACCTCGCGTAACCATAGAGTACGCATCTCAAGAGGAGACATTTTATTAGTCTTATTTTAAAGATTATCTTTTGAAGAATTTAATTCTTATATAGCGAAAGCTATTTGAAATACTTGTTAACTAAGTAAACAAGTAAGTAGACCATGTCACTTGGAGAACATGAACAGTGCGTTAAACTCGCTAAAGAGATGGGGATGGATGGTGATGAGTTGAAGACGTTTGTGCGTGATAGACAGCAGGAAGCAAGAGACGACAGACTGCGGGACCGAGAAGATCGAAGGCTTAAAGATGAGGCCGCGGCTGCAGAAATTAAAGCAGCCAGAGCACAAGAATTAGAGTTAGCAAGAATAGCTGATGCTAGGCTTGAACGAGAACGAGAATCGAATGATGCGAGATTAGTTCGTGAAGCGGCCGAATGTCAAGCTAGGAGAGAAATGGATCTTGAGGTCAAGAAGCTTGAGTGTGAATTGAGGATGAGAGAAATTGATTCTCGGAATAATCAGAATCGTGGTGAGGCCACATTCACAATGGTTGGTGATGGTTCATATCAAGGAAACAGTAACCATAACAGAGGAATGAAAGATATAAAATTCCCTGTATTCAATGAGAATAAAGATTGCTTGGATGCATATTTATTAAGATTTGAAAGGACATGCACGGCATACGAGATAGCAACAGAGAATTGGTCTCTGATGCTAGCCAAGCATCTCGAAGGAAAAGCCTTAGAGGTATATCAAAGAATGTCATCTGAGGAGACACAAGATTACGAGTGTTTGAAAAGACATCTGTTAAAAAGGTTTCAATTAACAGAGGGTGGATATCGTAACAAATTCAAGATGAGTAAAATGGAGTCAGGTGAAACACCTACAGATTTTGTGCATAGATTGAGGAGATATATGCAGCAGTGGCTACTTCAAGCTGGATTCGAGAAAACCTACGAAGGAATGGAGAACTTATTATTAAGAGATCAGTTCTACCTTACGTGTAGCAATGAACTTAAGATGTTCCTCAAAGAAAGAGGCAAGATGAGTCTAGAGGACACATTAAACTGTGCCGAGTCTTATATCGAGGCGCACGGATATAAATACACAGAAAGTAATCTAAGGCTTCCAGTGAAATTCAGTAACGAAAGGCCGAATGTGAAACCGTTCGACAATAAATCAAGAGAGAGGTTTAATGGAAACATAAATAGAGGACGAGGAGACATGAAACAGAACAGGGAGACGAATCATAATGGAAGTATGAATAGAGGATTTAGTAGAGAAAGAGAACAGGCGGCTGAACATAAGATAACTTGTTTCTCATGTGGCCGAACCGGACACAAGTCATATGATTGTTCACACAAACAAAAAGGAGTTGTTAAACATACTGCGGCGGCTATACAAGTATATGAGAATAGGGCGTACAAGATAGCGCAAGCAAATGAAGAGTTGAAACTAAATGAAGTTGAAAAAGAGGAAGAACGTAAGAAGGAATTACCGATACAGTTGGCAGCAAGTACAATGGTTACTGATCGGAGAGATGATGGCGATGACCTTGAGAATAAAAATGAAGGTCAGCTAAAGGTGAACGGTGTGAATGCCAGTTGTCTATATGACTCTGGGTCAAGCACATGTATTGTCAAGAGATCACTGGTAAATGATGTTGATTTCACAGGAAGAGAAGCCCAATGCATATTAATCGATGGGACATTGAGAAATTTTCCGACAGCAAAGGTTAATATTGAAAGTGAGTATTTTACAGGAAACGTTGAAGCAATGGTGATGGAAGAACCGGTGAAACCAGTAATTATCGGTAGGATGAAGGGACTAAAATATCTGGTAGTGAAAGAAACTACAGATAACATGATAAACTGTGATCGGAGTGATACAGATGATAACGAGAATAGAGAGGATAGATTGAAAAAGATTCAGAAATCTTTAAGTGTTGAGTCACAAGGACAAAGTGACAAAAAGAAAGTTCATTTTGCGAGTGAAATCACAAGTGAATTAAATGATGATGTAACGGATGACGTCATCGAGAATGATGTGTGTCAAACGACAGCAGCAGTTGAAACCAGAGCGGAATCAAAGAAAGTAACAAAATACAAACAGTTGAAAGTTACTGAGATGCCGGATTTAAATGTATCAACAAAAGAAATTAAAGAGTTACAAAGCAAAGATGAGACTTTGAAGAAGTTTTGGGATAAAGCAATTGATTGGAGTGGTGATGACAGTGTAACAGAAAAAGTTCTTTATGTGAAAAAGAACGGATTATTGTATAGAAGGTTCAAAGAAATATCGAAAGATGATGTGAAGTGGCAGTTAATGGTCCCGAAGGAACTTAGAGATAAAGTGTTAGCCGTGGCCCATAACTCGCTATTGTCAGCACATCTGGGCATGAAGAAGACCTTTGATAAAATTGTGAATGAATTTTATTGGCCATGGATAGGACCAGATATTAGAAGGTATGTCCTGAGCTGTGATATATGCCAAAAGTCGGTGGATGAAAAGGTGAATTATAAAGTATCACACTGGAGTGAGAAAAACAGAAGAACGGATGAGGTTCTGTATAAGAAAGGGAATAATTGGCCGTATGGACCAAAGGTGAAAAAGAATTTCAAACGTGAACCGTTTAAATTGATAGAGACTCGAGATAGGTACATGATCACAAGAGATAGATGTGAGTCGAGAAATGTTGGTGAGAATAAGAAGATGTATAGGAGACAGTATGTTGATTGGAACAATAAGGAGAATAATTACAGGAGATGTGAGATCCAGTCTAAGAGACAAAATAGATGGATACATGGAAGATACACAGATGATAAAGAAGTGAATAGGAGAAATGTGAATTGGAACGAGAGAAACATAAACAATGATGATATGAGAAATTATAGACATAGGTCAAGAGAATTTAATAGGAATAATGGAATGGACAGTGACAGGTCTAATAGGTTAAATTGGAGATACAAAGATGAGAGTAACATAGTTGAAACTATGAGAAGGAGTTATGAGAATAAACCATGGTACAGGAGGACCTATGGTAATGAATCTGTAAGGGAACAGAGAGAAACTGGTGGAGTGCACCATGATGAGAATAAGTGGAGAGGTAGAACATGGAATGACAGAAGGTGGTCATATCCTGTAGGTGTTGTAAACAAAGGAGAGAATAGTGATAACTATTATAGTAGAGAAAATGAGTCACTGAAAGGAATCAGATGGAAGACTTATGGAGATATAAATAGGTACAGAGGCGAAGAAATGAATAATAGGGATTCAGAGATCCGAAATGATAGTGTAATAAATACGATGAGAAAGCCAGAGGTAAAACATGGAACTCATGTGTGGACCAGACGAGTGGTCAAAACAAAAGAAGAATAGATGTAAACGTGAGTTAGTAAGTGTGTATATAGGTAGGATGGATAGTTAAGAGGATTGCAAATAAATGAAAGTTGAGTTTAAGTTAAGTTGAGTTGTTAGTTGAACAGTTGTGAAATTTAAGAGTAGTTGACTAGGTGGAATGCATAGTCAAATAGTATAATCATATAATAGTAATAGGTGAATGAGTAGTTAAGAAGTGAAACAGAAATTAGTTCATGTGAGTAGTATATTGTTATTTGAGTGTGTTGTGATTCAAACACTCATGTGGATAAGAAATTAATTCTGCACAATGAGATGAGAGTGAATCATCAATTTATAATAAAAAAGGCAGTATTGATTAAGCAGATGAGTTTTATTTAATGAAAGTTGATATAGAAACAGTAGCATGCATATCGGCAATAGTACATGACGATAAAGATGGTGAGAATGAAGAGGAGAAATATTGAGTTTATATGTGAGTAAATAAAAAGAATTGATGGCACCGTTGAGCGACTTGACTAAAAAGTTAGCTCCTAACAATGTTGAATGGAACCAAGAGTTAGGTGAAAGTTTTAAGCAGTTGAAAGAAGCACTAGCTAAGACACCAATCCTTAGGTTACCAGACTTGGAGAAAGAATTTATAATACAGACAGATGCATCAGGAAAAGGGATAGGTTGTGTTCTTATTCAACAATATGAAAGAATAAACCATCCGATAGCATATGCGAGTAGAAAACTGTTGGAAAGAGAGATGCGATATTCAGTTGAGGAAAGAGAATGTTTAGCCATAATGTGGGGAATCAGTAGATTTGATCGATATTTGTGTGGAAGAGAGTTTGTGATCGAGACTGACCATTGTGGACTACAGTACATGAAGGAAGGGAGGATGAAGAATGCAAGAGTCATGAGGTGGAGCCTTGCCCTTCAAAATTATTGTTTTACAATACGTTACATTAAGGGATGTAATAATGTAATGTCCGATTATTTAAGTAGAGGATTGACCTAAGATTTAAGTAAATCAATGGTGATACTATAGGTAGATAAGAAGTAGTTGTGTTAGGTTGTGATGTTGTGTAAAGTAGTATAAGCATAGGCATAAGCAGTTATTGTAATTTGATAATTAGATAAGTTGATAAAGCCTGTGTACAGACTTTTGAAGAAAGGGTATTTGTCGTGGTTATATTAAATGATTATCAAATTAAACACTTGCTATGCATGTATAATTATTAATTATAGGTAGAAGTTAAGCTAGGCAATTTAATTGGCGAGTTTAGGTAATATGTGTGGCAACATATAAAATATTAATACATAAAACCAATGACTGCAGCTAAGCGTAATAACGAGTGGTCAAGATTACCATGACAACAAAGGACGCTAATCCTATTCGTGATTGGTGCAGACTGGAAGCGAATGACGTGACGAGTTAAAAATGACGTCAGCGAAGTGGACGTTAAGTTTTTGACTCTCTACAGGTATATCTGAAAATGGTGGTTGTTTCGCTGCGGTGATCAATCCAAAGTTGTGATTTTCAGAGTAGAGACGAAGGTAATTGAACTGTTCGGACGATCAACCGATAGTTCAAAGTATTGTGCATTAAGTGCAACGCAATTTAAATGAGAAATTTGCGTTAGTGCATAATAATCATCGTGTGAAGTGTGAGACACTTGCGAAGAAGACGAACTCTTAGGCAACAGTCTGAAGAGTCGTGTAATTTTGAATCGGCTAGCGAACAGCTGATTCGGCGTGTGAAGTACGAGGGACGTTTGGTCAACTGGAGAAGAGCTGTGAGGTGAATGCGATGATTCATCTTGTGTGCAACTGATTCACGGCAAGATACGAGTAAGGCGATTGGTGTGGTTGCTTCCATGACTGCATTTCAACCGTCTGATCAACATTCTTGACTGCGACGATTGGACGACGGAGAGAGCCGAAGACATTCGAGTTCAAACAACTCGACAGATAAGCGCAAATATAATATTTCCTAAGTAACTCGCCACACTAGGTAAATAGGATTGTTATTTGTTTGTGCATATGAATGATATTGAATCACTTTATATTATATATATTTCATAAGAACTGGGAGTTTGTTGAATTTGGAAGAATTTCTTGAGTAAGTTAAACCCAACCGATTAACCACTAGGATAATAAAGTGCCCTTTTACACGGGATACGACAGTGGCAACCTGATTGAGTCTGCTCATGAGTGCAGTACTTCACACGGATGTTTTTTTAGCGTTGGCGGTTATAAACGGAAGAATGGTGGCAATTATTGAGTCACCTAGAAGTGTAGATGTAGCTACTACATTGTAAGAGTGTTCATCTGTATTATAGCGAATGCATAATAATTATACAAGAGAACGCGCAACTCCTTCAGACTTCCCTATGTACAACCACTCTGACTCATCGCAGCAGCGCTCGTGAATAGGCTGGTGCCGACTTTTGAGTGGCGCCATAATAGCTTCGTGATAGCGAATACAAATATTCGTTAGAGGTGCTTTCGACACGATTACACATTACACAAGACCTCGCTCGAATAAATGGTCCTCAACGGTTTGCGAAATAAAGCGAAAGGCTTGTCAAACCATACTTATGTATGTATGTGCACTTGTTACAGCGCCCCTTCAAGATGTCTACACCCAGAGGCGCTCCCGACTACAACGCGGACACACAATCGAAGTTTCACGCCAAAGCGCTGAGTAATTGCGAGTGAAGGACTTGCCAAAAGTCCCTACTCGGCGGCTTGAGGTGGATTAGAACCCGCAACCTTCCGGCTGCAAGGCTTCGAACATGTGCACTACACCACCGCACCTCGCAGTTTATATAAGCTGTTGAGTCTTATCAGCGCATGGTGACGCCGTAGCAGAGCAAAGCCATGGGAAATGATTTGGTAGCAAAGTCTTTGTCCTGGTCGTTGCCCTGGAACCAGTGTCAACTGTCCATTCGTCCAACTGTCTGTTTCTGCTTCAAAGCGTAGGAGTTTGGTGCGCTTACTATAATTATTATAATTATTATAATTGTTATAATTATTATAATTATTATTATTATAATTATTATCCACGGTCCTCCGCATGGCGGATCTTACTGTTGAAAGTGTTCCTTACGCTATGAATGTCCTGTGGTATACATACGTATTCAACAGAGGATGGTATTTCCAGAATGGTTGAGCAGATTAATCATTCGTCTAAATCTCCATCCATCCATACACCCATCCATCAATCAATCCGTCTGTGTGTCTGTCTGTCTGTCTCTATATATAAATACACACACATATATAGATAATTATATACATATATACATACATATATATGTATGTATGTGTGTGGGGGTCTCTGTATTTGTCTGTCTGTCTCTTTCTCTATATAATATACATATATATGTATGTCTCTGTCTGTCTTTCTGTCTGTCTGTCCGTCTGCCCCTCTCTCTCTGTCTATGTCTCTCTCTTTCTTTCTCTCTGTCTCTGTCTTTCTCTCTGTCTCTGTCTCTCTGTCTCTCTGTCTCTCTGTCTCTGTCTCTGTCTGTCTGTCTATCTCTCTCTCTCTCTCGTCCTATCTTCTCCTCTTTATCCTCCTATTCAATCTTCTTCTCTATTCTTCTCCTGTCCCTCTCCCCCTTTCTCTGCTCTCCTCCCCACTTCCCTTATCTGCTCTTATCTCATTTCCTTCTCTCACTTCACCCTCCTCTCCACGTTCTCCAATAAGACCTTCAACACACACTTACCAGTTCTAATAACCGCAAAAGAACATCCACAGATCTCCTAACGACCGTCTACAATCACGACAGTTCCTTGTCTCCCAAAGCTCAACATCAGCATCATCATCGTCATCGTCATCATCTCCCGGGGCGCATCTGCAACCATCTTCCGCCGCATCCGATGCCGATAGCGTTTCTCCCATGCAATCGGCTGTGCGGCCAGACTCCGTGTCCGCAGCGGCTGAGCGGCACAGATTAGAAATCAGAATTAATTCGCCACTTGCAGCAGCAGCAGCATCATCATCATCATCAGCAGCAGCAGCATAGGCGTAGGAGACGGGGGTCCAGGGGGGGCAAATGCCCCCCCAAATTTCGGGCAAGTCTGATTTTTCGGGCAGTCAGACCCGGAAAAATAAAAAAGTTTTAGAAAATTTTTACTTTTCTTATTTTTCCGGGTCTTCTTGCCCGAAAAATCAGACTTGCCCGAACAAAAATGGAGATTTTGCCCGAATGACTAAAAAAGGTCGTCAGAATTTTCGGGCAAACGTAACGGAAATTTTTCTTAAGATTTCGGCCGGACGAAAAAAATTTTTCGGGCAAAAGTCTCATTTTTGCCCCCCCAACGTTGAAATGTCCCCTACGCCTATGAGCAGCAGCGTGCCTCGCCGCATCCGACTCTCTTTAGTAACCATGACGACTGCCTCTCGTAACTCATCTCATCGCCGTCCTAACAAAGACCGGGCGGGGAGGGAGACACCTTGGTCAGCTTCATTGTTCTTTTTACCCCGTAGGAGGAGGAGGAGGAGGAGGAGGAGGAGGAGGAGGAGGAGGAGGAGGAGGAGGAGGAGGAGGAGGAGGGGAAGGGGGTGGTCACGTGACTAGAACTGTGGCATGGGGGAGGGGAAACAATGCCAGTCGTGGTCATCCGTGACTGCCAGCTTCGTTCGCGTAAAGACAATCAGCCTATAATTGGGATAATTGCCATGGCAATTCGGATAGTCGTCATGGCGATTAAGATGGTCGTCATGGCGAGTAGGATAGTAGCCATGCCAGGGGATTGCCGTCGTGGCAACTGGAATAGTCGTCATTGCTCGTCAAGGCGTAAAATTGGTTACGGCAACCAGGAATTAAGGACGTGCTGGCAATTGGGATATTCGTCATGGCAATTATTATGCATAGTAGTCATGGCAATTAGAATGCTAGTCAAGGCAAATAGGATAGTCGTCAAAGCGATCAGGATAGCTGTCATGGCAATTGGATAGATGGTAGTCATGGCAATTGGGATATCTGTAGTCCTGGCAATTGGGATGGTTGTAATAGCAATTTGGATAGTCGTTATCACAATTGACCTAATTAGGATGGTTGTCACGGCAATTAAAATATATTATTAATAGTCATGCAAGTAGGATTGACGTCATACCAATTAGGATAGTTGTCGACTTGTATGGCATTTAAGATATTTTGTCATTGCAATTGGGATTATCGTCATGGCAACTAATACAGTTGTCATGACAACAATTGTTAGGCTGTCCCTTTGTTCGGCTGGTTGGTTGACTGACCAATTGACTGACTGACTTTTTACTGATAGTCTGACTGGCTACATGGAGATGACGTGTCATTGAATGATTCATTGAAACGTTTACTTCCATTCGCATGACGCCATCAGGGCTGTTTTAAGGAATTTTTAAAACTGCACAACTCTTTCTTTCCTTTCCCATCCTCCATGGTAAATTACTCCAAATCGGTGGGGAATGGCCTTTTTCAACTAGTTTTAACTGCACAGAAATGCTTCTACAACTGCATAAATCCATTTAGAACTGCACATTTTGTGTACAACTGCACGTTAAAAACCTGGAAGTCATCTCAAAATGGCGCTAAATAATGTAGACTTGCTATTAGGCCTATGCGCCCTCGTTAGAATTGTCTAATGAGCGCCTAGGTAAGGCTGCAGTGTCGGTTGCTGAGGTATAAATGTTGCTGAAGCAGAAGCGAAGAAAAGGATGCGGGAAGAAAAGGATGCTGGAAGAAAAGGATGCGGAAAGAAAAGGATGGTGGAGGAAAAGGGTGCTGGTGGTAGCATCAGGCGGAATTATTAGCAGGAGCGAAATAATGCCGGGGTCAGTTGGCCTTCGTCAAATTGCATCAATCACAGCTGCTGCCAGTCTCTGCCTCTCCGTCGCCCCCACTCTCTCTCTCTCTCTCTCTCTCTCTCTCTCTCTCTCTCTCTCTCTCTCTCTGTCTGTCTGTCTGCCTGTCTGTCTGTCTGTCTCTCTGTCTCTCTGTCTGTCTGTCTGTCTGTCTGTCTGTCTGTCTCTCTCTCTCTCTCTCTCTTTCTTTGTCTCTATCTCTCTCTTTCTATTTTCCTCCTTCCATCGTCTATCGTTACTACCTCCCGCCGTATCTCTTTGAGACTCTTTCTCCCATTAATTATCTGTTTATTATTCTGTGTCTTTTGTCTATGCCCACTCCCTCTCCTTCGCCTCTGCCTCTCCGTCTCTCGCTACCTCTAACCTAGTCTCTCCCTGTCTGTCTGCCCATCTAACAAAGAGAGGCAACTGCATAATGACTTCGTAAAGAAGGATCGCACCGATGTTAAATGACCGTTATATATATTGACCACTATAAAATGTACAATACATAATGACCACTGTAAGATAGCCATTACATAATGACCACTGTAAGATAACCATTACATAATGACCACTGTAAAATAATGACACTGTATAATGACCATTATTTTATTGACCACTGTAAGATAATCATTACATACTGATCACTGTAAAAATGACCATTACATACTGCCCACTGTAAAATGACCATTACATACTGACAATGCATAGTAAAATGACCATTACATACTGACCACTGTAAAATGACCAATATAGATGGACCACTGTAGATTGTCCGAGTGCTACGAAACCAACTCCACGGTCAGACCATTAGAGACTCGCCACTATATCGACCACAACAAATTGACCATTATATACTGACCTCTACAACTAATCCCCCCCGACAACTTACCACTCCAGACTGACCAGCAGAAGCTCATAACAACACACTGACCGACGGTGCAGAGTGACCATTACAGATTCACTTTCACGTAAATTGCCAATACGTCTCCGCTGCCATACTGACCACTGTTATTAGACTGACCCATATATATATATATATATATATATATATATATATATGTAAGTAGACTGGACACTGGCTAATGACCACGGCTGCGTCACGTCGGACGGGTTGGAACCGGAGATATCGAGTGCAGAACCATGTCCGGTTACCAGCCATGTAAGTATAAAGTAAGTAAGTAAGTAAATAAGTAAGCAAGTAAGTAAGTAAGTAAGTAAGTAAGTAAGTAAGTAAGTAAGTATAAAGTAAGTAAGTAAGTAAGTGAGTAAATAAGTAAATAAGTAAGTAAGTAAATAAATAAGTAAGTAAGTAAGTAAGTAGGTAAGTAAGTAGATAAGTAAGTAAATAAGTAAGTGAGTAAGTAATTAAGTAAGTAAGTAAGTAAGTAAGTTTATTCTTTTATAAATATGACCAGTTGCAAAACAGCATTCTGGTGAACAAGACTTAGTATCGCATATGAAAATTCACAGATGACATCAAAACTATCAACAAAACAAAGTAAATTAATATGTAATATGAGTGAGAAATGAATTAATTATAGGGACTTCGTCAACGTCGCTTTTTCAGTGGTGTCAAAGCTTGGACAAAAGGGAGGGCACCGCCGTCAATGATCTCCAATAGTCATGAAATGTAGTACAGACATTGAAAACTATAACTTGTACAGAACTGTTATACCGGTTACGAGAGACTGATTATCGCATACTAATTTTAATTTGCATAGACGCTCTTGTAGAAGAAGTGCAGTCAGCTAAGATGGGCTTACATGCAGCGCATGCGTGGAGGTAGGCCTGTTATACACAACAGAATGTCAAACCCAAATCTACCCTGGCAGCTAGGCTATAAGGATTTGAACCCGACCTCTCTCTACTGTTAGTCAACCACGATAACCACCATGCAATTAGACTCTATATCAAGCACCACTCTGTGGTAATGGCAGTGGTAATTGCAAATTTATATAGCGCCACTTCCAGAGAAAGAAACGTCAGAGACTAGGCTATATACGCCGTTATACACGGTGTCCCAAGTGAAGTGAGCCCCTTTTTGTTTTGGCGATATACTTGTCAATTCTAAATGAAACTCTATAGAATTTCAGAGAATGTAAGAGGGATCAATTATCAATGTTTCCTGAAAATTTCATCCAATACTACAAACAGTGTCCGAAGTTATGAACGTTCAAATTTGGGCAGTGAAAAATGTAAGTTTCCAACATGTAAAAGATAGGAAATTAGTGTTAGCGCTGTTATTCAAAGCTGATGTTCAAAATGCGGTCCATTAGCTCGAAAGCCTCGAATGCATGCTCTAACTTGCTTTCGCCATTCACTGATTGCATTGTCAACAATCCCTTTGATCAAAACGATTCCATTCTGCCACATTTCGCAGTTTGAAGTGGTCTCTGGTGAACGTGACGCGCATGCGAGTTTCATAAGGCTGCGATGGGCCAGTTTCTGTTAGAAAATTCCATTAAAAACCTTTTGCACCGTAATGTTTTTCTCCTATTAAATTTTTTATTAAACTCAAATCTTCTTTGCGGAAACCATTTTTATTATCGTCCCCCATCATGGAAATGACGGAAATATGACGGATTTTTTAAAATTAATTTAGAAAGTAAGACGTGCAGTTGCAAGCAGTAATATCCTATCTTTTACATGTTGGAAACTTACATTTTCCTTTGTCCAAATTTGAATGTGCATAACTTCGGACTCTGTTTGTAGAATTGGATAAAATTTTCAGGAAACATTGATAATTTATCCCTCTTACACTCTGTGAAATTTTATTGAGTTTTATTTAGAATTGACAAGTATATCGTCAAAACAAAAAGGGGCTCACTTCACTTGGGACACCGTGTATATACGGTATAAAATATATCGCCACCGCTGGCGCAAGGATCATAAGCCATAACGAGAGGATTAGTTTACTATCGTATTAATATGATCAGCGAAAATAATCGCTTGCAATAAATCTCATCCACGGTCCCACAGATATATCCGACTTTGCCTTGCAATCGATCAATTCCATCTTTCCCTAACGGGGCAAGAAGGAACCGGCGAGAAACCAGTCGTTTCAACCGTCCAATTATCCCGCCTGACTACTGGGAATATCTGCAGATGATGAGATGGTCCCTAACAACGGAGATTAGCCGGTGGATTATACTAAGCGATTCTATAGTGTAGACGGTCGTGTCGATTCAAAGCCTGCATGTCAGCGCTCGTGAATAAACCGGTGCCCTGCGTTTAGCATTCGAGCGGCGCTTTAGAAGTTTGAGAGTAGGCTACGATTTCGATGCTGATGAGCAATGGGACTGTGTGGATGTAGGCTGGTGATATCTGTAACGACTATAAGTATTATTGTCATTACTAAGGCTGTGCTGGTAAATTTTGAGGTGAGTAGCCTACACGCCGCCGGAAAAAGTCTTCTTTCGGAAAAAATTTTCTGGCGACCTTTTTCTAAGTCATCGAAATTTCTGACGACCTTTTTTTAGACATCGCTTGCTTTTGTATATTTTTGGGGCGATGCAAAGTGTAAAAACCTCTGGCCTAATTTCCGCGATCTTCGACTATTTTCTGCTCGTCATTTTCATTTCTCACTCATAATAGATTCTATTAATATGTCCATTTATTCTTTGTGAGATGAGTAGGCCCTATAGGCTACGTTGTATACCCGCGTGTACCCTTGTTTTTGGTAGACAATTAAACTATAATTACAATGTAGGCTAGTCGCTAACTCGGAGTCGGAGTATGCCTAGGCCTAGGCCTATAGGTTCTCTCTGAAAGAGGACTAACAATGCACGCCTAACACACACACTGCCAAAAAACTGATAACGCTTGTTACGCTTTACCGTGCTAGAACTTAACTTAGAAGTAACGAATGGTGAAATTAGACATTAATGTGAGCCGCTTGTCTCTCAAAGACACAAGCACAGTGGCATACAGCAGCCACCGTGGTCCAGCCACGGACATTAGTTTCCACTTGACTTCCTTAAGCCACGGCCGACCGCATCGCACAATGGACATCTGCTCGCTCCATGGCCTGGATAAATGTGGATAATGTCCTAAGAAGCATGTCCTTGATTGAACCCTCTCCAGCTGCACTAATCACCCACTGTCCACCGATTAATCAACCGCGAATCAACCGTCTGTGCCGCATAATGACAGCTAACGACTACCGTGGGTAATGTTCTTTTGTAGGCTACTGTAATGTAAAGTCATGCTCTAGAATAATTATTATGATGACAACAATTTCTATACTCAAATCAAATCAAATCAAGTTTATTGCTCCCATACTATTATAATATGTGGCACAGTAACAAGACAAAAGAAGTATAGATAAAAAGAAACACAGTAGGCCTACACCTAGTCACCTACCTGTATATTAATACCGGTACTAATTACAGAAAACATAGTCCCAGTTTCCTTAATATAAATGCATACAATGCACAGTAACACAAAAGCAGTTAAAATATTCGTCGTCGTCATAAAATCATCATCGACCAACTTCATTGGTAATTCATTCAGCGGTGGCCTGCGAGCCCTGCACAATGCGGAAGAGGATGCGAGACATTGGCTGAAGTCAGAAGCGACTAAAGCACTCGCGAAATAAATAATTGGTAACCGAAGCCAATAGGAATACAATTGCCCAAATCGAATGGTACATGTATAATTATAATGACCATGTGTGCTGCTGCTGCTGCTGATGATGATGATGATGATGATGATGAGATGATGATGATGAGTTAATGATGATGATGATGATGATGGGGCAGATGTCTTCGAAGCAGGTGATGGTCAGTTACAACCGCAAATGACCACCAGGTGCACCTAAACGCAGCCACTGCCCGCATTGACCTCTAGGCATTGTTGTTCCAAAATGACGAGCATTATGCTTAAACCCTTCTCATGAGTCATGAGTCGTGGTAGGTGAGCAGTCGCTCAATTTCAAATGCCCTTTACAAGAGGCCAACACACAATCACTACAAATGTAGGTCTATGGGCCCAGGGCTGGATGGCCATTAAAAAATTCCAATGGTTAGTCTACTTATTCAAATTAAAGATCATTAGGAATAATTATAACAGATAATTGGAAATGAATGCCAAGCCGTGGTTCCGCTGGTATTGTCGCGAGGTTTTTGTGTTTTCATAATTAGGCCTCCTACGATGTAGGCCTATCCAGTGTAAGAATTGTGGAAAAATAACTAGGGTGGGGGGTTGGAACATTATCCACTTGCAATCGGGGTGTGAAAAACAGACTTTAACATGGGGCTTTAAGAAAGACTGGGGGTTGAAACCCCCAACCACCTCGGGAATTCTCACCCTGGGCCTATCACCTATCACATTTTGTCTACCTTTGCTACTGCAACCGAAATTCATCTCCATGTCACTGAAACCTTTGTCTGATTAAACTTCGCATAGCCGGTTTTAAATTCTTATGACGATCGTAGGTCTACACTCACGTAGCCTGACGTAGGCCTACATATGTCTTCGTGTACACGCCGTATGTAGGCCTACATGTAGCCTACAACGGAATACCTGCAGGCTATGTGTGGATAAAAAACCAATTAGGCCATACCAGGGGCGGATCCAGGGGGGCCAATTTGGCCATGGCCCCCTCATTGAAAACTGCCATGGGACGTGGCCCCCCCATTTGGTCTGAAATTAGCAATTCGAATATGGGTGTAATGGATATTGCCCCCCCCCCTATTCGGAAAATTGTATGGGACGTGGCACCCCCGTTCGGTTTTCAAGTTGAGGATAAAAAAGGTCATCAACTTTTTGGCGGATGAAATGGTATGATTTTCCCGAAAATTTTGGCAGATGACTAAAAAAAGGTCATCTACTTTTTTGGCGGATGAAATGGTATGATTTTCCCGAAAATTTTGGCAGACGACTAAAAAAACCTATTTAAAATTTTTTTTACTAACAAAACTTTGTTTAAATTTTTTCCTTTCCCCCATCATCCAAGATCTAAGATTTTGGCCCCCCTGAAACAGTTCTGGATCCGCCACTGGGCCATACAAATATTCGCACCGCTGTGTGCAGCTAGGACCGTAGGACTACTAAGTGTCGCGGTTTCAAATGTCGCGGGATTACTTCTCGCGGTATTAAAACATCCATGATCCTTCGTGTGTGACCGCTATTATTAAGGCGCATTATGAGGATAATTAAGGTCTATAGTTATACTGTAGGCCTAGGCCTATTTCAATATCTGTTTCTTCCTTGCTTGGTGGTTATTTTAACTCTGAGGAGTTCTCTGAAGTGGCGCTATATACATGTTCGATTACAATTACAATTATTTAGCCCTAAGCTAAGCCTACCTCTCTCTCACACAAGCTCTTTGAAGCAGTAAAACATTATTTTCAAATCGGCGTGTAGCACACTTCCAGAAGCCTTGTAGTAGGTCTATTATAGGCTAATTATAGGATATATAAGCCGACACGTGGTTTGTATGTATAGGCCTATATATCATACTAGCTGGGGTACCCGGCGTTGCCCGGGAAATTTAGGATTAGACCCGCTCAGGCCACAAACAAACCACACCCCACCTCCACCCCACCCCGTACACCCCACCCCTTCCATCCGCGCCCGCTTCACCCCTCCACGCCACCTCCATCCCATCCTCACCACACCCCCACCTCCACCCCAAACCCCCGCCACCCACCCCGTACACACACCACTCCACCCGCCCCCGCTTCACACCTCCACATCACCCCACCCTCACCACACCCCGTTCACCCGCCCCATCCCACCCATTTCACCCAACCACACCTCCACCTCACCTCCACCCCACCCCCTTCCATCCGCCCCCGCTTCACCCCTCCACGCCACCTCCACCCCATCCTCACCACACCCCCACCTCCACCCCAAAGCCCCCACCCCCACCCCATCCCACCCACCCCTCCACCCGCCCCCGCTTCACACCTCCACCCCTCCACCTCACCCCATCCTCACCACACTCCACCTCCACCCCACCTCAACCCCTCCACCCCACCGCCACCCCCACTCTCACCACATTCCCACCTCCACCTCTTAAACCCCCACCCCGTCCACCCCACCCCGTTCACCCGCCCCATCCCACTCCTTCCACCCACCACTTACCACCTCCACCCACCCTACACTCACCCCTACCCTCCACCCCACCACCTGAACCCCCAGCCCAAGCCAGCTTCCACCCCACCCCACACCCTCCACCAACACACCCCAAACTCAGCCACCCGACAACACCCCACCACACTCCGACCTCTCCACCGGTACGCCACCCGTGAAATTAGGGTTTTCTGGGGGAAAAAATTTCCACCTCATCCCCCGCGAAACCCCTCCCCACCCCAACCCCACAACACGCCACCACTAACTCCGACCTCCACCGGTAGGCCAATTATAGTAGGACTTTACAGCAAAGCGGATTGGAACATCATTCACATCAGCTGCGTTTATATAATGGCCATGCAAGCGTTTAAAAAGGTGTTTCATAAACTTAGGGTTTTTGCCCCCACCCTGGCCCCCACGGTGGTAGAGATTAGCCAACCCCTCTACCGTGTGGTTCTGATGGTCCTCTGTCTGGGTACAAAGTTTGAAAAAAATAGCTGCGTTTTTGTGAAAAACATTTGGGGGGTTTCACCCCTCACCCTGACCCCCATGGTGGTGGAGAATCGCCAACCCCTCGACTTTGCGTCTCCTGCCGAGACCTACACAGTAGTGAAGGTTTGGAGTGAAAAAGTCAAAAACTGTTGAAATGCATTACGGTCAAACACACACACACACACACACAGACAGACAGAATCTTCTCTTTATTAATAGGCCTATATATATATATAACATGTTATAAAACAAAAGAGAGTCAAATATTTTGAAAACCTCAGAATAATTAAAGACAAGAATACCGATAGAGCTAAAGAAATCTCAAGCGTAGACTTAAAGGCTGATCTTACCACAATCTTATCCAGCTGCGTCTGTTTGACGTAACATGAGGCTCGATCTTCTGCAAAATTTTAAAATATTAAGTCCTCAATTCCTATAGAAAAAGCGGAAATTTGAATAAACTCATTATCACTAGCACTTTTACCGATTAGCAGCAGATGTAGCAATTACTAGCGGGTAGCATGTCGCGAGACATTAGCCGGGAAAGCGTGCTTCTTAAAGCAGCGATGCTGCGATGGCTGGCTAGTCGAGCAGAGACGTTCAAGCCAGCGCTCTGAAAGACTGAAACGCCCCTACTGCGGCTTGAGCACAGAGACAAAACCATTGTCTGCGAAGGAACGTTAGCTCTCTCAGTCGGCGAGTAGCCCTGGCTGCTCGTAGTCATGACAACGCTGGCCAACGACTCCTATGCCAAGCTCTGCAACCCGCGGGTCAGCGAGTCCACAACGCATGCGTAGCGTGCTTGTCCACCGAGCTAATAACGGCCGAGGCTGTACAGATGGAGAAGGCCAAAAGAGAGGAATAGGAGAATGCACCACAGCAGTAGTAGCGGGGGTAGAGGGGTGGCCAAGACAGCAGGAAAGGAAAGACACACACGAAGACAAATATGTATATATATATAAATACAGCGTCCCTGTATATATATATATACACTGTGTCCGGGAAAAAAGGGACCCTTTTTGTAAATATGAAAATAAATACTAAACATTCACCAATTTTTACAATTCAAACAGCATTTTAATCCTGACATATTTGTCTAATATTGGTGAAAATATAAAAGTTCCAGTCACAATGATGACGTCACAATGACGTCATTTCCATAAAAGTTCATTTAGCCGGCCAGTCATGCATGGTTTCGGTTGGTATATTGATTCTTAGTAAGACGGAAATCCATTTAATAGAACCAGGAGTGAAAATAAATGCAGCTCATAACAGGAAGTGTCTGCTCTATAAAAAAAATTGGTGCCTGATATACGGGAATACTAGGATTAATGAACATTTCAACAAGATGGCGCTCCAGCTAACTGAGCTCGTTAAACCGTTGAACTGTTGACTAAGGAGACTCCGAATTTCATTCCTCCTATGATCTTTGGCCGAGGAACGGCCCGAGCTTAAATCCAGTTGATTATAAAATTTGGAGACTATTGCAGGAGATGGTGTACAAGACTAGTAAAAGAGACATTGAAGAACGTGAGCGAATTGTTAATGCCTGGGAGGATTTTGATAAGCTGGTTATCGATGCTGATGTTGGCTATTAGCGCGACCGTTTTGAAGCTTGCGTTGGGTTCGAAGGTGAACACTTTGAGCACAAATTGCAGTCTGACATAATTCTGATATAAAAATAAAATTGAACTAACATTTATAATTGATAAATAACATCTTAAAACATCTTTAAAATATTGAAATTTGAGATAATTTTGTGCACTTATCGCTTAAATTTGAATTTTTATGCAAATGACGTCACCATGACGTCATCATTGGGACTAGAACGTTTATATTTTCACAATTGTTAGACAAATATGTTAGGATAAAAACGGTGTTTGAATTGTAAAAATCGATGAATATTTACTATTTATTTTTATATTTACAAAATGGGTCCCTTTTTTCCGGACACAGTGTATATACACTGTGCCCCATAAAAAAACACACCAAATTGTTTTGCAAATATCTCTAATACCTGATGACATATCAAGCTAAAATTTTCCAAATATTTAGAGAAGTGGACCAAGAATATGATTCCAAAATTTCATGAAATAAAGTTGAACGGATAAAAAGATATGAATATTTAAACTTCATATACCGAAATTGCAGTTTACAAGCAATTTTCTGTCAGATTCAATAAAAAGTAAGCCAAACAATTTTTTTTACATCTCTGATGTCTGATGAGTAATCATAAAAACTTTTTCCAGATATTTAGGGAATTGAACCAAGAATAGGATTCCAAAATTTCATGTCATAAATGTGAAGGGATAGAAAGATATGGATATTTCAACTTCATCACCCGAAATTTCAGTTTTCAGCAAGTCTGTTATTGTGTAGACTTCATTTCTCCCACATTATGGCCTCCGAACAGTCCAGATTTGAATCCTGTCGACTATAAAATGTGGAGCGTGATGCAAGATCGAGCCTACCAGACAACAATCCATGATATAAACGATCTGAAGCAACGCTTGTTGGAAGTGCGGGATGGCCTGAACCAGAGGATAATCGACGTTGCTGTTGCCATTGCAATGGCGCCAGCGCCCTCAGGCTTGCGTGCAAGCAGGAGGGGGACATTTTGAGCATCTTATTTAATTAAATTATCAAACCATACTGTTGGGGTCATATTGTTAGTTCAATTCTCTACATATCTGGAAAATTTTAGAATGATTAATCATCAGGCATTGGAGATAATAGGGAAACAGTTTATCGAATCTGACAGAAAATTGTTTGTAAACTGCAATTTCGGTATATGAAGTTTAAATATTCATATCTTTTTATCCGCTCAACATTATTTCATGAAATGTTGGAATCATTTTCTCGGTCCACTTCTCTAAATATTTGGAAAATTTTAGCTTGATATGTCATCAGGTATTAGAGATATTTGCAAAACAATTTGGTGTGTTTTTTTATGGGGCACAGTGTATATATATATATATACACTGTGTCCGAAAAAAAACCAGTTTTGTAAATATGAAAATAAATAGTAAATATTCATCGATTTTCACAATTCAAACACCATTTTAATCCTGACATATTTCTCTAACAATTGTAAAAATATAAAAGTTCCAGTCCAAATAATGACGTCATAATGACGTCAGTTGCATCAAAATGCACATAGCCGGCCATTCATGCATGGTTCGGTTGGTATTATTGGCTTTTGGTAAAACGGAAATCCATTTAATAGAACCAGAAGTGAAAATAAATGCAGCTTATTAGAGGGATTGTCTGCTCTATAAAAAAGTGGTGCCTGATATCCGAGAATATTCGGAACAATAGCCTACACATTTCAACAAAATAGCGCTTCAGCTCACTGAGTTCGTGAATCTGTTGATCTGTTGACTAAAAAGACTCGGAATTCATTCATCTTAATCTTTGGCCGCAAAACGGCCGCTTGCTTAAATCCCACTGATAATAAGAGTTGGAGATTGATGGAGGAGAAGGTGCAGGCTACAAGACAAGGATAAGAGACATTGAAGAACTCCGTAAGCGAATTGTTAACGCCTCGGAGGTTTTGATAAGCTGGTTATCGATGCTGCTGTTGGGTATTAGCGCGACCCTTTTGACGCTTATGTTGAAGCCAAAGGTGTACTCTTTGACCACAAATTGCAGTCTGACATAATTCAGATATAAAAATAAAATTAAACTTACATTTATTATTGATAAATTACATGATAAAATATTGAAATTGTGGATGATTTTGCGCATTTATCTCTTAAATTTGACTTTTTGTGCAAATGACGTCATTATGACGTCATTATTTGGACTGGAACTTTTATATTTTCACAATTGTTAGAGAAATATGTCAGGATTAAAATGGTGTTTGAATTGTGAAAATCGATGAATATTTACTATTTATTTTCATATTTACAAAACTGGTTGTTTTTTTTCCGGACACAGTGTATATATATATATATATATATATATACACTGTGTCCGGAAAAAAAACAACCAGTTTTGTAAATATGAAAATAAATAGTAAATATTCATCGATTTTCATATATATATATATATATATATATATATACAGAGACGTGTAAATGGACACGTGTTATTATTGTGCATGCAAATGGAATTCGTAGGAGACGAGTTCTGTGCGCATGTCACACGCAGCATGTGGAAATAATCCACAAAACTATCACATACCATGATGATACCACGCCAACTATGACCACTCTTTAAACCCCTACTCTCTGGTCATCTGCCCACCCCGTCCCTCTTCTTAGCACTTAATTTAGTACTTTTACCCTGAAGCGTGACTTGGCTATTGGCAATACTAAATAAACAAATAATAGAAGCATTCACGGTCACATTTGTACATTTTAATAACTCATTGAACAAATCCATTTTTCATCACTTATTGGACAAATTAATTCCTTTTTCATAACTTAGGACTATTGGATAAATTCCTGTGAGATAGCCTAGGCCTAAGAACAACAACAGCCTATATGCACTCTATTATAGGCCTACTAGGCCTATTTTGAAGTTTTATTGGCATGAAAATTCGCTGTCAAAACGCAGCAATTATTAAGCAGAGCCAGATTGAGACATTGCCGTTATATAATTTTATGCAATGTAACTTCTGTCGCGATTTATGGATTTTGATAACTGTCATAGCGACTAGAATTTTGTTTTCAAGTGTCCTTTTAGGGGTAGCGGCTAATGGATGTCTCTGAACATTCTTGATGAGAAGTCCGTATACTATTATCTTTTCAGGCAGGGAAAATGTGTGTTCGGGTCTAACAAATAGATATATCTGGGAATCAGGGTGAGAATTGCCATTGGTTTGGGGGGGTTCAAAACCCCCAGTCTTTCTTAGGGCCCCATAGTAAAGTCTGTTTTTCACACCGAAATTCCAACTGGATAATGGTCCAACCCCCCAGTTCTTTTTCCACATTTATCACACTGCTGGGAATATAATAATAATGATAATAAATAACAATTAATAATAATAATAGTAGTTGTAATATTAGTAATAACAATAACAATAAATACAATAGGATTGGCAGAAATAAGACAGAAGACCCAAAATACGACAGAATTTTTTTTTCAAACACAGAAACAAGTGAAACCGATGACGTTGTCTACCAACACTAGACTTGACAGACCCGCAGAACCTTAATATTCAGTCCACTCAACTATAGGTCTGCCCTTAATTCACAGTGTATAATAATATATTCAGTTCTCTCGTCCTCTGACCACGTACCGATACACAAGTTGAAACAAACACAATGAACACGTACATAAAAAGGAAACGAACAAACACGAACATAGCGTACAAACCTGCCATCGCTTCGCACACAAACATAAGCAAAATGTACATTGAAGCGCGCAGCAGTAATAGCAAAACTTAACAGAATGTATAACAATGCATGCCCCTTTTCCAACTTCAACTTCAACTTCATCACGTCCTAGTCAAACAAATACTCACTTGTGAATTAATTTCCATAAGAAACCTGTGTATTTCTCCCAGCATCATTCCATAACCCTTCGTCTCTTGCTATCCCTTCCTCCCCGCCCAGGGCATTTTTAACGTGCAGTTGTACACAAAATGTGCATTTCTAAATGGATTTGTGCAGTTGCAGAAGCACTTTTGCACAGTTAAAACTAGCAGAAAATGGTTATTGTCCTCCGATTGGAAGTAATTTACCATGGAGGATGAGAAGTTGTGCAGTTCTAAAAATTCCTTAAAAACAGCCCTGTCCCTGCCTCCCTCCATCTTTGCTTGCCTGTCTGCTTGCTGTACAACATAAAACATAATTGAAACACCACTTAACCGACTCTGACAGACTTTTCTAAACTTAACTAACGTCAACAATTCAAGTGTTCAGTTATCGTTTGCACAGGTTTTTCAAGTCAAAACAGTGCAAAGCGGAATCTTAGAACTTACAAATCTGAGATAACAAAATGGGGAAAATATTTAGTATCGTGAAAATACAAAAGAAACCTTCACAGTACTTTTTATTACATTCAGGAAAACGTTTCAAGTACAGACCACCAGCAAAGTAGGTATGCAACATTTTTCTGACGAGCATCACTAAAGCAACTGGGACACCAATGTAGTGTGTTGTTAGCATTGTGTTAAACAATTCAGTCATAGACTCTAGCAAATAATTAGCAACAATTGAGAGTTAATTAACAAGCAAGTTGTAAATAATAATTAGCAAATAGAAAGAACTGCCCATGAAAGATGACTAAAGCTTCATATTTCAAGTACTCTTTCGGAGTGTTTGAAATGTAAGCTCTAGGAACCAGTAAAAAATTAATTCTTTCCTAGCCCAGAATTTGACAGAAATAGATAGTTTAGCCCTCTTCATTTCCTTCTTCATGTAATAAATTGCGGTATCTAATTTTCTTGAAAAACCAAATATAATATACCTTCCATTCCATAGTCCACACTATATCACTATTAAAACTAGGTTCCCCAATTACGCATTTCATTCACACCCATAGGCATTTTAAAAGCTGAGCACTATTCATAGGGATGTGTATTTGCAACAGATGTTTTGTTAAGGGCTAAACCGGACTCATAAAACTTTAACAATGACCATGCTTAACAATCAACAATACAAGCATTTGATGCATCAAATATGTAAACGAATACGTTTTCACAAACACATGGTTCGTAGATATTTATAAAGAAATTTTTTGATCAGTCAACTACTGATTAAACAGAAATCAATCAAAGTGTTAATCAAGTAGTAATTACTCAATCAATCGGTCGATAGATCAATCATTCAATCAATCAATCAATCAGTCAGTCAATCAATCAGTCAGTCAATCAATCAGTCAATCAATCAATCAGCCAGTCAATCAATCAATCAATCAGCCAGTCAATCAATCAATCAGCCAGTCAATCAATCAATCAAGGAATCAGTTGGCAAGAAATTTGCTCTAAAGTCAAACAACAGGTCTTGAATGCAGTCAGATGGAAAGACAGTATCTTGGTCACCAAAATTAATGCTCTGCTGATCACCTGAAAACAATCAGATTGCGGTCAGGCTTTGAAATGGCATGGATCAACTGATCATTCATTCCATCCATCCATTCCTTATCGCCAGTATTTTGATTGTGGATGAAAAAAGACATCTCAGCTAACAGCAGTGGTACCAGTATAAGAATAGAGAAGAAAGGCAGGGCAGTCCCTGAAGTTAGTTGAGAGCCAGTCAAGAGTATGAGGTGTTGATAGCGACTTCATTTTCTTAGCCTTAGCATATAAATGTTGAGATCGGTTGGCCAGTCCTCTCACTCGCCGTCTCACCTTCCCATCAACAGTGTACATTACAAACAAGCTGGATATGGGCACAACCACGTGGAGCAGAAAATTGGAAATAAACTGCCACCCTGGTAGGAATCAAACCTCTGACCTTGTAAGTTGTAACTCAACCAGTGTCCAGCAGCGCAAAGAGTACAAAGGCAATTTTTTTGTCAAGGCAGAACCCCCACACGACCTGCGACTGATATCGAAGGGATATGAAACCGCAATTCGTCAGCCAATCGGAGATCGTCTTTTCTGATGCTGTGGCATCACAGGTGATTGATGTCTGTGGTACTCAGCAGTTCTCTGGATTAAAATAATTTGCTTTCGCTATGACAGTCATCAACAAAACAAACGAGACCGGCCGAGTTATCCTGCAAAAGACCCGGATGTAACCGCAGACATTGCACTCTCCACGACATAATAATCTTCGTCAATGAACCAATTGTCACCCGCTTCCTAATGCATCAATAATAAAATAGTCCCAGCCACAACCATGGAGCATTCCCCCAACATTCTGCTTCTGTTAGATGCCGCAGGCCCGCAACAGCTCAGGACTGGCCATTTAAAAACAAAAAAGAGTGCATTTCTAAATCAGAACAAAAACTGCGATGGTATTAAATGAAAGGCTTAAATCAAAGAGTGCATTTCTAAATCAGAACAACTGAGACGGAACTAAAGAACCGTAGCTGCACTCTCCAAGACTTCAGTGGACAAGAAGATCCGAACCTAAGGTCATGGTACCTCTTCAAACTGGCAGTGGTTGTCAGTGATCTCACCCCATCCATTACCGGAAAACTGAGCAGGGTCTGGGGAGTCATACAACGGTCCCCACAGAAAAACCTCATACATTAACATTCAACGTAAATCTGAGGCTAAGGAATGCGCTTTGCCACCGGAAAACATCAACAATTCAGTGGACTGAAACAATCGCACCTGTCGGAAAGACTGAAATTCACTCCAGAGCAGACAAAGGTATAGTTATAATCAGCCTGATATCAGTCTGGAAAGGTGTTAGTAACTCCTCTCAACTTCTCGGGGCATCATATATAACCGAGTCATGATTCAAATCAGTCTTCAAATTATTCATAATGCCCAGAAGAAGACTATATAAATAAACTAGCGCATTTAAACAATCCGGCGGTTACCTGCTTTAAATGCACGTATAGAGAACAAATAGTGTAGAGTACCATGTACAATTTGTACATGTATATAATTATAACAGACATGAAAACAATGGCTTTAACAGAGGCGATTTGTACATGCCCTTAGCTTTGATTTGTTCAGATTCTAACTGCAGAACAAGTTAACTAAACATGTAGTAGTAGTTCGAGTTTAACGTCACTTGTGGTAAGAAAGATCATTAGCAACGCCCTCCTCCTTTATCCAGGCTTGGGACTGGCACTGGCAGAGTGCAACCAGCGGCGGAGTTTAACATGAGTTAACATGTACAACTGTGCCTGTGTTTATATTCTTCTTACGCTTAGGTTTATGCATGTAGCAAGAAATTGATAGATTCTGAATAGTACTCGTAACAACAAAGTGCCCTGAAGTATATCCACATGATGGAAATGGCCCTTAAATTAAAATGCCTAAATAACAACAATAATAATAAATAAAATGATAAGAAAAATGAAATCATCATTATAACTGCAATGAAATAATAATTACCTGTACTACTACTGATAATTTCGATAATAGTAAATTTCAATAATATTATTTAGATAAATTGCAATGAACCAATAGCAGTGCTAATAACAATCCTTACTACCGGGTAATAATAATTGAATAATTAGGCCTACAGAATTAGTAAAAGAAATTATAAAAACGTTAGCAGTGACATTAACAGGCCTGATATTAGATCTAATAACAGCAGTATTTTGCATAATAATAATATTGCAGACCTAATAATAACCTATTGCCTGCAATAACTTACTCTACTAGTTGCACTAATTTTATTTAATACATAGATTCTATTCCTATCTTAGCAACAATTTTAGATATAGGCCTAATAACAACAGTACTTCTCATTATAATAATAGTTTATTATTATTACCCATTTCTCACAACAATAATAATAGGTTATTATTACCTATCATTATTATTCCCTATTATATATTGCTAAAAGCAGCTCTATTATCGTTGTGTATTTATTAGTGTTAAGGGCTAAACTAGATATTAACCAGTTTTCAGGATTCGCCAACATGAAGTACCATATTGTTTTCAAATCATCAATTAGCATAACTTTCATACCCAGGAAATACACATGTTTGAGAAAACAAATAATTATATGATAGCAATTAAGTCTCAAATTTCAAATTGCAGTCCAGCCTTGGAAAGAGGTCAGGGATATCCACATCAAGGAGTTTAACTACCACGGTCAGAAACACGGCACTGGTGAGTCGTAAATTTAAACTTAATTTGGCAAGACATTAAAAAACGAAGTCACACAGCATTCCATGAATTCTCTTCAACTTTAAGGCGACAGTCTAAACTGAGCTTCGAATCTTCGTAATCATCATCATTATCATCATCATCATCATCATCATCATCATCATCATTATCATCATCATCATCATCATCATCATCTGAACTGAGCTTTGAATCTTCGTAATCGTAATATTCAAATTTCCTGAGCGTCACTTGCAAGCCAAGCGCAAGCTCAGGGCACCAGCTTATTCATGAACGCTGGAATTTTCAACATACTCCTCAGCAGAAAGGTCTTCCACCAATGATTTGAACTCTTTGGGTGGGTGAAGAAATCAGTTACTCCATGAAGCAGAGGAGGGAAGAAAGATCCAACAAGTTTTTCTGCAATCTCCAAATTCCACCAAAACCTCTCAAAATATGTAAGTGCATTTTCATAAGGCACAAGCCCATCAAGCATGCTCTGGCCAAGGCACAGGATAAATAAATAACCAGTTTTCAAGATTCATTGACACCAAGTACCACGTATTGTTTTCAAGTCATCAGCATATTATAAATAGCACTTCAAAGAGAACCGGCCAATCAGAGGCACTCCCAGCACGAAAGCCCTAAGGAAAAACAACGATGCCACCGTTCTAAATTAATTAAATTGGGAACAATGACTTCAAACGTATAATTACATCCCTAGGGGGAAATACTAATTATAATGAAATGCACAGCTAAGAGAGATGGCTCAATTCCCTGTAAGAGGTATAGCCTACCTGGATCTGAACCTGAAGGTTTTCACAACAGATATAATTATATATTCAAAGATATCTGAATGCTGAATACTTATTCTTCTGGTTTATCCAAAAATAAACCTCACAAATAAAATTAAAATGACTGAATCAAATTACGCACCATCTTGGTTCCTCCAATAATCCAGTTTTCTACACAGATTTACTTCTCAGAACCCTCTAGTTTATGCAGCCTTCAGTCAGTCAGTCAGCCAGCCAGCCAGCCAGTCAGCCAGCCAATCAGTCAGTCAGTCAGCCAGAAGCAAGCCAGTCAGATTGATCATCTGATTCATCGTCCACCATGGAAAACACATTTATGCGAACACTCAGTTACACCCATTTTGTGCCGTTCTTTACCCACACCTCTTCCAGGCAATACTATGTTTCAGCAATTAGCATATTCTAACAAAAAGGCGCTGTATAAATGACTATACAAACCTACTCTAAACACCCAACCCCTCTCTCTTAGTCATATATAATCCAATATTTAAAAATGCTCAACTTTTAACAAACTGTTGCATACACAAACCTTGCACTTGTAATCAAACAGCTCAACATTTACTTTCCATTAGTTTTATTCACAAAACACGTTTCATAATTAAACCAGTCTGTGTGTGTTTCACAGTAACTTTTACAGACTGTATTTTTTTTAACAAAGTTAAAGCAGAGGACAAGAAATATGTACACAAACACAAACACACACTTACAAAAACCTGCAACTCGATTCTGTACATACATTGCTCGGCTAAAAACTATATAACAAACTTTTTACAAACAATGCAGACCACGGCTATTGCGTCGTATAACCAAAACACCAATAGTCCTACCCGTATAGTGTTCATGGTAGGGACGCACAGATTTCTACAAAGTATCAACAGCGCTGGGATCAACAAACTGTACAAATAACGGTCCGCGAATACGAGACAGTCAGTTTTTCGAGTTACTATATATAGTTGACAACAAGCAACAAGTTACAACAAGCCACAGGATTCTAAATTGGTTTGATGGATTTTTCAGTGGTCCAGTTAGCTGCATTGAATAGAATGCTAAGCTACTTTCGACACACCTCTGTTGTAAACAAGTTCGCGGCTCACTTGCTCAATTAAGAGATCTCAAAATCCCGGGCTATACACGAAAACCTAAATGGCATGGCGCGCAAGCTTTCAAACGGGCAGAGTCAAGGATCGCACCCGAGCAATTTATTGAAAAATAAGCAGGGTCTAGGTTGCTATAAGCAAAGAACCATTATATAATTACAGCAATTTATATGGCGCCGTAACCCGGCCATGGCGACACAAGGGCGCCTCAAACGGAAACGGGTGACAAGAGAAGACTGCAAGAAAGTCTGAAAGCATAATTCAGATTAACATGCTGACTTAGTCGGAGTCTAGAAGTTGGCAGCGTATACGGCGGACAAGCAAGATAATTCCCCGTTCAATTTACTCTCATTGAAACTTATGCTGTGACCATAAACAGAAAAGAAAGTCACAGTCAACGTTGCATTTTTAAACACCTTTATCTTAATAATTGGAGGGGAACTTGATTAACAACACCCGGCAGTTCAGCTGGGTCCACTCTATACCATAGAAAGAGCAGAGGAAGCTGTGTAATTGCAGCCATAATGAATTTATATAGCGCTACTCCAAGTGAGAAACTCCTCAGAAGCACTCCCGACCTGACACAATCAAACCACGATCAAAGAGAATTGTTTTAAAATGCTCGCGGAAAAGGGGCAAAGAAAGACCAAGAAGTTCATTATGCAGACTGATAGGTAACTAGGTCATCATGCTAAACAAATGTAACTAGGTCATCATGGTAAACATATGTAACTAGGTCATCGTGCTAAACAAATGTAACTAGGTCACCATGGCAAACAAATTGCCTCGTAATTCACTATCGCGTTGACTTGCAAGCACATGCAAGACTTAACCCTTTAACTGCCAGCGTGTACTAAAATGCATGCGAAACATATGCAGCTGGTCGTTAAAGGGTCAACATAAAGCAGATTTGTCCTTCTTCATCAAAGCATTCACATTCTCAGCAGACAACAAAACTCAATGTCAAGAACCTTTCTCCATGCGATGAACACAAGACTGTCTAAACAAACAGACACAATGGGTAACAGAAGAAAAAATCAAAATAATCTCTGCTGATGGTCAGGATTTCCATAACTGTAACTTCACTCAAAATAGTCATCAACTGACGTCACTGGATTAGATTAGATTAGAACAGAATAGGTTAGAACAGAATAGAACAGAATAGGTTAGAACAGAACATATCAGAGCAGAACAGATTAGAATAGAAAAGATTAGAATAGAAAAGATTAAATAGAATAGATTAGATTTTAAAAAAACAATGAACCAGATTAAGATAGATCAGATTAGACTGGGCAATTCTAAAATAGAAAAGAATGGATCCGATCAAAATAGAACAGATCACATTAAAATAAATCAGATTAAATTAGAAAAGATTGCGAATTATTCAGCTAACTGCTGTATTTATTCGCTAAACTGACATTTAACATCCTATTCATAATAGATCTGGTCAGCATAGTTATCGTCAAGAGGTGCTATATAAATTCTCAGAACGAACGGCTGAATCAGAATAGAAAAGATCAGAGTTGAATAGATCGTATTAGAATATATCAGATTGAAATGGTATAGATTAGATCCGATCAGAACAGATTCTGATTAGAACAAATAAGAACAAGCAAGTGAAGAATTAAAATATTAGAATATATTAGAATATTAGCTTAAATCGGTCAGATTACTCGGGAAAGTCTCTAAGCAGAAACCAAACCATACATACACAACCGGAATTGACATTCAAAAGTCGCGTCGTAACAAATTCGGCAAGAGGACAAAAATGCGGAAAATGCAGACAACAACTAAAACAACGTGAAAATAATTTAAATCCCAGCTTTACACAACAAAAAAAAAACACGCAAGGTTACACTTTTATCCACTCTTTTATAATCGCAAACCAACGTGCGAAAATTCTGGATTTAGACACACGATGATATCAGCTAACCGCTAGATATTAAAGCTGGCACTCGAAAACTTCCCAACTTGTTAGCGTTAGGGTAAATATTTTTTTTACAGATTTACACAGTTGATAAATCATACATTTCACATAATGCAGCACACATTTAAAATCGAAATAACTATTAATTAATTTACATTTGCACAAATTAATATCTCACATTGCCTGTACCGTAATACCTTCTGCCATGCCATATACTTCTTGCCTTATACCTCTTGCCTTATAATCTCTTGCTTTATACCTCTTGCCTTATACCTCTTGCAAAGCACTGCACCTTTTTAAATATCATATTCCTGCTGTAACATCTTGCACCTCCTGCTACGCCTTTTACTTTGTAGGATCTTATAAACATCTGAATCCCCAATAAGCTTATACCTTCTGCAATGTCTTACACCTGCTGAAAACCTTTTATACAACGAATTATTCATAGACTAGGTATAAATAACCGTTTTTTTGTTAGTTAACAGTTAACGGCTGGGCTATTTTTTTGTCAGAATAAAAACAATGGCAAAAAAGGCAAAACCTCATTAAAAAGGCAGCAATTAAGTTAACAACAACACGCTGCATGCAAGTCATTAGTGTGAAATTAATTAATTTCCAGCACAAATCTGCACAATTCTTTTGTTAGGCTTCCACCTCTACCACGTAGCAAGGATGCAAACATGGTCACCGAAACACATTCGGATAAAGAAAGCATGTGCTGCATTCAGACTGTAGCCCATAAAAGTTTGTTTGAACAAAAGCACTGCACCACTCGGTTTCAACAATTCAACAACGATTGTCGTAAAGACAATGCTGTGCAATCCTGCTCGCTCAACAATAATTGCGTGAGACATTCACTTATAGCGAGCAATTCCAAATGCTCAAATCAACAGTAGTGTTACTCAGCTGCCTGCGTTGACTGTAAAACGTTAAAACAATGCAAAGAATGTAACAAATGACGTGTTCTCATTGTGGTACAGCGCATATAATAATAATAATAACAATAAAAATAATAATAATTATCATAATAATAATGATAATAACAATAACAATACAAAATAATAATAATGATGATAAAAATAATAATGAAAATAATAAAAATAGTAAAATAATAATAATGATAAATAATAATAATAAGAATAATAATAATAATAGCGGGAGAATCAAGGAAAAAGAATTATAAAATAACGTCAGCAAAAAAACGAGGACAAGTTTTGAAGTCCACGCTCGTATTCACCCAAAACACTGAAGCGCATGCTACGTTCCGATAAACCAGAATTAGAAAACAAAAGCAACAGAGAAAACGCAGCCAAGCGAAGAAACAGACGCACTGCAAGTCCTCAGTTACTAAACCGCGCATGCGTAGATCAACAAAAGTAGAAGTCAATGACAGCAGGTCAACCGAATCAAAAGCTTCTGTAAAGTCACTAAGAACATCATCATCATCGCCAACGACCACCAGCATTGTTCAGACCACCCCAAAAAACAACAACAACAACGGCAACAGCAAATGTATCCAGCAGCTTAGAATAAAATTACATTATATATATATATCATCCACGGAGGAAGTTGAAACTCCCATTGAAGACATTGGCCGGTCGCCACCGCCAAGGCACGAATTCAGACCAAAGGATTTAAACACGACCACCGAAACACTCTCATACAGCATGTCCTGCAATATTTGGATAAACCGGGGATGTCGGGGTTTTTATGGGGGGGAGGGGGGGGGGTACTAACTCGTGTGCAGTCAATAGGAACAGAAAACAAAGGGCCGCAGTCACCGAATAGATCACACGAAGGCACTCGTTTACGACCAAGGTCACGAACCAAGGTCGTAAACCGCAACGACTACCATCAGAGGTCATCGACGAGACTTTTCCAGTCGACCGTCGAAATGTCGTTCGGCTGAGCAAGAAACAGAGAGTCATCATCAAAGTCGACGGCGACACCGTCCAACGTCGTCGTCCAGGGGTTGAGCGACGCCGACGACATCGACGACGTCGTAGCGACGGGACAGACGTCGAAACTCCCGTTGCTCGTCGCGCCTAAATCCTGGCACCATCCGCTCAACGTCGCCACATCTATTGTTGTTTGAAGAGAAGTTGGCTGCTCTGATGTGTACGCTAACTGCCCTGTCGCGTACGCCGGCTGCCCTGTCATGTACGTCATCTGCCCAGACGTGAACGCCGGTGTCTGCCCTGCCGTATATGCTGGCTGCCCTGCCATGTACGCCAACTGCTCTGCCGTGTACGCCGACTGCCCCGACGTGTACGCCGACTGCCCTGACGTGTACGCAGACTGCCCTGACGTGTACGCCAACTGCCCTGCCGTGTACGCCGACTGCCCCGATGTGTACGCCGACTGCCCTGCCGTGTACGCCGAATGCCCAGTTGACTGCCCAGTTGCGTACGCAAACTTTCCTGTCGCGCACGTCGGCTGCCCTGTTGAGTACACCGACTGCCCCGTCGCATATGCCGACGGCCCAGTTGTGTACGCCAACTGCCCTGACGTGTACGCAGCAGACGGAAGGCTTCTATTCAGCAGCATTTCGTCCGAACCATTCGATTCGAAACCTCCAATCTGTTCACCAATAGTCAGGTCGTCCTGCGAACAATCGATGGTGTAGACCTTTTCCTGCTCGGCGATCAAATGCTTGAGGAACTTGTACTTGTCGGCCGACGGCATTCGAGATATGATCCGAGTCACCGAAGAATGCAGGACGTCCGAATCGCAGTCCATCTCCTGCGCCACGCCGTTGGAATCGCTCGTGGGCACGAAACCATGGCGGCGGTGAATTCCAGATGCGCTTGACCGCAAAGAATTCGTGTGATTCTCCTGCGATACAACGGCGCGCAACTGCGCTTCCAGACCACCGTTGTACTTTCCGTTCCGACTTGCGGTGAGTCCGTTCGCGTGTACGTGCGGTGCAAAACAGTCGGTTGCAATTCCGTTAGCGCCGAGGCCCAGCCCCAATTGCGCGCAGTTATCGTTCGCAAGTCTCTCGCTGACAGAACCGTATGTATTCGCTTGCGTCGCAGTCTCAGGCCAACGCAATCCGTTCGATGATGATGGTATCGGATGGTAGGGACTTCCAAGCGGGGCTGTGGCCACGGTCTGGGACTCTGAGCTTCGACGGATGTTGCCTGGAACAGCGGCGGCGCTGCTGGTTGCTGATGGTGTCAATCTGGCAAGCTGGCTGCCTCCATTCCAAGATGATGGAAGGCTTGCGATGCTGCCGTGCATGGAATTGTGGGTATCAGCATTGTGCGTAGTCCTGCCGTTCTGAATTCCTGCGATAGTGGTGATGGTGGATTTCTTTGTTGTTTGTTCTCGTCCGTCCTGTAGTAGAGATTTGATCTCAGAAAACTCGCTGTACGTCATCTCGTCCTTCAATTTTGACTGCAAACAAACAACATCCAACATTTATTAGCTTTGCTGATCAACAATGGTAAGACCATGGAAATGAAAATTAATTTATATAGCACTGCTTCAAGAGAAACTCCTCAGAGATGCTCCGACTTGGTAGCACCAACAAATTAATAGCATAAAAATAATGATAATAATTGTTTATTAATTAAAACTGACAATTGATAAGTAGCATTGCATGATATAATATTTATAGTAGTAACGTGATAACAGGTTCATTGAGCAGAATTAAACTGTAGGACATGTCAGCAGCCTCTCCATGTGGAAATAACCGAGAGAGCCTCATACGAAAACTTGCAACATGTGAGAATGGGGGAGGACAGAAACATCAAAGCACTGGAGTCTAGAACGATGGAGGGCACGTGTAGGACAGGAAGAATGGAAAACCGACATGGAAGAGTCAAGAGTGGTGAGGAACAGACCTACAGAGGACTGAACCATCTGGCACTGGATAGAACCAGCTGGACAGACATTGCGAAGACGGCATCGTACACATCTTATTGGCTGGCAATTCAGCCTGCAATAATTGCAAAGCACATGTCTGGTCCAGGTATAACCGACAAGCCTATAGGGTCCATCCAAACGCAAACCGCTGATAACTCTCTGCAACAGCATAATAATTTATAAACAGACAGAAGAAGTAGGTCAGACAGTGTCAAGAAAGGCTGCACTTTGGGCTGCACGTGGTTTTCTAGATACTTCTTTTCCTTGCAATAACTCTTGTCTATACAAGCCGAGCAGCTTGCTCATGTGCGCATTCAGGCAAAATAGCAGGCACATTTTGGGATAACAGACAGGGCCGCATTAAAAAATTCCCAGACAATTCGGAGCCCGATAATTCAGAGGCAGGCATTTCATTTCAGAGCCAGAAAATTCAGAGCAGGAAAATTCGGGAGTCGGCTTATTCGGAGTCGGATAATCCGGATCCGGATAATTCGGAGCCGGACAATTCAGTGCCAGACAATTCGGTGACGGACAATTCGGAGGCGTATAATTCAGAGCTGGGCAATTCGGAGTCAGACAATTCAGGGCAGGACAATTCGCAGAGGCCAAAAATTATTCTCATCAATCCAACTTCTATTGAAGCAACAATATTATTTTCATTAATCCAACTTCTATTTAAGAAAATCTGTTTGCCAACCCGCTCCGAATTGTCCCCTCCGAATTGTCCGGACACTACATTACGATTAATGTGGGCCCGGGTGCTGTGCCAACTCACCGGTCCACCAGACCATCATGCACATATTTAGAACTGGAGGCCCGTCAAAACACACCTTCAATCGAGTCTCCTTAAAACTTCCCTCAGTTGCATAGGGAGACCTAACATAAAGTCGGACATCAGGTAAAGTCGGACAAAATTTTCTCCGACCTGCCACGCAGACGAGACTTCGATCACCAGGTGGCAGTATCATAGATTGTATTTGCAGAGGGTACATCTAATGATTTATACTTCACAACCTTCAAGGGATAGTTGATTTAATTTTAAGACGTCGATTACTGTCGATACATGTAGGATTTGTAGCATTTTGCATGCTGTCATAATGAAAGTCATCATTCACTGTTAAGGGTTTCTAATAATTTTAATTGCCGAGGAGGAAGAGTTTGACTTTTTAGCACATAGATTACAGTATAATATCTGGTTTGCGTAACTTGTTTGAAGGATATTGAATTAGTGTCATGGTTGAAACTAGAGCTATTTGCTGTCCGACTTTGCCATATAGGCTTGTGTCAAAGTCGGACAACATTATTACACCCTGCTGTGATGTGTCCGACTTTGACAAAACTAGGTTCACGCTAATGCTTCATAGGCAAACCAAGGCTTGAATCTGGCAAAAAGGTTTTAAAAGAATAAAGAGAGACATTGAAGGCCAATAGGAAACTGGTTTATGCGTGGCGTTATGCCTAGGCCTATGTAGGCTATGGCAATGTTAACGATCCGCATGACAATTTTAGTAAAATAAGTGTGGTTCAGACGTTGACATATGGGGTATCTGATGATATTTTTTACTTGTAAGGAATGTTTCAGATAATTGTTAGAAAAGTTCTTATTCTTTTTTACTTTTTTATAGATCTAGATTTCATAGGTTTTTGTAGGCCTAGGTAGTCGAGCTTTATATAGGCGTAAGCCTTCTCTGTTTGTCTGCTTTGCAGCTAGGCCTATTATAGGTTTTCATGCTAGTCTGATGCTAGACCCTGAGAGCGATCTTTTCAATAAATGTAGGCAAGTGTAGCTAGTGTACTGACATTTGATTGATTTTACTTCAGTTATTTTCAATGTTCAATGTTATCTTACAATTAAATTTGGCACATATCTTGATGAAAATCGGTCAGTTTATCGATTGTCCGACTCTAACAACATAAGATCCTATAAGCATATGATGTTGTCCGAGTTTACCAACCAAAGTGTCCAACTTTACCCGAAAAATCGAAAACTCAAATTTCGCCAGCTTGCTGTACTTGGCACACTCCTGGTCAAATTCATTTAAAGTTGGCCAGGTTTAACTGAATGTATTAGTTGAATGAGATGATAAGCTATCCAATAAACTTTACATCATGTAGATGTGACGCTCCGTTACGGAGCAACCTCGGTCAGAACAAAAGGGTGTCCGACTTATATGATAGGACCCTACATGTACACGGATGAATGCATGTTTCTGGCCTTTTATAAAAACCTCTTTTATGAACCCCTCAAATTGCTAAGAGCTCAGAGCAGGTCCTATATATAGCATAATCAGCTAGTAGGCTATAAGTGAATTCTTAGACCAATTGAGAAGTGTGAATTTGTACGCTAGCGGAGTATTGCATGTTATGTGGGATGGAGCCGAGACAAATAGGCTGCACTGTCAATTCATCTATCCTACGCTGCAGCGATCTTAATACACATCCTTGTATTTAACACACTGTCTCAAGTACTCAACTATGTTACGCTTGACTGCCGCTGTCAGGGACGCATCAACAAACGTCAAGTGGCTGTTCGTTATGTTGAAGTATAGCACCCCGCTGAGCTTAAGTAATTTCACAAAAGTGAACTCACATCAGAGTCTTAGCCTGGTTTTATACCATTTCGTACGTATGCTACTGCAGAATATTAACCATAGGCTATTCTGAATAATAATTTATATATGATTTATATCTCATATGGTATTTACACTGTGTCCGGAAAACATATGTAAGTATATATATATATATGGCCATTTATATAGCGCCTTGAAAAATGCGCTCGCCAAGGCTACGAGCCAATCTGAACAGATGTGATTGAGATATATTTTAAGTAGGACAAGGACATTTGTCGTTTTTGATGTATACGTATTTTATGCATTCTCCACGTAGAATAGGATTTTAAAATCTTTTCAGTGCCATACGGCGCGCACAGATGACAGACAGGCAGGTGTAAATCATCTCGCAAGTATGATCAATCGGAGGATAACAATGTGAACGTGCACAAGATGTATTGCACATGAAAAAACACATGTGTCACTGTCTCTATAGCGTGAAATAAATGTGAAGTGATTCATCCACGATGTCACATGTGAAAGAGTGATATTAACGCTTCACAAGTATCGGATTGCTTCAGGTGTTGCAATTTCAACGTCAAAAACATCAAAAACCTTGGTGACACGTGTATTTTTTTATAGCGTTGTACACTGCGTCCGGGGAAAAAAGGGAACCGTTTTGTAAATATGAAAATAAATATTAAATATTCATCGAATTTTGGAATTCACAAACAATACTTGATAAATAAAGACTAAGTCTATTCTAGGCAGAGTATCACTAGCCTAAAATACATAAATTTCAAATTATGTATTTTAAAGCTCAATTTCACTTCCTTCCTTCAAAAAGCGGCTCAAAACTCACTACTTCTCCTTGAATTTCAAGCACATGGATCTCTGACTGCATCTTCCTCTGGCGGCTGACTATCCGCGCCTCAGATTCACATTTCGGTGTGACCTTGCGTGCGTTACAAATTTATTTAATAATAATAATAATAATAATAACAATAACAATAATAATAATAATAACAAATAACAAATTGCACAGACCGTGTCAAAAACGGCTTAGTAGTCAGAGTGCACCGTGGGGAACTAGCAAGAATGTGAGGGGTAAGCCACCGAGAAGGTACAATGATTCTGCATGCATAAGAAACGATGAGCACACCCTGCTCAGTAGCGAGGAGAGAGCATAGGCGTACGAGGCGGGGGTGCAAGGGGGGGGGGCAATTGCCCCCCCAAATTCGGGAAAGTTTGGTGGTTTTTTCGGGCAAAAACCCAGAACGACTAAAAAAAAAAGGTCGTCAACTTTTTGACGGATATATTTTCGGGCAGAAGTCTTTGCCCCCCCACTGCTGAAAACTCCCGTACGCCTATGGGAGAGAGTAACCAGCCAGTGAACTCAGGGCAGAAGAGATCACAAAGACAGTGCAGAGCAAGACCTAACAAGGACCACAGACCAAACACGTAATATAGTGCTATCCGCTTATAAAAAAACTGCTCAGTGCTACATAAACAAACAGCTATTTTTTCCTTACCGTGCATTCCATAGATGTAAAAAACGATGGAAACAGAATAAAAAACGGTAAAAAACGTCGTTTTTTTCGAAATAATAAAAAACGACAAAAAAGCGATAAAAAACGGTAACGGAATTTTTTTTGCCTTTGCTACATCTAAAACCGTATTTTAACCTTGAAAACCTTGATCAGGAACCTACTACATGCAGGCTATTTCTTAAATGATGATGTTAAGCGATGAAATAATGACTTTAGTTAGCTGAATCCTTGAGAGTTGGCGGAAAACTTAAGGAATATCAGAAAAAATTAAAATTAAGGAAAATAATAACAGAAAGTAAATGAATAAATAATGATAAAGAAATAATAAAAAACGATAAAAAACGATGGGAAAAATAAAAAACGGAAAAAAAGTTTTTTACAACTATGGTGCATTCTAAGATGTCGCAAAGAAAGGTCAGAGCAAGACTCAACAAGGACCACCACCACAAGACCAAAGAGGTAATAATTATACCGTTGCAAAAAAACAACTGCTCAGTGCTAAGCAAACAGAAGTTGTTTATCCTTACCATGCTTTCCAGGGATGCCACCCTGACCCTCGCTGGTCGTCCATCCAACTGACCCGTCGACTGACCCACTCCACCGTCCACCACCAACCCATTCCTCAAACCATCCACCAACCCATTCCTCAAACCATCCACCAACCCATTCCTCACACTCCCATTCAACTGCTGTGGCTTATCGACGAGCAACTGCCTCAACAGCAAATGCCGACCACCCGCTTTCCGACTCCCATCTCGCGCCGCCTTCCCCGCATCATCCGGCGTCACCCCGTCCTTCTGCATCAGCAACTCCGCCAACGAGCAACTCGCGTCGTCCATGGCGACGCATCTCCGCAGCACGTTCCCATTCACACCGTTCTGCGACGGATGGGGAAAACCCGGGGAACGACCCACATCGCTTTCAACGCTCTGGATCTCCTCCGTCGTAACCGATGCGCAGGATCTGGTGCTCGGTGCCCACGAGTCGGCATAAGACGCGCCATCCGAGTCCTGATTCGAGACAATGGTTCCGCCAGCGCTGCCACCACCGCTGCCGCTGAGGAAGGACGGTAGGACATTTGGAATGCTCTTTCCACCGTCATCCTTTGTTGCGTATGTATCGAACACCATGTTGATTGCGGAGAAGTTGTGCGGCGGACTTCTCGGGTCGTACTTCGGGTTTTCCGTCATCTGGATGCGGAATTTCCGCAATCCCACGACGATGTCGATTGTCGATTCGTCGACCGCTTCCACTTCCGGGATGATGACGCAGTCCGAGTCGTGACACGAGGGTGGTACGGAGGATGGCGGCGATGCCAGCGAACGTGGAGGATGCTCCTCCTGCAGGGAGTCGTCTGCGTCCGCATCCTGGCTGATGCTCTGGATCGATGATGGGGCGCTGCTGCTGCTGCTGCAGCATGTGCTCTGGACGACTTCGATGCATCGCTTCTTGTCTTCGATGCGTCGGCTCTGGTCCTCGAGGGCGAGCAGTCCGTCGTTTTCTCTGTCGAAGAAAATGACAGAATCAAAATCTTAGTCTTCGTGGATAGAATTCTAACTGTAATTTTTTTTACCCGAGGTATATATGATCACACAGGCTTTAAGAATCTATCTAGGCTTTAAGAATCTGTCCTACATGACTGTATGTAGTTAGTGGTCCTTGTCCTCGGTGCATTGTGCGAACATGCCTATAGAATTTATTTAAGAGATAACAGTCTGTTTTATATATTAAATTTTTATATATTTTTTTATTGTGTTTCGTAGTTATCTACTGAGCCGTTTTTTGTAAACGGCAGGAGCAATTTGTTATCTATGTATTTTAAGATAAGTAATTTCTTCTCTGGTCCTCTATTTAGTAGACCTAATGCACACAGGGCTCGTCTTGGTAAGCTAATACATTCTGAACAAATTGGTTCTGTATGATAAGAGAGTCTTAAATTGCAAGTACGAATAGGGAATTCTCTGCAGTCTGCATCTACATGTAGAGTTGCTTTGCTTAATTAAAAGAATCACGTTTCTCGCTAAAAATAGCGGTTTGCCCGACTTGACAATTTTTAGTAAGAAATAGAAGTCTGGGCATGCTTGCAAATTTTTCAGTTTTGGTCTTGAAGTTTGAAGTCATGGTCCTGAGACCAAAGGGCTTAGTCTGGGTCATGGTCTTGAGGTTTGAAGTCATGGTCCTGAGACCAAAGGGCTTGGTCTGGGTCATGGTCTTGAGGTCTGAAGCCATGGTCCTGAGACCAAAGGGCTTGGTCTGGATCATGGTCTGAGTCATGGTCTTGAGGGTGTTGGTCTTGACAACAAGAGTGTTCAGTTTTATAAATACATAAAACTGGTAACAATTCTGAAATGGCATGTACATGTACAATGCTAATAAATAAACATGTCAGGGGCCACTGCCCATATGCTGCCCACCTCTGGCATAAACCATCAAGGTAATTCTTACCTTTCTTGTTAACAATTAGCTTTGTTTATTCATCTATTTCAGCACTTCTCAGCAGCTCCTAAAATAACTGCACTGCATAAACTTGACTACCATTGGTTAGCGAATATAGATCAAGTTTGGATATGGATACCAGAAGGAGGATCATTTATTGGATTCAAGAGGTGGTGATAGGGAACCAACACAAGACTTAAGCCATACGAGTGGAAATGTGAGATGCACATGGGGTCTTATGCAGTGTGGAAAATATTCAAACGGTCAGTGGTGGACTGGTGGTGGTGAAGGATTTCACCCAATGGGGCACAGTGATGTAGTGGGTATATTCGTCGCCTTGCAGCCGAAAGGTTGCAGGTTCGCATCCACCTCGAGCAAGTCGCCTCGTAGGGACCTAGAACAAGTCCTTCACTCGCCATTGCTCATGGGCTTCGGCGTGAAACTCCGATGCAGTGTCCACGCTATAGTCGGAAGCACCTCCGAGTAGTGAGCTTGAAAGGGGCGCAATAACAAGTGCACATACAAACAAACAAACAAATACACATACTCGAGAACTGTGTTGATGCTGATGATGAACTTGGGTTTCGACGTCCACGTGTCGATGACCAAATGCGTGTTCGTCTGCACATAAAGAATCTCACGAGATTTCGTGAACATTCGGAAAACCGTCAGCGGCACGCAACCATTTTCCAGAACTAGAAGAAGAAAAAGACGCCAAGACTAAGTTTTCAGTGGAGAACACATAATAAAATAAATATTAAATATTATTATTATTATTTAATACGAGTCACGATTAAATACACGTGTAAGTAGCAGTTCGGATAAGTTGGAGGATGATCACAGAAACAGAGAAGACTTTAACTTCGTCCTTAAGCTTTTTAAAGAAGTTTTGGAACACCTCAATTCAATTCGAGATTCAAATTCAAATTTGAATGCGTGCGCGATTCGCCATTCAATTCAACTGAAACTTTGTGATTCACAGGTCCATACCCTTGAAGGCCAATGCTACTTGTCTCTGTTGAGTCGAAGTTCATTAAAAACAAAAAGCAAATAAAAATGAAACAAATAACTACTCGTATATCATAATAATAATAATAATAATAATAATAATAATAATAATAATAATAATAATAATATATAATAATTACAACTCCAGACTGGTTTTACAACAGTAGTTAAGTGATAAGTCCCTGAGGGATCCTAAATATCTCGGGGCAAAAAAAATTCCTGAGGGAATGAAGTACCTCAGGGCAAAAAATAAAATAAATTTAAAAAAAATCTTTTCTTTAATTAAACGCCTGCAAGCTATGCAGTAATCTTAATTAACCTTAACTACTAACTGAACTGACAGATTTGCAATTACATGGCGCTAATAGCAGCCTACAAATCAAATCCGCCCAACGGGGGCTCGAACTCACTACCTCTCGCACTCTACGCCAGCGTTTTATCCATTGCGCCACAGGGCTGTTAGCAAAAGGCTTATAAAAACGAGCTAACTTTTTACCGACCGATAGCATAGGATATCTCCCCCCATACCATTTACTAAACTTTGGTCGGTAAAGGGTTAAAGTACTTCCTGCCATACATACACAGATTATGTACGGTGACGACTGAAGAAACATCATCCGGATGAAGCAGAGAATAAGGGGAGAAGCCGATGCTTTCACCAGGTAGAAATCCCGTCAACAGCGCCCCTCTACAATAACAAAAAACCGTTAAATACAAAACGACTGTATTTCATATAATAATAATAATAATAATAATAATAATAATAATAATAATAATAATAATAATAATAACAACAATAATAATAATAATAATAATTACAATTCAGCGGTTCAATGCCGTAGCATTTAGTGGCTCCTTTAGAAGACCCACGCCCGAAATGGATGAGGTTTAGCCGTTCCAGGCACATTGCTTTTAATATTTTATAAGCCCCTGGGGGAACGAAGTACCTCAGGGCAAAAAAAAAAATAATAATAATAATAATAATAATAATAATAATACAATATATTTGTGACTAATGTTGCTTACTTCAACTATTTCACAAGTGAACAGATCATTGAAAACGCAGAGAAACTGAAAGCGAAGGTTATGCTCAATTTATCTTCCAAGCGAGCGAAGGTCCGAGCTCGTACTCTCATGCTAAAGGCTGTAAACGGAGGGTTGCAGGTTCGAATCCACCTCAAGTCGCCGCGTATGCATATAGAGACCTTTGGCAAGTCCTTCACTCAATGTGAAACTCTGATGCAGTGTTCGTGCTGTAGTCGGGAGCACCTCTGAGTAGGGAGCTTGAAGGGGCGCTATATAACAAGTGCACATACAAACAAACGTAGCCAACCTCATTGAGTGCAAAGTGACCTCATAGCAGTAGTTATCTATCTACTTCCTACCATTCGAGATCTGAAACTGTTGATGACACAACAGAGTCCACGAACCTCTGGTCGCTGTAGGTGATCTTCCCGTCCAGTTCATGGCGGGTGATCCATTGATTTGAAGTGCTGTCCATCACCGGATACAACTCCTGGATCGGCTGACGAGAGACGAGCTTAGCCACAGCGACAAGGCAGACGGAAGGCTCCGGCGACGACGACGGCACACCTACAGACAAAAGCGACAAATGTTGTAATGAACAGACAAAATTACCATTCACTCATTCATTCAAGTATTTATATAGCGCCTCTTCAAGGAAACTACTCAGAGGCGCTCCCGACTCCAACACGGCCAAACAGAACAGTTTTTAAGTGCTTATAGAATGTGTCAGAGAGTGATCTAGGGTACAGACGCAGCTCAAATGGGAGGGCATTCCATACCACCGAGCCAACCACAGAAAAAGTACAACCATTGTAGTCTTCAGACAAAAGTACAATCGAAACGTACAGACAAAGATCGTATATCTTCTATGGCATAAATTGAATTTTTTTAACGGCTCATGCGTAGAAATTGTTTAGAAACAAAATGAAACAATAAAAGTGTGGTTATGACCTACGATTTTTTAAATAATATTTATGGTCTTATTCAGCTGCAAAGTTTAAACTAATCAAGCATGTATACGGTAAGTAACATCATATTAAAAAACCACATAAACCATAAGATTTCCATATACAACAGCTCCGGCTTCCTGGAACTCTTATCGAAGCATTTTCTGTTCAACTCAAAAGTTACAGAACTTCTTTGCCGTGCTGGAGTCTGGAGCGCTTCAGAGTAGTACCCATGAAGAGGTGCAATAGTTTCTATGGCACAGTAACACAGCGAATGCCGCTACAAGAGCGCCAGGAAGAGGTTGGCAGATCCAAAAACTTTTCGAAATAAGCCCTCCCACCCAGCACAGTCATCAACATTCGCCGATACCCAGGCATTTGCCGCCTCCCCCCAACCCTCTTGGGGTGGCCTCATCATCTGAATAGACTTTTACGAGGCGCAGTAGTGTAGTGGTGGCGTCATTGCCTTGGAGCCGGAAGGTCCGAGGTTCGAATCCACCTCGCCGCGTAAGGACCTTGGGCAAGTCCTTCACTCACAATTGCTCAGCGCTTCGGCGTGAAACTCCGATGCAGTGTCCGCTCTGCATTCGGGAGCGCCTCTGAGTAGCGAGAGAGAGCTTTAAGGGGCGCTAAAACAAGTGCACATACCAACAAATAAATCATATATTTTATGTGGATACCTGAGAAAGTCGTCGGCACTCCCTCCCCATCAACCGGTGGCATTCGTTTGAGATGACCAACGAGATGCATCAACTCGTAACAAGTCGACTGCGGATCGAGAACGTTTAACATCTTCACGCAGAACGAACGCTGACCACTCACCGGAACATGCGCCATGTCTACAAGCGGAACAACGACGTTCGGAACATGTGGAACATGGTAACGTGTGGAACATGGTAACGTGTGGAACATGGTAACGTGTGGAACATGGTAATATGTGGAACATGGTAGCGTGTGGAACATGGTAATATGTGGAACATGGTAGCGTGTGGAACATGGTAACGTGTGGAACATGGTAACAAGTGGAACATGGTAACGTGTGGAACATGGTAACATGCGAAACATGGTAACATGTGGAACACGGTAGCGTGTGGAACATGGTAACATGTGGAACGTGGTAACATGTGGAACATGGTATGCATGTGGAACATGGTAACGTGTGGAACATGGTAACGTGTGGAACATGGTAACGTGTGGAACATGGTAACATGTCGAACATGGTAACATACTGGTTAAAGCGGACAGCGTGTGGTGGGAAACAACCATACGTACCGTGTCTAAATAAGAATATTTTCCATTTAATTTCATACTGACACAACTCAGAATGATTACATTATTCCTAGTACGAACAGATGATACAAAGTTATTACAGGAGTCGAATTTAAGTGTTTTGGCAGCCACGCAAGGCGCTCATCATCACGTCCTACTACTCAGTTTACAAACGCTTAATTAAATACTGCTGAATGGAAGGTTGTGTGAATATTAAGAGAGGATGACGTAGTGAACTGATGGAGGAACCTATGTAGCAAAAGATCTGGATTGAGCCTAGCCAATGATTGCAATATCCAAAGCATCAACAGATAGACAGAAACACAGACAGACAGACAGACAGACAGACAGACAGACAGACAGAGACAATCACGGACAGACGGAGACAGAAAGAGATAAACACACAGACAGACAGACAGAAATACAGACAGACAGACAGAAACAGACTCAGAGATAAACACAGACAGACACATACCGAAAGACAAAGACAATCACAGACAGACAAACAGACACAGATACACAGACAGACAGACAGACAGAAACAGACAGAGACAAGCACAGACAGACAGATACAGACAGACACACACACACAGATAGACAGAAACAGACAGAGACAAGCACAGACAGACAGACACAGACAGACAGACACAGATAGACAGCAACAGACAGAGACAAGCACAGACAGACACAGACAGACAGACACACACAGATAGACAGCAACAGACAGAGACCAGCACAGACAGACAGACACACACAGATAGACAGCAACAGACAAAGACACACACACACACAGACAGACAGATATACAGACAGACAGACAAAAATTCCAAACGTACAGAAATACAGACAGAAAGACATCCTTATACAATTGGGCTACAGGGTCGGAATGAGATGAAAATTTGGAACCTGTTTCATCGTCCGTGTCCTTGATTCTGTCATCGCTTTCCATCATCTCAAACTGTCGCATCAGAATCTCACAGTCGTTCGGATGAATAATGTTCTTCACCTCAGATCCAAGTACATCGCTCTACAACACACCCACGCAAAGTATACAGTCATGAGTAATTCACACCGAACAACTGCACTCTCATTAATTTATTAATTAATTAATTAATTCATTCATTCATTCGTTCGTTCATTCCTTCACTTATCAATTCACTCACATTCATTCATTCACTCATTCTTTTATTCGTCCAACCAACCATCCATCCATCCATTCATCCATCCATCCATCAATTCATTACGAGACTTTTGTGTAGCAACTCTTCAATGGGCTTTTTGTGTAGCAACTCTTCAATGGGCTACACACTCAGAGGTGCTCTCAAACCCAACACAGTCATATAAAACTGTCTTAGATGAGAGAGGAATGCCCCAGAAGGAGTTTCAGGAAGGGAGCGGAGCGCCAACAGGGAGGACATTCCAGGTCGTGGGTCCTAACACCGACAAGGCATGCTTCATCCAATTCATTCATCAATTCATTTATTTATTCATCCATCATACATTCATTCACTGACTGACTGATACCTTCTTCTATTCAAGGTATGGCATACTATTTCTGCCCTTAAGACTTATCTCTTTCGAGGGCTCTTTGCACTGGGAGCGCCTCTCATTAGATTCTACAGTGAGAGGTGCTTTCCATAATAGAACAAGACTATTCCGGTTAAAAAAAGATTGTTCACACTCTGCATCCATTCACTCTTTTCCTCATTCACATATTTATAGAATGCGCCACTCCTAGATATCTACTAAAATATTTCTACAGCCCATTTTAATCAACATTGCCAAGCCCTTAAGAAGTTAAGAGCACAAAGTTCCAGGGCCTTTGATGCATAGATTTTTTCAGCCAAAGTACTTCGTATACTTGAGCCAACAACCATACTCACCAGACTGTGGCCCAGATACTTCGTAATGGCTTCCGTAGCAAATATAAGAATTCCCTTCTTGTTGATGACCAACAGAAAACCACCGAATGACTACAACCACACAAACACACACACACATACCAACAACTTCAAATGAATAGTGCCCACAAAATAACTGTCATTACAATACAATACAATACAATACAATACAACTGTATCTTATACAATGCAGAGCATCAAGTGGGACGATGTACAAACAAACATTTCTAGCACATGTTTCTTAGTGAACCACGATGATGTGTCCATGAAAACTGAAACATGCTTTGTCTAATTAATGTAAACAAAATACTTTAAACACTTGATCTTGAAATCAGCTCATGCAATACACACACATGCACGCACACACACACACACACGCACACACACACACACACGCACACACACACACACACACTCACACACACACACACACTCACACACGCACACACACACACACACACAAGCGCACATACTCACTCGCACATACCTACACACACAACTACATTTTCCCCACTCAATGAAAGTTTTTCACTCAATGACTTGGCGCTGGCCATTTCCCATGACATTCCTGTCCCCCTCGCGCCACCCCCCAACGACACCAGACTGAGCAGAACATCAATTCATACGCACACACATACATCATCGTCGTCGTCGTCATCATCATCACCATCATCCAAGAATACCAACAGATTTAAAGGAAAATGCTCTCCTTAAAACGCTTAAACACTCATATGAATAAAACTTCAGCTCCATTGTCCACATGCAGTTCTAAACAACAACTTGAGACGGCAACCTTGGACCACCGCCAAAAAGGACCAACCCACATAAAGTAACCGGACCAGCCAGACCAAGATAGTTAGATCTGGCAGCAAGACTTTTTCCACATAATTAGGTTTATGGCCTGAGCAGGCGCCAGGTTTTTTCGCGCATAAAACATCCCTTATAGCAGTATGGCCTTGTTACGGCACCATATAAATTGCCCTTATTATTATTATATTATTATTATTATCATTATCATTATCATTATTTTTATTATGGAAATGCGTGTAAATAGGCAGCAACCGAGGAAGTAAATTATAAATTCAGTAAATTCTGTCAAAATCGAAATAATTATCAACACCAACGCCAACGAAAGCCGAGAGAAAAGAGAGAGGTGGCAAACAGTTATTATCGAAGTAAACTTAATAAGTCTAAAAATACTTGGACTGTTTTGCCCTACGTAGACTCTGAATGAAGAAAGACACTGGCAGCTATGACTATTGCCTAGCCTATCTTTCGCTAATTCAAACGCCATTTATAGACGTTTAATTAGAGGAGAAGTCCCGCAGGAGTTTGGCGGATATTGCTGTTCACTATATTAGCATTTCCGCCACATGTGATGATATTGCCGACCATCCCTCATAGCCCACCCCTCCCCTATCTCTCTCTCTCGGCGGCGGCGGCGGAATGCCCAATATTATTAGCAACGGTTGGCTTTTAATTAAGGCTTCTAATATAATTTGTATTTATCTAATTAATAGAATTATTATTTATTTATTTATCTCTGTCGTGCATAATAAATGCAATTTAGAATTCAAGCAAGTTGCATTGATCTACATTTTACTGATTCGTCATGCAATTGATCAAATGCACTTATCATGGCTTGGTTCACCAAATTATGGCTTAGGGCCATCCGATTATGGCTTAGGGCCATCCGATTATGGCTTAGGGTCATTCAATTACGGCTTAGGGTCATCCAATTATGGCTCTGTTCGCCTGAGAATGGCTTGGTTCAACCAATTACGGATTGGTTAATCTGATCAAGGACTGTTTACCCAATTAATTATGGCTTTGGTTCACTCTATCATGGCTCTGACCGCCTCATTACGGATTGTTTTCCCAATTAAGGCTTGGCTTGCCTGATTACCTTTTGGTTCAACTAATCACTTCTTGGTTCATTGAATTACGGCTTGTGCTGCATGACTACCAATAGCCTAGTCAGAATAATTATGGCTCGGTCAACTAATTTCTGATGGCTTCGTTCTAGATATACCGGTTTATACCCCGTAAAATAAAAATCTTTACTAGCAGCGTAAGAATTGTGGAAAAATAACTGGGGGGTTGGACCATTATCCACTTGGAATCAGGGTGTGAAAAACAAACTTTAACATGGGGCTCTAAGAAAGAATAGGGGGGTTGAACACTCCTCCCCCCGGCAGTTCTCACCCTGTTTACTAGTATCAATTATCAGATACCTTAATCACTCGTATACGACACTCCCAATTTTTTCTAATGGCGCTATATAAATTTCCCAGTTTGCACTGTGCTACATCCTGAAATATATGTGAGAGATACCTCAAGAAGCAAGTTGCCGAGGTTCTCGTACATGGCCAGATCCGGTCGCCAGTTACTGCTCAACGTGCTTCGCTTTGAGCCCTTCACCAAGTCTGCGATGATGAGAAATACAAATAAACATTTAAGTGAAGCAACTTTATTTATTTATTTATTTTCCATTTCTATAGCACCCCTTCAAGCTTTTCCTAATCAGAGGCGCTCCCGAATGCAGAGCGGACAGTGCATTGGAGTTTCACGCCGAAGCGCTGAGCAATTGCGAGTGAAGGACTTGCTCAAAGGTCCCTATGTGGCGATTTGGGGTGGATTTGAACGTGCAACCCTCCGGCTGCAAGGCAACAAACATACCCACTACACCACCGCGCCCCCACGTCTCACATGTTATGCCATGCAGTTTAATGTAATGCATAATTGTTAAAAAAACACGATTTTTTTCGTTTTTTATTCTTCTCAGAAAAAAACCCGGTGTTAAGGTTTCAAATTACCCCCTCCTAAACATTACCCCAAGTAACTTGAAACCGGTTTCAGATTACCCCCCGGAAACTAGATTTGCATCAATCATCGAATTTATTGCACTAAAAAGTCAGAAAAATCATCCCACTTCTTGTTTTGGTCTGAAGAATATCATCCGTCATCCCACTTCGTGTTTTGTTATCAATATTTTGATCCGAAAAAAATAATAGCCTCGAAGCCATTTTCTCCATTGTAACTTCTGCGTCGATTAGTATTTTAGCTACATATGAAAATATTAATAACAAACCACGAAGTGGGATGACGGATGAAAATCTTCAGACCAAAACAAGAAGCGGGATGATTTTTCCGATTTTGTTAGGGCAATAAATGCGATGATTGATGCAATTTACAGTTTGCAGGGGGGTAATGTTTAGGAGGGGGTAATCTGAAACCTTTACACCGGTTTTTTATGTTTACGGGGTTTTTTCTTCTCATTTTCACCCGATTTTATTTTTGTATGCGATCGTATTTATTTATTTATTTATAAATAAATTTTTATTTATTCACTGTCTGTAATTTTTTCGTAATTTCATTTTTGTCTCATCTCCCTTATCCTGCTATCTCCGTACTTTCAAAAAAAATTCCGCTAATTCACGTCACTATAATTATTGTGTCCGCGTCTTGCTTAGTGTTTAGTGTTTACCAATCACGAGCCAGTCCTCAACCCCACCGTCTCATCTTTCCCCCAACACCCAAATTACACCATATATATATAGAATAGACGCCCGCACAGATAAAATCTCCTTATGATCAGCCATATTTAAATAGCTGACACACATTCGCTGATCACTCATGGACCAGACACGTGGCCACACAACCAGGCAGGCATACAGAAGCAGACCAATGTTCATAGGAAGCCTTCTTCACCTGTCTGCTGTATAAACGTGTAATATTGTGTTCTCTCTCTCTCTCAGCTATAGGACACGTGTGGCTGCTGTTAAGAAAGCATAGATATAACCATAGAGATACGTTATATAATTAGTATATCACTAGAGAGAGTATCGCGTCTATACATTGAAAGATATATATATATATATATATATATATTGAAATATATATATATATTGAAATATATATATATTGAAATATATATATGTATATATATATATCATACATCTCAGTGAAATAAATATATATATATGTGTATATATGTATATATATATCATACATCTCAGTTAAATATATATATACACACATATATATGTATATATATATATATATCATACATCTCAATGGACAATGGACATAACTCACCGTGGTATATTCTTAGGTAGGCGACGGTCAGGCGGAGGATGCTGGCCTTGTCGATCTTCTTGTTCGACTGCATGACGAGCGGAACTAGTTTGGCAAGCTCCATGAAGTAGGCGTTCAGGCGATCGCGCCGCAATTTCTCGATCTCGTTACGACTCAGCCTGGAAAATGAAAGAAAGGCGGTGAAATTAAGAGGTAGAAAGGGTCAATTGATTGAAAATTAATTGTGTGGAAAGTTGTAGAAAAAATCTAAGAAAATTGAGATGACGAATAATTGTATTGTAGTGTATTGGTCCTGGGCCCTTAAACTGCATCCATCCTCCGCCACAGGGGACCAACAACGTCCCTGTGCCGGTCCTAAGCCCGGACAAAGGAGGAAGGTTTGCCAGATGGGTGGCGATACACTGGCAGGAAAAGACCAAGACCCACATTTTGCACTTTTGTTTCTTGAGCTCTTAGACATGCGACTTTTGGGTTTGCCCTTTCACAATTCATGCGCCTTATTGAATAATCGCTAAATCTAGGCTAGATGTTGCAGGACAAAGTTCATCTAACGCCTTAACCATCATACACAACATAACGGCTCGTGTGTCACATGAATGTATACTGTATAGCCTGCCATAGTCTAACTATAGGCTCTGATCTTCACCTATCTATCCTATTGTTAGGCAAAAAACGGCAATCCCACCAACCCTAAGAAATCTCACAATATATAAAATATGTTGTAAGCTGCAGATAATAAGGTATCAAATTACAGTAAGTAATCACATTGTATTTATTTATTTCTCGAATTGCTATAGTGCCCCTTCAAGCTCGCTACTTAGAGGCGTTACCGACTACAGCGCAGACACTGCATCCGAGTTTCACACCAGAGCGCATGAGCAATTGCGAGTGAAGGACTTGCTCAAGGTCCCTACACGGCAACTTGAGGCTATTCAAATCGGGAACCTTCCGGCTCCAAGGCACCGAACCCACCACTACACCACCGCACCCAACAAATATTGTCTTGTATCTATAAATTTATATTTACCACCTTTCGCCGTATACATGACTATTCAGAGTCGCAGCACGAAAAACTTTTGGGCAAAAGAAAATGCCTTTAACTCTTTCCAGTTGGAATTGTTTTGATACCTATGCTGTTAATGGAGTCACGGGTGACCCGGTCCGGCGGGAAAGAGTTAAAGAGCGAGAGACAGATGAGAAAACACGAGTCATTAGTTTAGTTTAGCCCTTAGTGCTGGTGGAAGATCATATAAAATGAAGGGGCCAGCCACAGCAAACGCCAGATGATCAGCAGAAACATGGGCGCCCACAAAAAAATTTGCAGGAGGGGGCAAAAATTTTACGATGGTCACGGTCCAAATTTTCAGTGACAAGAGCATGAAAATACAGCGCTGGAAATTAAAAACACTGGTATTTTTTCAAAGAGGTTTCTTAATGCAAATTTTTCAGTGTTATTTTGTGTATAATTTTTAATATGAATAGTTTCCTAAGTGCGAAAATTTGTTAAAAATCCAAAAGTAGCCTAGATGTTAAAAACTAGGTCCATGAAGGGCACTATGTATATTTATTTCTATAGAGATTACTAAACATTATATTTATGACTTTCACTGTGTGTATCATTTGTATCATTAGTGTTTTAATGCGAAGGAATTTGTTAAAAACTCAAAAGTAGTAGTTATAAAAATAAGTGTCACTTTTCCAGGGGGGGGGGGGCAAGTGCCCCCCTTGCCCCTATGTGCGGGCGCCCATGAGCAGAAAGCATGGAGCAAGGTGCAGATGCATAATTATATAACGGCTGTTGCATAATTATAGTTTGAGAAGTATTTAGGGGCACTCCCCCAACTGTGATATTGAGAATTGAAAGAGGATCTTGCAGTGAATGCGTGCAGTGGTAGCTGCGTATCTGATCTTCGTGGGTTAAATAAATATCGCCAACCATAAGCTGATCATGATGCAGGGCTTTTAATTTAAGCTGATTTTACGCAGCTATTTCAGCTGATATTTCACCATCACCATCATCATTATCATCCGTTCCTAGTGCAAGTCATGTTATGATGTCGTTGGGTATGAATAAATTAACTCCATTTCTCAAGCCCATTGTTGCCATTAACGTTGAACCCAGATAGTTTTATATAAATATTGTGCTCATTTTTAAATTATCTATCCAGCGTATAGTCTTTGTTTGCCCTCGTTTTCCTTTCTTTACAGTCTGAGGGAACTCGGTCAAATGGCATTGTCTCTCTCGTCTACATGTCCAAACCATCAGTCTTCAACGTTGAGCGATTTTGTGTAGCAGTGTTGTTAGAAAACCTAATCATTCATTCATTCATTCATTCATTTCAAGAATTTATATAGTGCCCCTTCAGGAAGTCCACTCAGAGGCGCTCTCCGACCTGTGATGGTAAAACCATTTAGCTATATTCCCATACCTGTGATGGTAAAACCACTTTGCTATCTTCCTCTACCTGTGACTGTAAAAGCTCTTTTCTTATCTTCCCTTATCTGTGATGGTAAAACCATTTAGCTACCTTCCCCTACCTGTGATGGTAAAACTATTTAGCCATCTTTCCCTACCTGAGATGGAAACACCACTACCCAACCATCCCCTATCTGATATATCAATACTTCCTACCCAGCATAAAGCACTTGCTCACTGCTTCCTACAGCTGCCAAACACACCAACCACCAAAATAAGACTGCAGAGGATACCATTAAAAACACACATAAAACTGGACACCAGAATTCCAGGAACATTAACCTGCATCATGCTCACTAACCCACCAACAGATGTCACTACCTGCTAGGCAAATAGAGAGGTACAGATGTGAGCAACACCTGTGGCCGCCTTAAACATCAAGACAGCTTGCCCAAAAGCAGCCAAGAACTTTTCTGATTTAAAATAATTATGACCAATTGTAGCATATCCACCAAGATGTGAAGCTAAACAATAAGACCAAACATAGATTTTTGGTTGTTGTTGTAAGTAATAACTTAGTCTAATTAAATTAAATGTCTTTTCACACTGAATGAATGTTACAAGCTTCTTGAGCACTGTTTAACAACATTGTGCCATATTATATCAATAATAATATTCCTTTAATTTAAAACTGACAAATATCCATCAAGGCAAAGGTGCTATAGAAATTACTGTAAATACAATACAATACAATGGAGTACAATATCAAGGATAATAATTCGTGTCGCCCTCCTTCATTCTCCACACCTGGGACTGGCACTGCCAACGTACGAGCAGTGACGGAGTTGGGGCTGACAAGTTTATCAAGACACTTAACATAATAATATGCCTACTAGGTTAAAATTATACATCACAAAATTCTCCAGCACAGATTTCTGCAATACAACAATAATAATTACGTGTACTAAATTCGTTTACTGGTAGTTGCAGTTTAACGTCACTGTGTGGTAACAAAGACCATTAGCGACGCCCTCCTCCTTTATCCAGGCTTGGGACTGGCACTGTTCTGTATCGAACCTCATATGTCTCTCCTTTACACGGTTTTTACTGGGCCTGTCCGCCTGTCTCCGTCCGTCTGTCTGTCTGTCTCCATCTCTCTGCTTATCCCTTTTCGACATGCTTGACAAGCGTTTCCCAAACAATTTTGGCCACCGAAGCATTTGAAACTTCCTATACATATTGGGGGGTAGAGTATTGGTTAACACGCTGGCCAAGAGTGCGAGAGGTAGCAGGTTCAAGCCCCCGTTGGGCGAATATGCTTTGTAAGAGCTCTGCTATTAGCGCCCTGTATTGCGGGCTGTCTGTTCAGTTGGTATAGTTAAGTTTGATGTTAATTAAGATTACCGCATAACTTGTTCATGTATGCAAAGTGCAATGCGTTTGCAGGCGCTCAATTAAAGAGAAAATTATTTTTATTATTATTTATTCTTTGGTGGAACCGCATCTCAACTAGGAAGGCTTTGAGGTAGCCTACATTTAACCGCTGAAAATCATTCTAGTAACATTATCAACCTAACACAACAGTCATTTATTTAAGAGGAGGATTGATATGGCAGTTTAAAACTCTTTATACATTTAGAACTGTGTATTTAAAAAAACCTCTCTGGAATATTTTATTCCAATGAAGTCTCTCAGTAAAACATCTTTTATCATAACACTTCGCGAAACCCTTTGTATTCACCCCGCAGAACCCCATGGGTTGCGCGGAACCCACTTTGGGAAACACAGCTGCCCTTGACAATCATCGCAAGCTTTCCAATCAACATTCTAAACGCGTCGAAACATAGCATTGTCTTTTTTTTTAAAAGACAATAATGTTAAGAAATTCTTGAACTGATGGCACTGAAAGCAACACACAAGTGCACCCCTACCCCCTCCGTCGAATCCCGCTCCCTACATCTGCCAATCGCTATCTCTCTGTCTTAAAGTATGTCCCCCCTATCTCTGTATGTCTCTGCCCTACATATTATATATATATATATATATTATATATATATAATATAATATGCATATATAATATATATATAATAAACACATAAATAATATATAATTATATATATATATATATATACAAACATACATACAATATCTATATACAATATTTATAAATATACAAAATGCAAGAGAAGTCCGTCCATCTCAGATGAAACCTGACTCTTTTTCTTCGGTCAGTCTTGGAACAAAGCCGGAAATTAGGCGGAACATCACAGCATGACGATTGCAAAGACAACAGGAAATGACAGACTAGATTAAAAACTCGGAAATATCTCCAGCAGCAGATATAGAACCGACGGACGGACGGACGGATAGCCGTACCACACCCCCCCGTCACCGAGAGCTGAACGCCACCCCAAGATGTTCTTCAACCAAATTGGCACCAAATAAAAGCAGAACAATGCTGCTACAATCTGAACACCAATATAACCTGTGCATGGTAGCGTGTGCTTCATATATCTATATAATATATATATATATATTAGGGTGCCACTCAAAATTAAAGTTTGTATTTTGCATTGTCCCACCCCCTACATTTGTTACCTTGGTTACTAAAAGCAAGGAGACAAATTTTGGTGTCAACCAGAAAATATTTACTGGTAGCTTGACGCGGTCAAAGTTTTTAGCATTGAACAATGTTAAATTCCATGATGTTTCAATGCGTAAGATACACTACTATGCAGGGTGCTCATTATTGCTAAAGTTAGTGATGAGCAATTGAGCCCAGCACTACTAGTGAGCAACAGTAGACTCTTTAGTAACCAGAAATGTCTTGTGGTGCCTCTCAGCAACTTATAACATAAATTTATTCTGTTTTTCATAGTGACCAAGAACACCATTGAATAAATCAGCGGCATTGTTGACCACCATCAGACTCTCTGCCCATATTTGAGCACTAGCATACTCAGAAATGCTCTCTCAAATGCTATGGTGAAGGTCTTTAGGGCCAAAAAGTCATGTGATATTCCAATTGCCACAAGTAACTGCTAAATATGTTGTGACAACCACCGAAGCATTGGTATAGCAACAGTGTCATGTCCATGCAGTATTTATAAACTCACAACGTGCCGAGGAGTTTGTCCATGGGTTTCTTTACTTAGGGCTGTGACTATTGCTTCCTTCAAATCCAGAGGAACCATTGTATCAGAGAAAGTGTGACCAATTAGTATTTCACCTAGATACTACAAATGACTACAGAAGGAATTGATTGCTGAATCGATAACAGTTTAGTTGTTTGTCTGTATGCATCAAACTCATGCAGAAGATTCAAGTCGTTGTGAGGATCAGGTGTGGCACATGCATGTGTGTACAGACACTTGATGTAAACTTAACAATTGACTTGAACTCTGTGAGAGCTGACAACTCACATTTGATGAGATTTTGAGAGTAAAATAAGTATCTTTTTAACCTTGTTTGTGACCTTGCCATCCATCTAGCTCTAGGGTGAACTCCAGGGGCATGGATATGCACATCTCCCTTACTTTATACTTTTTTTAAGAATATCAGTGCCAGGTAAAAGAGCTCATAGTCTTTCTAACAGTCTTGACTGAATATCATTGAGCTGGATGAACTTGATAAACTCATTTTGCACCAGATCCAAACCACTGCAGTTGCTGTCACCTTTATGCCATTTTTATACCGGTCTCATTCAAATGCATAATTATACGTGAGTCTCTAAATCTTCTAAATATCTTGATGTTTTGCCATTGGAGGTCCCATCTGGTGTTGAACACTTTGGCATCGACTAATTCCATGATTTTGGTATACAAACCAAGCTCAGTAGTGTTTTCTTATACACTTTTGTTCAGACAAAACATAGGCACCATCAGGAAGGATTGTATTGCTGGAAGTTGTATGAAATGACATTGACAGTCTTTATTTATCCCTTTATGGTTTATCCGTGTTATTAGAGCAACATCCAAGAATTGGAAAAGATAAAAAATTTACAAGAAACATTATTATTCTTAGTCAGTATGAACATTGAGTCACAGCACAGCCTGTTCTCTGTAAATATAAGCTATTCCCATATGCGATTTTGAAGAAATTATGTTATGCGCTACTATAAACTACTGACGCGCTAAGCTACATCTAAATAATCTTCTATCTGAATAAAATTTGTATCACATGAGTTTCTTGACATAGAAAACATTTTTAGGGGGTGGGCAACTGGATCAGGCAAAATTATTTTTTGACCATGCATTTGGTTGGCACCCTAATATATATATTATACTTATAAATATATATAAATAATCTTCTATCTGAATAAAATTTGTATCACATGAGTTTCTTGACATAGAAAACATTTTTAGGGGGTGGGCAACTGGATCAGGCAAAATTATTTTTTGACCATGCATTTGGTTGGCACCCTAATATATATATTATACTTATAAATATATATAAATAAAATTAAATATATATATATATATATACAGGTAAACATACGTGTATATAAAATGTAAATAAATATATATAGCCATGTGTACATGTATATACCTGTGTTTCATATATTTATATATATTATATATATGTATGAATTATATATAATATATACAATTTATTATTATTATTATTATATATATAACCAAAAAAAGAATTCCGTGTTCATCTGAATCGCATTTCTTCACAATATTAATACGGAATAAATATAAAAACCAATTTGGCCTATATAAGATCAAATCCATGTCTTTCAGCAAAACGAAATCAGTATCGGCTATACATTAATTTGGCAAATCTTGATTGAAGAATTAATAGTGATTTATTGAAAAATTATCTGCTCCTCCAGACAGCAACACCCACGGTTGCATTTCTGAGAAAAAAACTATTTATTGCAAATTAATCCCCTTTTCCCGCTAAAATTTCTGATGTCTTTTTTTAGTCTTTCGCTCCACAATTTACAATTTTTGCTCCAAGATCAAACATTTTGCGCCTTTTTCTTGTCCTTTGTGTATTTTCATTGAAAATATCTATTTTTATATAGAAAAAGTCGGAAAACAGCAGTGAGAAAAAAAACTAGATCCTGACAACAATAAAGAGAAAGAAATGGACGTACACAAAATGTACACGAGTAACCAGCCGTATAACACAGAGTCCTTGGACGATTATGTTATACATAATACATCTCAATGGGCCTAACCTATAGCTCAAACACCTGAAGTATATTATTCACTGTAGAAAAATCGGTTTCATGAACGACGTTATCAATCACGTTACCTATCACAGTGGTTCCCAAACTTTCGTAGGCCGCGGACCGGCAAGAAATTTTGGTGAAACTCGCGGATCGCTAACTTAGGCCTTAATAACGATGATCAACATAAAAAAAGCTCCGAACTGACTGCAGTCATCGATGTAGTAAATTTAGAATAACTTTAAATTGTTTGAATTCGCTATCTGGCAAGTTATAATAAGGCGTGGTTATTTATTTCAATTTTGTAAACATTAAAACAGAAATTTGAACAAATTTTGGACAGCAATTCAAATAATTTCACAATTTCAAACAAATAAACTAATAATTACCGTTTATTTTTAATTTTTAACTCTTCTCCACGGACCGGCGATCATACCTCCGCGGACCGGTGCCGGTCCGTGGACCACCACTTTGGGAACCACTGACCTATCAGACAGTTTTATTCTTGTGGGACGAAATCCTACCGTAGCCTACCTGACATGACCTGACACGACCGCAAATATCGATCACCAAAAAAATCAATCACATTTCAGAATAACCTGATCTCAAGGAATTTTACATTTGAGCAATTTAACACAAAAATCTTGCATTCATGATCAAATCAGGTTAAGAACTAGTAAAAGGTCCTATGCTAATCCCGAATAGCAGAGTCCATGACAAAAAAAAATCAAGGTTTTAACTGGCAAGATCTTGATCTTATCTGGGCAGTTTAACAGAAAGATCATGACCAAATCAGACCTTGATCTTGCCCAGGACAACACTGATCATGATAAAATCTAGATTTCAACTGCTAAAGAGTAAATCGACCACAAATATATTTCCATATGCAGCACTTTATACCATCATAATAGAAAGTGCTGTAATATGCCAAACAAATTTCTGTTGAGGGCAACAGCCGCTGTTGTCATCGGTCCTCGTCAAATCTGGATCAATCCATCCATCCATCCACCACTGTCATCATCATTATCACCACTATCAAGACCACTACCATCACCCCTATCATGACTAGGTAGGCTACTATCGTGACCACAATCATCACCACTATCATCACTATCACTACCACTATCAAATCAAATCTTTTATTGAAACCTTTGCCAAAACAACAACAGAAAAACACAGAAAAAACAGTATCGCAGAAAAACAAAATGGCACATAGGTGACAAGGGACCCCAAAAAGGATAATAATCCCGCTAAGTAGGGACCCCCAATTACCATGAAACAAATACTGATAGATAAGACGTTAAATGAAATTCATTGACTGTGCACTGTGTGCAGTCCCCGTAGATTAATGTAATAAAGGCTACAGATTGATTCTTAAGTCTTAACTAGAGCTTAACTATAGCATACTTATTATTAACTACTGACAATTATTGACCAGCATGATCTTATAGACTTCATTTTTCAACGGCTAAATGCGATTGCAGCATTTTTTTCAAATATTAACAAATTAGGTGCCTCTTTTATGTTTAGTGGAAGTGAGTTGAAAATTATCTTATCTTACCATTATCTTTTTTTTATACCACCATCATCACCAATATCACCACTAACATGACCACCATAATCATCAGCGTCGTCGTCGTCTTCGCCGCCACTGCCACGGCCATCGCCACCCCACCACCACCACCACCCCACCAACACCACCACCACCACACCACCACCACCGTCTTCCAAACCAAACATATTCATCAAGAGAATTAGTGCTGACCGCGGCATGTGGCTTCCGATAAAAGCCCAAAGTCATTACGGACGGCGCTGCTCTAAGCGTAATAATTAACCAGGCGCGCAACGAAGGCTTTCAAATGTACGCGCACGCTTGCTGGAAGATGCGCACCATTTACCACATAACATGGTCATCACAGGCGATGAAATTAGGAAAACAACCGGAAACGAAACGTCGTGGCATGATTAGAAGCAACACAGCGGCACATCACCTTACTTACTTAACTACAGCAGGCAGTCTTACTTACTTACTTAATTAACAACGGCAGGTAGAAGTCCTGCTCGCCAGGGATGCCACTCATAGCTTTGCCACCTAAATCTAGGTGTTTTCGTTCTTGTCTATAGGTTTCTAGGTTTTTTCTGTCAGGATCTAGCCTTTTTTTCTCACGGCGGTTTTTCCGACTTTTTACACATAAATGTAGACATTTTAAGGTGAAATTGACATTTTGAAAGACGTGACAAAAGTCGAAAATTTTGTGAATTTGGATCACAAATTGTAAATTTTGAAGCGAAAAACTTTTAAAAGGTCATCAGAGATTTTACCGAAAAGGAAAACCGAGCAAATTTTGATCATCGAATGACTAAAAAAAAGGTCGTCAGAAATTTCAAGCCGGAAAAAATGGAAAAATCCATGCAGTTTCGAGAGAAATAATCAATCTAGCCTTTTCTAGCCTTTTTTCGACCGGATCTGACTTTTTTCAAAATTCAGAGTGGCATCCCTGCTGTTCGCGCAAAACACCAGAGCAGCTTCCCCGACCCCACTCTCTCTTCTCCTTGAGGATTGTCAACCTTTCGTCTAGATACCAGAATAATTGTCAACGTTTGTTATGTAGTCTTATACTTATAGCTACGACCTCGTCATCATCTGCTGTCTTGGGTGTATCGCTACAAACGGAGTTTTTAAATTCTTCAACATAAGTCTGTCAAAATAAAATTGTTAAAAATAATAATGACAAGATGTTTTGATACCCGACAGGCCTTGGAATATAATTGATGTAAAAATTCGAAATGATGTGAAGCACATTGTGTATTCCGCCAGCTGAATGTATGTGTACGTATACGTATATATGTGTATGTATATAAAATTGCATACGTCCATATATATGTATGTATGTATGTATGTACGTACGTATGTATGTATGTATGTATGTACGTATGTATGTGTTTATGTGTTTATGCACGTATGCATGCATGTATCTAAACATGTATAATTGTAGGCCTATATGCAGCATAACATAAGCACCGGTAACTCTACCCCTCTCACCACCCCCGCCCCCACTTAAAAATAACTACAAATACACAGACACATTATACACACACATATCATATAATTGCATATATAGCACAAAATATACAGTATGCATTGTATGTATATAATTCCTTATGTATTTACCAGGATATTGAATGCATAGCCCTTGTTAACAGCCCTTAAAAATCACTGGCTACCCCGCTGCTCTCACCCACCCCTAGTCCTCCACCCGAAAACGACTTCAAATACACAATAACCCGTTCAGTTAAAGAAATATGAAATGACTAATAGCGATTTCTTAAATGCCAAGGACGCTGTCAGCAGAAAAGTAGGCCAAAATGGAAATTATATTTAGCATCACGCCTACGTTACTGACATTTAGCTGGAAAGACTTTGCCTGCATAGAAAAAATTAATTACGTGCACGCTATTATATCAGATTTTCAATAGACCTGAGCTGTGTCTTTAATCATAAAAAAAACAATATAATATAAACAACACAATAAAACTGTACTTGGCATTGTCCTCCTTCCAAAGTTCACAAACGCACATACATACACACACACACACACACACACACACACACACACACACACACACACTCACACACACACACGCGCACGCACAGGCACACACACACACGCACGCACACACACACACACTCACACACAAACACACTCACACACACACACACTCACACACACACACACACACACTCACACACACACACTCACACACACACACACACACACACTCACACACACACACACACACACTCACACACACACACACACACACACTCACACACACACACACTCACACACACACACACTCACAAGCACGCACTCACGCACGCGCAAAAGCACATAAAAATACACAGAAACAGAATTATTTTTAAAATATCCATTTCGTGGGTTTGAAAATGAAAACAAGCCCACCCACCCCCCCCCCACCCCTTAATACGCCCTTGACAGGACAGAGGGGCGCCCTGCAGGTCAAGCAACATTACAACGACGGCAGGCACCTAGCCCTCAACTTAATTCTCTAAAACGGTTAAAATAATTACAGCCTTAGACCTTCCTGTAATTTAGGGGTGCTTGAACTCCTGGAAACCCTCTCACTCCCCCACCCCCCACCACCGCCACTTAATTGCCAGTGCTACAACAACAATAACAATATGTGTTCCATGCAGGATCTGATATGAAGAAAAGGCACTCAATCTATTTCAAATTTCAATCTATTTCAAATTTCAATTACTATTTCTAAATAAATATAAATATAAATATTTATGAGGAGCAGGTATTATTAGAATCCTTTCAAGGAATCCCATAATTATTATGCGACCAACGCCCACTTTGCCTTCGGATATAGAGAGAGAGGGTTTTGAACGCGCAACACAAACACTGACGCACAGTTCTCTCTGCATGGATATGGCCATAGTTGTAAAAAACGTTTTTTTCCGTTTTTTATTCTCTCCCAAAAAACGTCGTTTTTTCGTTTTTTATTTTTCCCATCGTTTTTTATCGTTTTTCATTATCTTTATTTATACATTTAATTTCTATTATTATTTTCCTTAATTTTATTTTTCTTATATTTATTATGTTTTTCCGCCAACTCTCAAGGATCCAGCTAACTATTTACATGTAAAGTCATTATTTCATCGTTTAACATCATCATTTAAGAGATAGCCTTCTGTAGTAGGTTCCTAATCAAGATTTTCATGGTTAAAATGCGGTTTTAGATGTAGCAAAGTCAAATTATTTTCCGTTTCCGTTTTTTATGGTTTTTTGTCGTTTTTTTGTTGTTGAAAAAACCTCGTTTTTTACCGTTTTTTATTTCGTTTTCATCGTTTTTTACATCTATGGATATGGCTAAATAGAAACTGTATTATAAGCCTATAAAAACCGATGCCCCCAATTATAATGCTGTCTCACGCATCAGCCAATCTATACTTGTACCGGCCGGCCAGCCAGCCAGTCAGTCTCAGCCAGCCAGCCAGCCAGCCAGTCAATCATTCAGTCATTCAGTCATTCAGCCAGCCAGTCAGCCAGCCAGTCAATCACTCAGTCAGTCAGCCAGTCAGTCAGCCAGCCAGTCAATCACTCAGTCAGTCAGTCAGTCAGTCAGCCAGTCAATCACTCAGTCAGCCAGCCAGTCAATCACTTAGTCAGTCAGCCAGCCAGTCAATCACTCAGTCAGTCAGTCAGCCAGCACGCCAGTCAGTCATTCAGTCAGTCAGCTAGTCAGTCAGCCAGCCAGTCAGTCAGTCAGTTAGTCAGTAAGCCAGCCAGCCAGCCAGTCAGTCAGTCAGCAGCCAGCCTTTCTAAGTGTTCGCCTGTCTTTCTGTCTGTCTATTATAATAGTTAAAAAATAATATATAATTATCTGTATACATTTGTGCGTAAATGGGTAAGTCAGTCAATTTCTATATAGCAAGCCTATATGCCTCAAGGTGCACATGTCCACTAAACATACACACAGCTACATCCATCTCTCTCCCTCCCTACCTCTCTCCCTCCCTACCTCTCTCCCTCCCTACCTCTCTCCCTCCCTACCTCTCTCCCTCCCTACCTCTCTCCCTCCCTTCGTCACCCCCTCTGTCCCTCAAGAGAAGACACAGATGCAGGGTTGCAGGAATTATTTATCTGCTTTAATTTGCACTACGAAGAAACAGAGGCCTTGGCGACAGGCGTCAAAACACTTTGTCGGTCACCAGACTCGCGAACACCCGTAGCAGTAGTAATAGTAGCAGCAGCAGCAATAGTAGCAGCAATAGTAGCAGCAGCAGCAGTAGTAGTAACAATAGTAGCAGCAGCAATAGTAGCAGCAGCAGTAGTAACAGCAGCAGCAGCAGCAGCAGTAGTAGCAGTAGCAGCAGCAGCAGCAGCAGCACTAGCAGCAGCAGTAGTAGTAGCAGCAGCAGTAGCAGCAGCAATAGTAGCAGCCGCAATAGCAGTAGCAGTAGCAGCAGTAGCAGCAGTAGCAGCAGCAATGGTAGCAGCAGCAGTAGCAGCAGCAGCAATAGCAGCAGCAGTAGTAGCAGCAGCAGTAGCAGCAGCAGCAGTAGCAGCAGCAGTAGTAGCAGCAGCAGTAGTAGCAGCAGTGGCAGCAGCAGCAATAGTAGCAGCAATAGCAGCAGCAGTAGTAGCAGCAGTAGCAGCAGCAATAGTAGCAGCAGCAGTAGCAGCAGCAGCAATAGCAGCAGCAGTAGTAGCAGCAGCAATAGTAGCAGCAGCAGTAGTAGCAGCAGTGGCGGCAGCAGCAGTAGCAGCAGCAATAGCAGCAGCAGTAGTAGCAGCAGTAGCAGCAGCAATAGTAGCAGCAGCAGTAGCAGCAGCAGTACTACTTTCACCAAGTGACCTTTCATTTCTTCCCCATTTCGAAAGCAATAGGCCTATTCCACGTCGGCCGGTGAAGAAGCTTCCTTTCTTCGCCCTCAGCGTCCTTCATCCACAATTTTTACGCCTCAACGTAAATGCACTTGAATACTAATTAAGAACAATGAAAAACAACTTCAGCATCTACTCGTCAATAATTATTCCATGAGAGTGGAAACCTAAGTACACCGTCGAATGCAACGTTGCATTGAATGTTAAGTCACCGTTACTGTCACCGTCACGAATTGACAGCCGTGTCCAGGTGTCCTATTATATAGAAAGTCTTCTTGCTTTCATTCTCCCACCATTCGTGACTTGCCACCACAGTGACCACACTTACGCTCGCCCCAACCTCTGCTCACCCCCATGCACCCTTGCTCATCATAATCAGCTCACAACACCTCTTCTCGCCACACCTCACCTCTTCTCACTCTATGCACCTCTGCTCACCCCTTATTCGCACACCCCACCTTCACTCACCCCACCTATTCTCACCCCACCTCTTTTCACCCACTTCTTCTCACCCCACCTATGTTCACCCACTTCTTCTCACCCCACCTATGTTCACCACACATCTGCTCACTCTACCTCTTCACCCTATCTCTGCTCACCCCGCTTATTCTCACCCCACTCTGCTCACCCCATGCACCTATATGCTCACCCCATGCACCTATATGCTCACCCCATGCACCTATCTGCTCACCCCATGCACCTATCTGCTCATCAGGTACAATACATCCACCCGAATTGCTTTGCTTTCTTTTCCTTTGGCTTCTTTCGATCAATATAACTTTACATCGTCACAACAGAGGCACTTCTTCTTCCCTTCTTCCCTTCCTTCCCTTCCTCGTCCAAATGAAAAACATTTCTCAAATCGAGGCCAACGAAGAAGCCAAACATGGCCGACAAACAGCGATGACGTCAAGAGGCAAAGACGTCATCGTCGTCTTTATCGCTAAACGACGTCAAAGGCGTCATCGTAAAAGACGTCATAATTATAGTCACTGAGTTACGTCAAAGGCGTCATCATCATTATTTAGTCATAGACGTCATTGTCACTAAGCAACGTCAAAAGCGTCATCGCTAGGCGACGTCAAATGCGTCATCGTCACCTACGTCAGAGTCACTGAACACGTCAAAAGCGTCATCGTCAAAGGCATGTTCGTCGCTTGCAGTCGGAGGGTTGCAGGTTCAAATCCACCTCGTCGCCGCGTTGGGACCTTGGGCAAGTCCTTCACTCACAATTGCTCAGCGATTCGGCGTGAAACTCCAATGCAGTGTCCGCGCTGTATTCGGGAGCGCTTCTGAGTAGGAAGAGCTTGAAGATGCGCTATAACAAGTGCGGATACAAACATGTCATGTCATCTGCTGGAGGAATTGTGTGGTCGCTTTAGTCCCCCCCCTTCCCGTGGAGGTTGGTCGCAGGCGGCGGCTCTGGCCAGCGTAAGAAGGTCATGCAGTGCAGGAACCCCTCCAGCCCCCACCCCTCCCATCCACCAGCAGGACTGCAGCAAAAAGGTTGGAATCCGCCTCAGCACACAGCTGTAAAACGAGGGAGCTATCCTCGCCTCTGAGACGTAGGCCTAATGCAATCAGATATGGCGGTATGTATTGTGGAATGGAGCCGGTGACACCCAGCATCACGATAACGGCAGCTCGTTCCAGACCACATACATACTTACATACACACATGCGTACATAGTACTACACGCATACATATGCAACGCATGTATACATACATAATACATATATACATACATACATAGTACACACCGTGCCTTTGCCATTGTAGGCCCTTCTATGTGGAATGTGGGGCACGGTGGTCTAGTGGTGGCGTCGTTGCCTTGGAGCCGGAAGGTCCGAGGTTCGAATCCACCTCCCCGCATAAGGACCTTGGGCAAGTCCTTCACTTACAATTGCTCAGCGCTTCGGCGTGAAACTCCGATGCAGTGTCCGCTCTGCATCGGGAGCGCCTCTGAGTAGAGAGAGCTTGAAGGGGCGCTATAACAAGTGCACATACAAACAAACAATGACCTCCCTCCCACTATCCGTAGTAAGATCTTATTGAGGGTGTCATCTTCAGCCCTTCGCTACTTGAAGTCTGTTTATTTCCTCGGGGCTGTCATGCTGAGAGCGCCTCTGAATAGCTAGTCTGTAAGAGACGCTTTATAAATGCTCATATATCATACCATACCATACCATACCATACCATACCATACCATACATACTATTACATATAAATTTGTAGGGCCATGGAAACCTTGGAGGCCTGGATGTCCTCTAACCGTTTGAGACTGAACCCTACCAAGACGCAATATATCTGGTTTGGAACGCGTCAACAACTGGCAAAAATAGACATGGACGCCTTAGCATTAGAGTTTCCTCTGATTACATTCTCACCTTTTGTGCGGGACCTTGGTATTATTTTAGATCAAGAGCTGACTTTCACTCGGCATATAAACCTTCTATGCCGAAGCTGTTACTACCAGTTGCGTCAACTTAAGGTGGTCTCACGCTCTCTGTCTTTTAGTGCTGCCTCTACTCTTGTTCACTCTTTCGTAGTTTCTCGCCTTGACTACTGTAGCACCCTCTATTATGGACTACCGGCTGGCCGGATTGACTGCCTGGAACGAGTCCTCCGCTCTGCGGCGCGACTTGTTGGTCATATCCCAAAATATGGCCATGTCTCATCTTATATACGGGATATCTTACACTGGCTCCCTTCTAAACAGCGGATTGAATACAGGGTCTGTGCCTTGGTTAGGCGGTGCATTGAAGGACTAGCTCCACCATATCTTCGAGAACTCTGCTGTTCCACCTTAGGAGTTCTGCGTCGATCCACCCTTCGATCGGCGAACCAAATTGAGCTTCTGGTTCCCCGCGCGCGGACTGCTATGCGACAGCGTCGTTCATTCTCAGTTGCTGGTCCTATCACCTGGAATGGTCTTCCTGTTGCATTGCGCCTAATTCCCAGAGGTCACTCCGCTCTGTTCCTTAAGAACCTAAAGACTGTTTTATTTAGCCGTGGTTGGGCCGGGAGCGCTTCTGAGTAGCCTACCTTGAAGAGGCGCTATATAAATTTCCGAAATAAATCATAAATAAATAAATAAATTTCCGAAATAAATAAACATACATACATACATACATACTCCCACATACACACATACATGAACAATACAAACATGCACAAATGTACAAACTATTGCAATCAGCACAATACTCATTTTCAAGGTCAGACTTATAAAAACTTATCTTTCTTTAAACAATGTCAGTTACATGCGCCATTTTCAAGGTCACAATTACCTAATCAGACTTACAAAAATGCACTTTCTTAAAACTAGGTCGGTTATACGCTATCTTCAAGGTCACAATTACCTCACCAGTCATACCCAAACTTGCTTTCTTAAAACAAGGTCAGTTATGCGCTATCGTAAACATCACAATCACATAATCAAGCTAACAACAACATGCACTTTCTGAAAACGAGATCAGTCCCACGCAACTCAAGGCCACGATCATCTCAACCAATCAGAGCGCTGGAAACGAGGTCGCCTGGACCTAAATATATAAGGCCACGATCATCTCAACCAATCAGAGCGCTGGAAACGAGGTCGCCTGCACCTAAATATAGATCAAGGTTGAGTTTGTTATATAAACCGATAAAAAAAGCCAGGCGAGCTCACTTTGAACGTTTGTTTCCCGGCGGCTCAAGTAATTCTGGATCGGCTCGAAAGGTCAGACGATGGAGCACACCCGGATCCTGGGATGAGGATTTTCCAGCCGCAGTGGACGAGGAGGATGAGGTGGAGGAGGATGTTGAGGACTGTTTAACGGCAATATTATCATCCTCCATATCGCTACTAAAACAAAAACAATTGTGATATTCAGAATGAGACAACAGAGAGGCAGATAGAAAAAGGGAAACGCAAAACACATACACATAGAGAGAGAGAGAGAGAGAGAGAGAGAGAGAGAGAGAGAGAGAGACAGACAGACAGACAGACAGACAGACAGAGACAAACAGACAGACAATACATACATACAAATAAACTACTTTTAGTAATGAAAAAGGAACAGTTCTAAGCGAGTGGCAATTCAGTAACCAGGGCAGACCCTAGTCAGATCTCCAACACACCCTAAGCATGTGTGCATGCATGTATGCGTGCGCGTGTGGAACGGGTCCAGTTTAAGACACTCATAGTAAAGTGAGAAGATACTATTAATCTTTCTAATATGTAACCTATTGACATATACAGCATATCAAACTATAGATCTATGCATCTAGGTTCCCTTGAGGTTCTGCCCTTTGCACATGCACGCACAGTAGTCGCACACACAAACACGCACGCACGCACTCATGCACAAACACTCAATGGCAAATTCAAATGCACACGTTTTTATACAGCTGCCGTATTTTCCACCGTTGTAAAAAAGTCTCCTTCGTTTTTTATTCTTCTCATAAAAATTTCATTTCATCGTTTTTTTTATAATTTTTAATCTCTGTTTTTTCTTTTTTCTGCGACCATATTTTTGATTTCCTGACTGCAAGTATTTTTCTTAATGTTATTTTCGCCTCATATCCTCTAAGCTGTCTCCTTAGGCTACTTTCAAGGATTCTGCTAATTCAGATCACTATGTGAACGTTTTACTTAGAGTAAGCTAGCACTATTTGCTTGCAGATTAAAATTAAATTCCATAAACAAGGTTTTAAATTTTAAACCGCAGTACAAAATGTAACAAAGTTCAATTATTTTTCACTTTCCGTATTTCACCTTTTTTGGGAAGGGAATAAAACGACGTTTTATTTCTTTTAATATATTCCATTTTTATCGTTTTAAACATCAATGGTATTTTCCAATAAATCTACCAGGCAAGACCCTTTGCGATTGCAGCATAGGGCCTACAGCTTAAAAAACTGAAAGTACCATCGAGTGCAACATTTGGTTATTTTCTAGGTCGCAATTTATCGATCGTCCTTCAGCATTGGTTAGAAACAAGACGGTGCATTAATTATAGCTTCTGCTTATTGCCTGCACCAGTGGGACGCCAAAACAGACTCCTATATGATTTCTTAAACTGGTAGAAAGTTTAAACCTAAGCTTCTGAACCTTCCTGCTCCTCTATCAATCCCCACCCACCAATCCACCCACCCAATCCACCCACCTACTGACCAACCGACCGACCCACCCACCCACCCATCCATTCACCCAATCCAATCCACCCAGTGCCCACCCAATCCACCCACCCAACGCATCAATCCATTCATCAATCCATCCATCCTGAACCTTCCTGCTCCCCTATCAATCATCCACCCACCAATCCAACCACCCAATCCACCCACCTACTGACCCACGGACTGACCCACCCAGTGGCACCCACCCATCCATCCATCCACCCAATCCATCCACCCACCCACCCACCCACCCACACATCCATCCAAAATAGAGAATACAACTTCAAATTGTATACTTTAACAATCAAATAAATCAAATAACCGTTTATTATTAAGGCAGCAACCTTTGCACAATGTACGCAAACAAAAAAGCAACCATAAACGACTAGTTGAATCGGAAACAGAAAGAACAAGCAACACAGGGTTGCACGCCTGGAGGGGAACCTCAAAAGGAAAAGTCGCTCTGTCAGAGGTATTCCAATATTAATCTAAGGATAAGTGAAACTATATTAAATGGATATACACGAGAAGCAAAAGATTAAAAAAAATACGGTCACCCTAATATGAAAGAAGAAGAAGAATTTACTACGAAGTGATCACATTGGCGAAATATAGGTCATAATATTCGTAATCGTAATCGTAAACTTGGAATTTCTACAGCGCCCACAGAAGCTAAGTTGCGGGAACCAGCTCATTCACTGTAGGCGAGTACGGTAGAAAACTAGTTTGTTGACAATGGAAACAATTAAAAGGTTTTTTATTAACACTTACACAGAAATGGCGCCAGACTTTTTTTTAGCCAGTTTATAGCACAGGGCAGTCATACAAGTAAGCAAGGTAGAGGGCGATTTAAGCGCCAAAATAAACTGATAGATTAATGTGCTGGCAACATTGATACTTACAACAAATACTGACAATAATAATTGCTGTTTATTGCCTTCATAGGCTTGCTAGAAAAAGGACCAATAAAGAATGGACATGAATGAATGAATGGAATAAATGGATGGATGAATGAACGAATGAATGAATGAACGAACAAATGAGTGACTGAATGAGTAATTGATTGAATGAATAAATGAATGAATGAACGAACGAACGGATGAGTGGAATGAATAAGGTCATGGTAGAACAAAAAGCCTGGCAGGGCAACGACCAGGGCGAAGGCTTTCTTTTTACCAGGGCATTTGCCTTGCACAATGCAGTGCTGCCACTGTACCAACAACATCCAATTTAACAGCATCGTCCATCATTTAGTGCATACATATAATATTGCCTTTGACAAGTCATCACAAGACAGTGCTGCTAGTGCCCGCTACAGTACAATATATTGATTCACATAAAATTTATAATGTCCACAACGAAGCCGTTAGGTTTAATAGGCGAGAGCGTCGGGCTTGCAAGTCGGAGCACCGGCTTGACCCGCCAACGACACACACGGTCAATGTGTTATACAGAGAGACCTTGAGCCAGAAGTCCTTGAGAGATATCCATAAAAATAAGTCCTTCAGAGATATCGATTGTCATTTGGTCATTTCATTAGGTAGCGACGCTTAACATTTGCATGATATCCAATGAACTACTTTAGCTATCTGTCATATACAGGTTGATATATACACGTAACTAACTATTTTATCATGTTTTTAATAGTTGTCGTACTTTGGCTTTATTAATTATTACGTATGTAGTTTATATTTTCGCGAATATAACACGCACTCGAATATAACGCGATATATTAGAATGACGCAAGAACAGACTATATAATATTATCATGATTGGACACAATATATTTAGACTGGCTCCATATGACCAATCAGAATGTATGTCAAGGATTTGTCTGTTGTTTTATCTGTATGCAGATGATATAGGGTGCAAATAAAGTTACCTCGTAATCTCTTCTTCAAGCCAGTTACTAGTCCAAGGTGCTGTGAACTATCACAGGTGATTGTAGCTTACACTAGCTAAATTTCAATATCCTACACTGGGCAGGATTTCGCGGGTGTGAGAACTCAGATATATTTAAGGACTTGAAAAGTCGAGCAAGAGAACCAAAGAGTGGAGGGAGGAAACAATTGAGAGAGACAAACAATGAACCAGCCCGATGTTCAATTCCTCCCTCCAAGTCAAACTAACTACACCGTGCTGCCAAATCATAATAAGAAATAGAAGCCGAAAAGTGTATATAGCCTCAGCATATGAGGGCGAGTGGCAGTCCTCTCCCTCGCCACCTAATCTTCCCATCAACAAAACCGAGCTTACTGTTGCACACGCACGTGGAGCAGAAATCCCAACCCAAATTTCAGTAGCAGAAACCCCATCGAGCACCCATCCCCCCATGTCTAAGACGGGGTTGGGGTGATAAATGTGATTAGACATTCGAGGCAACCTCCCACACTAAGAAGGAACTGCCTACATTCATATATATATATATATATATAATATATAAATATATATATAAAACACATATATACTTTGAAAATATATATATGCAGTTCCTTATATGTATATATATATATACACAAATATATATATATATGTATATATACATACATAATAATATTACATATATATATGTAAATATATACATACATACATACATACATACATACATACATACATACATACATACATACATACATACATACATACATACATACATACATACATACATACATACATACATACATACACAAATGTGGTTCAGATGAAGAAATGGAACAAATAAACAAAGAAGTAAAGAAACAAAGAAGTAAAGAAACGAAAAAGACGCGAAGAAACATATAAATAGAGAAAAAGCAAGAAACAGCTGTAAGGCTTTTTATTTCCGGAAGACTAATTGCAAAGTGAAGACCTTGTTTCCCTGCTGCCTATTTTATGATCGCACGGCCCATTTTTAGCAGCACATGCCAAGTCAATTGCATAGGAAGTGTATACACCACCCACGGTCCACATGCCAATAAAGAAAGTAAAAAAACCTTTTTATTTGAAAAACTCTAATTTCAGATTATTATTAATAACAATAACAGCAATAAAAATAATAATTCATAGTGCCAATAATAATTTATAATTATAATAATAACAATAATAGTAACAAAGAAACAAAGAAGTGAAGAAACGAATAAGATGCATTCCAGATGTTTTTATTTTAGTATTAGGGTGTAAAAAAATAAAATAATAATAATAGTAATAATAACAGTAATAATAGTAATAATAATAATAATAATTAGTAATAATAATAATAATTCCAGATGCACCGTTTTTATAGTTCATATATAAGAACCATTATAAGAACCATAAGAACCATCATCTCTACCATCTGAAGAACAATCATCTCTACGGTCATAAGAACCATCATAAGAACCACTATAAGAACCATCATAAGAACCACTATAAGAACCATCATATGAACCATCATAAGAACCATCTTAAGAACCATCATATGAACCATCATAAGAACCACTATAAGAACCATCATAAGAACCACTATAAGAACCATCATATGAACCATCATAAGAACCATCATAAGAACCATCATAAGAACCATCTTAAGAACCATTATAAGAACCATCATATGAACCATCATAAGAACCAACATAAGAACCATCATCAGAACCATCTTAAGAACAATTATATCACAACCATCATGGCTACTAACTTGGCCTTATCTCTGATCTTTGCATACGTTTCAGACATAATCTTAGTTCTATAGCAGCTCAAACAAAGGCCAAGACATGTCCCAATAATTATGTATCAATTAACATCTGATCTCAACGGGAATAAAATTCGTATAAAGAAGGTTTCTAGCACTAGCAGTACCATGATTCCTGACAAAAATTAAGATGGGCTCTCCAGTTGCCCTCTGACCTTATAAATCAATTACATTTTGACCTGAAAAACGTAGAGCATAAGAATCTTGAATAAAGTTCTTATTCACAAATTTTCAATTAACTCTGACAGAAAATAAAAAATTTCTCACATTTTTATCAACCCAAGGAGAAAATAAAAATGGGTAAAGTAAAAACGAAATAATTTCTGTGTTATCAAATTTCCGTTAACTTTTTAAGACAATTCCACCACTGTTTGCACTCTGACAGTGCCAGTCCCAAGCCAGGATAAAGGAGGAGGGTGGCGCTAATGATCTTTGTTATCACACAGTATCCTTAAACTGAAACAACCAACTTATAAGACTTCAAAGGTAATAGATATTAAATAATTATAAAACACATGTCTGTTCTCAGATGGGGATAACCCTGAGGGAAAGAACATGATACATACGGCTCATATACAGATACTGTGAAAATAATAATTGTCATACACCATTTATGACAGGGGAGAGAAAAATCCGAACACAGTGCATGCTCTCAAATTTCCATTGCCCTGGGAGAAAGTACATAATGGAAAGAAGGATGTGCCACAAACTGCCAGACGCTATGTCTAGGAACGAGGACACTGTCTAGTGAGGCTGCCCTTCCCATACTCAAAGGCAGATACTGACTGGAAAATAGCCACACATAAACACACTGAAAACATCGTTTAGCCATGAACACACTCAAACACAAACACACACACATACACACATAAACAAACAAAAATAAATAAACATGTACAATTTGCCATAATATATCACTATGTATGTATATGTATATATATGATCATTTATATAGCGCCTTAACAAGAATCTCACGAAGGCGCTTAACGTAGCTACCCAACAGATGTACTAAGTACACGTAGGCCTATATATATATACAATTATATATATATATATATATATATATACATGTCCACCAAAAAGAAAGCTAGTATTAAACTCAAAATCTGCACCCAACCATGGCTGTCAGAAGTTCAAGGCGATACATAGATTTAGGTCACAAACAAAAACAACAGTGTTTTCAAACATGTTATTTTGGTTTAACAAACAAGCTTTTGTGTTGCTGAACAAGCCTTTCAACTCAGCCTTTCTCTTGTTGAAGAAGCTTGCTCAGGTACAAATGAACTTAGATAATCCTTATAATACCTGTTCCCTGTAGGTTCTGTGACTTATTGCAGGGCACGGTGATGTAGTGGTGGGTTCGGTGTCTTGAAGCCGGCAGGTTCCAGGTTCGAATCCACCTCAAATCGCTGCGTAGGGACCTTGAGCAAGACCTTCACTATCAACTACTCGTGCACTTCGGCATGAAACTCCGATGCAGTGTTCGCGCTGTAGTTGTGAGTGCCTCTGAGCAGTGAGGTTGAAGAGCGCTATAGCAAATGCGGAAAATAAATAAATATGTCATTTGGTTCACAACTTGAGACTTATCTCAAACTCAATTTCATTTCACTGTTCTTCTAGCTAATGATCTTATAACGGCTTAGCATTGGTACACCAACCGTTGCATTAAACATTGGCATGATAATGATGATAGAAGTTAGAATAGCAATTAAAAACTCCCATTAAAAACCAAGTAGTCTTTGATGATGCCGCTTCCGCTTTCCGACAGTTACCGAAAGTTTCCTACAGGTAAGTTTTTTACAGATAAGTTTCATACAGGTAACTGAGGTAAGTAAGTTTCTTAAGGCGTAAAAAAAATTGTTGTGTTTTCGGTAACGCGACCGACCCATTTTTACGGCCGCGACCCAAATATTTTTGTAAAAAAATTTATCAAAAAAAAATTTTTTTCAAAAAAAATTTAAATTTTTTTCAAAAAAATATTTTTTTAACATTTGTATTGACATAACATAAGAGACGTCAACAAAATGAAATTAATAGGACTGTTTCTAGAGCAGTTTTAGGTGCAGACAGTCGGGAAATAGGCAGTTCATACTTGCTTAGAACACGTACTTTGTTTCAGCGTGCAAAAAAGACTAGTGGGGTATACTTTTTCGGATAGTCACTGCATAAAAATATTTTACAAAATAAAAATATTTTCCGACCTACCTACCCAATTTTTTTAGCTCTGTTACCGGAAACACAACATATTTTTTTGGGCCTAACAGGTGAGCAGACAGATTCTATTCTGTATGCTTTCATCTCAGGATAAAGACGAGAAAAAGGATGAAGGCTGTGAATCAGGAAGCTGAGGCTGATTGATTAGGTATGGATCAGAAACGTTACCTGAGATTATTTTAAGATGCACCTGTCTGACAGCCAGCCTGAAGGTCTAAGTTTCCAAAGGATTCCCAATATAGGTATCACAGAAACATACATAGGCAATAGGCATACACAGATGCATACATAGACATCCCTACATGCACTCGTATATACATACACACACATACATACACACACACAGACTTACATTCTCTCAACTTGTCCAAACTATCTGATGCATGTACATTGTACAAGTACATACAAATGTTGTATTGTATTGAATAGTTTTTAAACACTCTTGCAGAACAAGGACTGCTATCAGTCGCTTTTGCTCAAACCTCCACCATGCAGAATAGAGATACAGGGTGTAGCAACATCATGAATATAATGACGAAATGATAATGCAATCCATCCATTCACCCGCAGAATACGAAATCATCGACCGTGCGAAAACAAGACAAAACAATCAAAATCTCACAGCAGTAGAGATGATAAGTCAAGTCGGCAACACGGTCATTCAGAAACAATGAGATATGACAACAATTACTATAGATATGGAATGAAACAAACGACTTCTCTCTCCCCCCACAAAAGTCGATAAATTCATGAAAGATGGTTTGAACTTTCGACGTGCAGAGAGAGAGACAGAGAGAGACAGACAGACAGACAGACAGACAGACAGACAGAGAGAGAGACAGAGAGAGAGAGAGACAGACAGAGACAGAGACACAGACAGACAGACAGACAAACAGACAAACATACAGACAAAGACAGACAGACAGAGACAGACAAAGACAGAGAGGGAAATAGGTCTATTTCCGCAAAATGAACACATGTATTACGCAAGAGATCTGAAGAGCGAAAGAGAAACCAGCGGACGGGTTGAGGACATTGATGTCAACAAAACTTGCACTGAAAAGCGAGAGAACAAGTGCATGCATCGAAGATGATGATGAATGATGTATAGAGAACGAGGTGAGGTGAGGTCGATGTAGAACCGTTAACTGCAACTACTGACACCAGGTATCATCAGATGATGATGTAGATGGCTATATAATATGATAGTCATGATCACCAAAGATGTGATGGTGAAGATGATAATTAATGAAGGTGATGGTGAAAACGATGACGATGACGAATGACGATGACAGTAATAAATGATGACGACGACGATATGATGACGATGAAGAAGATGCTGATGCTGATGATGATGATCCTGATGATAATGACGATTACGATGACCAAGACGACGATGATGATGACAAGGATATAGCTATGATGATGGCCATGCTTATGAAGATATTGGTGGTGGTGGTGCTGCTGCTGATGATGATGATAATGATGCCGATAACAACCAATCATACTGTGAGGCTGCAAACAGCTGTACCATATAACAAAGCCTCTAAGCAGCTGTCACTAAAGAACACACAGAAACAAGCGACACACGTGACAACTTAAAACAGGGTTCATACATGTGCACAAGTGCGCATGCGACGGCTCTGAGTGACAGATGAAGGACCGCCCACTTAATGAAATCATCCTGTAATTAGATTACTTCCTGCGCGTATACCTGAAACCGGTTTCCGACACTGCCGCCATATTTAATCAGAATTCGCCTTTAATATATTGAATCAAGAGACGCGTAATAGCCTAGTGTCTATAGCGTACTGGACTGTCAGCTAAGGGCTCGTGGGTTCAATTCCCCCACCAGGGCAGACACCTGTTTCGATTTCTGCCCCTCCTTCATCCCTATAGCTGAGTATAGCCAACAGTTCAGGGGTTGCGGAGTTCAACACCCCCTTCCCACAAGTCTTTCTTAGCAGGACTTTTTTTACAAGGTGCAATTCTACTAAAATGGCAGCTCAACATGAGTTTGTGCAGCTGTAAAAGCATTTCTGTGCAGTTAAAACCAATATCTATAGAATGTTCATTGTTCTACCTCTATGAATGGGAATAATTTACCATGAACAATCCATGGGAAAGGAACGAAGTAAAGTTTTGTGCAGTTGTAAAAATTCCGTACAAGAATCCCCGTTTCCTAAGGCCCCATAGGCAAGTGATCTTTGCACACATCATATCCACGTGAATCACAGTCTGCCCCTAGCCCCACCCCTCCCCCGCAACACCCTTCCCCTATATATTTCTCTACAGTGGACATACTGAGCCAACTCATCCATAATGATAACACCGACCGTACAGTGTCGATGAGAAGACAAGACGGCAAGGGAGAGGACTTGCCTTCCTTCAGCCTTCACATACCCCGAGGCAAAGAAAAATAAAGTAGCGCTAAAGTAGAAAACAAGGAAGATCTTCGACATTCACGTTCTTTTAATCTAACTAACGCTTCTTCAGCTACAATTGATGTCGAAAAACGGGTCAACCACACGATGAAAACAGGAGGTGGAGAAAAGACCCTCTAAGGTTTCAGCAGATAAGGAGGATTTAACGCCACGTGCAGCGGCTCCCCCCCTTTCATCTCGCCTTCCTTCCTTCCTTCCTTGACGAAGATTATCCCTCGAAACTCGGTTATGATTGTATACTGTTGACCATGCAATTTAGAGATGGCCTTGAACGCCTGAGGAGCAAGCCCGCTGAATACATAGACTATACTTTATACTGCGTGGTCGTCTTCATTAATGACAGCTCAGTCACATGCAGCACACCTTGCGGGCAAAAGTTGCGGTAGCGCCTTGTCATCAACATTCAACATGTCCATTTACACACACGTCACCTTGTCACCTTATGCCGTCAGTTCGAGGAACTCTAGCGTCCGTCGTGACCAGCCTTCTCCACTCCGTTCTGTTATGCGTTGCATCATAATTATACAGAGTGCGCCAAAAAAGACCCCCTAGGATTTTTGCCATGACTCCGTTCTTTAGATACCTGGTAGTCTAGAGCTGTTGCCTTCCTACATAACTGAATCTAGCCTGTTCGATGTTTCACGGCACCGCCATTGGAAAGATGGTTAGTGTCGCCCTCCTCTTTTGTGCAGGCTTAGGACTGGCACTGTCGGAGTACAAACAGTGACGGAGTTCAAAACTGAATCTTTAACCCTTTAATGCCGGAGGGTAGAAGATTTCCCATACCATTTACTGCTATCTCGGCATTAAAGGGTTAACCAACACCCAATATTATAATAATAGGCCTACATTCTCTTGCATGGGAGTGCACCTTCACCAGGTGAAAAACCCTACAATCGCAAATCCTTCCTTCCTTCCTTCATTCCTGTCTGCCAACTATGATCCTGCAACCTGGTCTGCTGATAATACCATGAGGTGATTACCTTGTTGAGGTCAAAGGGTCACTGCAAACAAGAGATTAGATCTCCTTGGCACAGACCTGTGAACATTTCAACATTTGTTTGTTTAGCGAGAGGCCGTTAATAATCGGACCATAGGACAGCGGAGGGTAGCGGCTGTTGCGGCGGCGGCTGTTGCGGTAGCGGCGGCGGAGGGGGGCGGCGTTACTGATGGCGGGCGTCATCGGTTGAAAGTGGACCCACATCAGCAGAAATACACGGTAAACATAACACGGATTTCGTCGTACTCGCACAAAAGAACAGTGCGAGGGTCACACATGAGTGGGGTAGAGACAGACGGCAGAGACAGAGCGGCTAAGAAAGACAGACAGATATAAACAGACAGACAGACAGACAGACACACACATACAGAGGGACATACTAAAAGACAGAGACACGCATAAACAGACAGACAGAAAGATAAAGATAGAGAGACAGAAAGAGACAGAAAGATATACCATGCACACACACAGACAAACAGTGGCAGGAAATTTGAGAGACAAACAGACAGACAGGAGCTGTGCAGAGACAGAGATAGTCATAGAGACATATATACCCAGACAAAGACAGACAGGCACAGAGACCAACATGCATACAAGCACACAGACAGAGACATACACAGACCCAAACAGAGAGAGACTCCATCAACAGTTCCGCGTATGTTCATGTTGTCAATGCCCTGGGCAGGACTTCTGCCTCTACTCCAAAAGTCCGAATTTGTGCATGCATTACACGCAGACACGTATGACATACATGTAGGTATTAAATATTATTCCTACCTTGAAAAGGAAACTGCGATACTTCGGACACCTGATGAGGGCTGAAAACATATCGACACTGCTAATATATGGACGAATCGAGGGAACAGTGGCTTGAGGTGGATTAGAACCTGCAACCCTTTGGCTGCAAGGCGACAAACATGCCCACTACACCACTGCACCCCACAAATGTATGTATGCATGTCTTTCAATGCATGCACCAAAGCATTTACCATAGTGGGCGCTGCTCTCAGTAGGTAGGGATCCTGAACCTAGACTCTATAAAAATTATAAGTAATTGATTGATGATGTATTAAGGCAGCATGAAGGTATGTATGCATGTATTCATGAATGCGAGTGTGTATGTGCGCATGTGTGTATGTTTGTATGTATTTGCCAAGACACAAGTTAAAATTATATTTTTATAGCACATCTATGAGTAGCTGTCAAAGTTGCCAAAAAATGAGTTTTGTTAAGACAGCTGGAAGGCAAATAATATTGAAACAGGATGCCCCTCATGTGTAGTGAAAGAGCAGCACCTACATATCCCCACAGACAAGTATTGAAGCATATAATATATAATAACATTGATAAGTAAATAAATATATGTATATATATATATATACATATATATATATATATATTGTGTGTGTGTGTGAAAGTATGTATTTAACAATAATATGTGTATGTGTGTATTATACATTTATGTATGCATGCATATAAGTAAGCCATGTACACATAACATTACGTATAATTATAATGAAATGAATGTGTATGGTCGCAGTCATGTCTATGCACATAGGCCTACTTTTGAAAGAACACGAGAGGGCCTTGACATCGGCAGAAGCAGCCATCTGGAATAAACCTCATTGTCGGCACACACACACACAAGCACACACACACACACGGACGCACGCACACACAAGCACACACACACACACCACACACACACACACACACATACCACACACACAGACACACACACACAAGCACACACACACAAGCACAAACACACACACGGACGCACGCACACACAAGCACACACACACACACCACACACACACACACATACCACACACACAGACACACACAGACACACACACACAAACACACACACACACACCACACACACACAAACACACACACATACCACACACACACACACACACACCTGTCAGTAAGGAAAATGGATGAAGATGATATGGCTGGCGAACGCATGTTGAACTTGACGAAAGACAGTAGGCCCTACACCTTTGTCCGTCAATGCTTTGCTGTGTTGTCCAATCCCCAATTATTATGACAGATCACTGCTCGTAACGCCCCCTCGTTCTGCTTCTTCCCCCCTCCTTCCCCCCCCCCCACACACACACATTTAATTAAACAATGGTCAGCTGGGAACAATAGACACGCTGTTGTCTAGCCCAAAGAACTTTCCCAGATTAATCAACCATTAATTACGGCGTGCACGGTAGCCGAGTGGTTAGCGTGACTGACCGTAAGGCGACAGGTCGGAGGTTCAAATCCCCGCCAGGGCAGATTAAATTCATGCTGAGATTTCTACTCCACCTGCGCCACCTATCCAACGCCACTATGATAACTACATCTACCGCACACTGTCGATGGGAAGATAAGACGTGGGGCGCGGTGGTCTAGTGGTGGCGTCGTTGCCTTGGAGCCGGAAGGTCCGCGGTTCGAATCCACCCTCAAGCCGCGTAAGGACCTTGGGCAAGTCCTTCACTTACAATTGCTCAGTGCTTCGGCGTGAAACTCCGATGCAGTGTCCGCTCTGCATAGAGGGAGAGGACTGGGCACTCGCCCCCCCTAACATGCTTGCTGATGCTAGGAAATTGAAGTGCTTGTTGTTGTTCAGCGACACTGATGATTAGTGTCGCCCCTCCTCCTTTATCCAGGCTTGGAGCTGGCACTGGCAGAGCGCACCCAGTGACTTTTTTGAATTAAAAAAATTGAAGTCGCCAACACTCCATTTATACCCATGGCAACCACGGGCATGCTTAATTGACTGCAATTCTTCTTGAGGCATTATCAACTCGTAACGGGTGTCACATGATGACAGCAGCAGGTATGTATTACTATTGATGCATACATGTCGATGTACGAGTGTAGTAATCTTAAGAGACCAAGGTGTGGCAGAAGGCTAGTAGCACTGAACACAAGCAAAAAGCATGCAGTGACTTGAGGTAGATTCGAACCTGCAACCCTCCGACTGCAAGGCAACGAACATACCCACTACACCACCGCGCCCCACAAAGTAAAATTGATAGAATTAGTAATAACAAAAAACAAGATCTGGTTTAAACCGGTTTTTGACAGCGTAGGCCTATATAATTATAAGCTCCAGCCAAAAGCATCAACAGTCACCAAAGTTGAATAATAATTATTTGGAAGCAATGTTCATCGTTCAAGGTTATGTAAGTCAATCGGTTTATTTCCCGGAACTGTTTTCGCCATCTGTTGCTAATTTTAGTTTCATCACACTGAACGCAAGGCGAATAGCATGAACAGCAAATTATGCGGCACATTGAACGAAAGAAGAACAATAATTATTTTTACAGTTCATTTCTTCATTCGCGCGATTGAGCATTCGCACAAGTGCCTAGTAATAACGATGCCCCGGAACTGTGGCTTGAAGGCAGACACTTTTTCCTCATTACCACGCGAAGTAATCAGCCATTTTCGTCATTGTCAACATCATCATCACTAATATCCACAATTGTCGTCACAATACACCGTCACCAACCCCCCAACAGTGGCGTGCCCCCTCGTGTTCTATAAAAATATCTGAATGAATAAATATCAGATACCTGAATCAATTCATTATCACCATCATCAGTATCATCATCATCATCATCATCATCATCATCAACAACAACATCATCATCACCATCATCATCATCACCATCATCATCATCATCATCATCATCATCAACAACATCATCATCATCACCATCACACCATCACCACCATCACACCACCACCACCATCACACCACCATCACACCACCACCACCATCACACCACCACCACCATCACACCACCACCCCCACCACTACCACCACCACCACCACCACGTGCGTTCCAAACAAGATAAACAGGAACATGTAACACACTAGTAAGTTATGCACCTACATGTACTACCGCCTGCATGCATCCGCACCTACACTGCAGACAAGCTCAATGGTCGTGCAGCTATAGAACCGGACCAGTAGGCCAAGGCTACGGACATAAATTCACGTCTACACTTAACGATCACAACTACTTAACATGCGATAGGTTAGGACCGATAAGGCAACACGTAGGACACGCGGACAAAAGGGTTATTTTCAGACGTTTCAACGTTGTGTTCGAAGACTTCAGACTAATGTTCTCATAGCATAACAACGCGAATGTATTATACGCGATTGAAGTTTTAATGTGAGATGTACATGTAGATAAGAGGACCTCATCTATCACTATCACATACAAACAAATGACGCGTAACGAAAAGTGTGTATATATATATGAATATATGTGTGTGCATATATATATATATATATATATATATATACACATAGGCCTACATACATGCTAGCCTCACCACAGTTCAAATGATTTCTTCAGGGCATTCGACAGCACTGTTGTATGTTGCCTGGGTCTCGTTTCATGAGGGGCTTTATGAGGTCATGTATGAGCTGACGGCGGAAAGTAGCTCTCTCTGTGTGTGTCTGTGTGTGTCTATTGTGTGTGTCTATGTGTGTGTCTATGTGTGTGTCTATGTGGGTGTGTGTGTCTATTGTGTGTGTCTATGTGTGTGTCTATGTGTGTCTATGTGTGTGTCTATGTGGGTGTGTGTGTCTGTCTGTCTCTCTCTCGCTCACCTCAACATCCACATAGGCCTACATGTGATGTCAATTTACTAAGTAATATTTATGTGTGGGTAACGTGCCTGACTGCAGAATGCAGGAACTTTTAACAAATACCGCATTATGAATGTACCTCACGAATGTTCAGCCATATATTGGTTGCAGTCAAATGGTAAAAAATGGCGGTTTATTGTAACCTGTATTGTTGAATACCTGCATTGCTGAATACCTGTATTTTTTCATATCTGTATTGTTGAATACCTGTATTATTGAATACCTGTATTTTTGAATAACCTGTATTGTTGAATACCTGCATCGCTGCATACTTGCACTTAATAAGCATTGTTGAATACCTGTATTTTTGAATAACCTGTATTATTGAATACCTGTATTGTTGAATACCTGTATTGTTGAATACCTGTATTTTTGAATAACCTGTATTGTTGAATACCTGTATTGTTGAATACCTGTATTTTTGAATACCTGTATTTTTGAATAACCTGTATTGTTGAATACCTGTATTTTTGAATAACCTGTATTGTTGAATACCTGTATTGTTGAATACCTGTATTTTTGATTAACCTGTATTGTTGAATACCTGTATTGTTGAATACCTGTATTTTTGAATAACCTGTATTGTTGAATACCTGTATTGTTGAATACCTGCATCGCTGCATACCTGCACTTAATAAAGCCGGCAGTGCAGTGCTTTTGCAGGCGGTTCAATAGCGTGCATGCTTACTTACTTACTTTTATCGCTGCATGCCTGTATTGTGACAGACCTGTATTGCTGCCTACCTGTATTGCTGGGTACCCGTATTGCGGCAAACCTGTATTGCTACATACCGGTACAATTATTTACCTGTAATGCTAAATAACTTTATTGCTGCATACCTGTATTGCTGCATACCTACATTGCTGCATACCTACATTGCTGCATACCTACATTGCTGCATACCTACATTGCTGCATACCCACATTGTTGCATACCTACATGTACATTGTTGCATACCAACATGTACATTGCTGCATACCTACATTGCTGCATACCTACATTGCTGCATACCCACATTGTTGCATACCTACATGTACATTGTTGCATACCTACATGTACATTGCTGCATACCTACATTGCTGCAAATCTGCATTGCTGCACACCCGTATTGCTGCATACCTACATTGCTGCATACCTACATTGCTGCATACCTACATTACTGCATACCCACATTGCTGCATACCTACATTGCTGCAAACCTGTATTGCTGTATACCTGTATTGATACAGGAGGCCTGTGATCCAGAGAAGATCACTGAAGAAATCTCGAGATCACAATGACAATAGGATCCTATTAGGAAGACAGGAGTCCTGTAGATTGAAAATTTACATGATAAGGAGTTGGCCACAGTGGCCAGTCACCATTGTGTGAATGATTCCTATCGTCGTATGCAGTCTTATCCTGAGCCTAGATCATGCAGACTCCTCTCTTAATGCCACTACAGATGGTAGCATTGGTAGGTAGTTTACGCGGCTGGACATCAGCAGGAACTCAGAAATCTGCGGTCCACGAATAACCGCAATGCAACCTTGGCCTGTAGCAACTAGCTCCTAGAATAACCTGGTCCAGTCAGTAACAGACAGACAGACACAGAGAAAAAAAGACAGACAGAGATAAAGACAGACACAGAGCTACAATTTCGCCCATTGAGAGATAAACATAGATACAAAGACAGGCAGAAAAATAGACAGAGATACAAAGACACACAGAGAGATACGCAGAGATACAAACAAAAACACAAACAGAGATAGACAGATATACAAAGACATACAGACAGATTTACAGAGATACAACGTCATGGCAGACACACACAGAGATACAAAAACACAGACAGAGAGAGACAGATACACAAAGGCACACATATACAAGACCGGAAGAAAGACAGAAATAACCCTCAGTACAGTCACACACAGACAGACGAACAGAAGAGAGGATACACATATTTCCCGTTATCATGCAACAACCACCACCGATATAGGTCACCCCATATGAAGACACCCCTCGCCATACATACATGTACAGCGTGCAACAGCAAATTGCGCCGGTTGTTTGAAATCAAAGGTCTAAGCCTCGGAAGTCTATCTCTCCAACAGAAATTCGGCTCAATTACCGAAGACGCCGACTTAACATTTACTCTCTATAAGAAAAGCGTCTTTGTTGGGGGCTGGAGTAACACGAGCCGACGACTCCTTTCAACTCGACCAAGAACTCGAGAACTGCCTCCTCTACGGACGGCCAATCGCAACGACAATTACCACGACATGATACGACAACGACCTTACTCGGTGGACTCGATGGACTCAAGAACATCGACTCACATGATGAGAGGAGGTGACGTTTTCACGTAAAGAATATAACACACGGTTGCTGGCCGTGCGCCTTTTCGTTCGTTTCCAGCCCAACGAAAGCGTTTAATATAGCACAGAATGACGGGCGCCCGTAGAAATTTTCAGTGGAAGGGGTAAAACATATTTTGATATTACATGCTAATTAATTTTTTAAGGAAGAGCTTGAAAACGCACAGCAGAATTTAATTAAGAAGACGGTATTATTTCACAGACGTTTCCAAATGTAGCCTCTAGAGATCTCTCAATTTCACTTTGTGCATCATTGGTGGCCTAACAATTTGCGCTTTAATGCAAAGAAATTAGTTAAAACCAGAAATTAGTAGTTAGACATACGAAAATCAATTTTCGGCGGAAGTGGGTGGCAAGTGCCTTCTCTTGTCCCAAAGTGCGGGCGCCCACGCCTACGTATAGGCCTACGTGGTGCGTTGAGCGATGAAGAGGACACGGCATATTGAGTTTGATACATGCATTGTTTCACAGATCTTTCACCAATATGGCAAAAAATTACTGCGTCAGCTTTATTCTAACTCGAGATATAAGGCGTAAGTGATCCAATTAAATTAATCGATTAGTTTATCCAAAACAAAACTATATAGGCATATCAAGAGAATTAAGATATCTTTAAAACGCATCTTTTTTAACAAAACAAACGAAAAGTGTATTTTAAACTTACTTTTATATTAAATTCTGTAAATAAACGAGAAACACAAACATAGCCTAATATACTCCTATTAAGTGTCTCTGATGTGTGGTTTCCGACTTAATACTGACTTTGGTCTGGACTGAAACATAATATTACGTAGACTCGTAGACTACATGGCTTTTTTAACGTGCAGTTGTACACAAAATGTGCAGTTCTAAATGGACTAGTAAAGTTGTATTCTAAGCACTTCTGTACAGTTAAAACTAGCAAAAAATGGCCATTGCAATGTCCTCCGATTGGAAGTAATTTACCATGGATGATGGAGAGGAAAAAAAGGGGTTGTGCAGTTCTAAAAATTCCTTAAAAACAGCCCTGGGAGACTAGATTAAAACCTGAAGTAATGTTCAGTAAGTTGCGTCCATGATTAATATTTATCATGTCAGGACTGCAGCTCTTCTGGAGACTTCTATCCTGTTGGACTGCATGATACGCAAAGAGGAGAGTCGCTAAAAGACTTCTCTAATAAATCACCTGCAGAAAGGAAGGGCACTAAAGTGGGAGAGGTTTGTTTTAGCACCAAACAAGGCAACTCAACGACGACACGGGTATCAATTATTAACGAAGACAAAAGGAACATTAAGGTGGCAATTATTCTTCAATGCAAGTTCTTCAATGCAAGAGTCACCGACGGGTAGTACAATTATCTTGGATGATAGCATGTACTGTGTCTCAGTGGACAGTGGACAATGTCAGGGTTTATACGAGGGGCTACGTAAAATAGGGTATACCAAGCGTCATTTACAATAGCACCACAAAAGGACAGTAGGACCAAATAAGAAAATTAAAACACGGAGATACATGCACCCATGTGTATGTATTTGCACTTGTTAGAGCGCCCCTTCAAGATTCCTGACAATGTCACGGCTTATACGAGAGGTTAGGTAAAATAGGATATACCAAGCGTCATTTACAATAGCAAAACAAAACGACAGTAGGACCAAACGATAAAATTAAAACACGGAGATACATGCACCCATTTGTATGTATGTGCACTTGTTACAGCGCCCCTTCAAGATTCCTACTCAGAAGCGCTCCCGACTACAGTGCGGTCACTGAATCGGAGTTTCACGCCGAAGCGCTGAGCAATTGCGAGTGAACGACTTGCCCAAGATCCCTATGCGGCACCTTGAAGTGGATTCGAACCTGCAACCCTCCGACTGCAAGGCAACGAACATAGCCTACTCGCTACACCACCGCACCCCACAATGTAGCATAGGTCTACTCATTCTAACATTTCCATAAAGGCCTAAATATTAGACCAAAGTGCTTCAAACACAAAAGTCATATCATCATTTCAGGGACAATCTACCAATCTCCCTTCTAGATGCCAAGGTTCATTGCTATGGTCCATAAACAGCAGCCTATATACTTGAAAGGCATTTATATAAATAACTAAACTGTGTGCAATAAACTACGCCTACATTTCTTACATTTTGATATATTGCTCTACTTTCAAAGTTCAACAACAGACACAACCACATAACAGAACATAAATTATGACCTGGTTTGGTGTGCACAAAAGACTTGCTCCTTGCTCAAGGCCCATATAGGCCTACATTGATCAAGTATTCGCATATATTATGAATATTAAGATTTATAGGCATTCACAAAATAATTAATATCAACAAATATTAAGCTGCCAACGAATGTTAAATTCATATCTTCATTCTAGAAAATCTTAATTCTCATTTTGATTTTTTTTACACAAAAATCCGGTTCAACATTTCTAATGCATGAATTGTACAAAATTGAGTTACACATATTTAATTTTATCAGTAACTTCATCTGGTTATTGTCAAAACCATCAAAGTTTCAAACAGTAACATCATGATTTCGATGGTTCAATTAAATTCGCAAACGAATATTTACGATTATCAAAAACTTTAATAATCACGAATATCAAAGCCTCAAGTCACGAATACTCTAGCTAAGTGGTTCTCAAAGTGGTGGTCCACGGACCGGTGCCGGTTCGCGAGGTCCTGATCGCCGGTCCGTGAAGAAGTCTGAGACTGAAAAATAAATTATAATTATTAATTTATGTATTTAAAATTGTGAAATTATTCGAACTGTTGTTAGAAATTTATTAAAAATCCTGACTCAAACTTTAAAAATACATTACCAGTGCCTTATTTTAACTTGCTAACTGGCTGTATAAAAAAATTATTAATTAAAAAATCCCTAATTATAAATAACCCTGTAATTAGTTTTTTAATACTAAGCTTATAGTTCGCTTTTGCTTGTGCTTGCCATTAAAGTTAGGGGTCCACGAGCTTCATGAATAAATTATTGCCGGTCCGCGGCCTGCAGAAGTTTGAGAACCACTGCTCTAAGGTACCATCCATATAATTATTATGTACGAAAAAATCGTATTTTCAACCCTTCCTCCAGCTGCAACTCGAACATGCAAATACGCTGAAGACTATATGCATTATGCAACCGATCCCTCAATCTCTATAATATCCCTCCACGTATAATTTGACCAGGAGCATGTATTAAGAAAGAACAGACCATAACCTTTTTACCTAGATGTATATATCTTATCTGACCATTTATAAAGCGCTTCTTGCAGCAAGAGCCTTTCAGAAGCGCTTCCAGTGCGTTCAACTCCGAGAAAAAAGGCAAGTTTTCAGGCAAGAGAAAGATGAGGATACACTACCAGAGAGGATGGCAGAGCGAACTGATGGGGGAAGCCCATTCCATAGGGAGGGACCAATGCAGGCAAATTATCTGGATTGCGCCATGGCGGTCCTGACTCTATATAAAACCCCGAAGGTAAGAGTACACCATGGACTAAGCAAGAACACGACCATAACCTTTTTACCTGTATATAATACCCTGAAGGTAAGAGTGCACCACAGACTATTAAGCAAGAACACGACCACAACCTTTTTACCTGTATATAATACCCTGAAGGTAAGAGTGCACCACAGACTAAGCAAGAACACGACCATAACCTTTTTACCTGTGTATACCACGAAGGTAAGAGTACACCATGGACTAAGAAATAAGAAAGCCGAGTCGGCCTCGGTCGAATGCAGGCCAGACCTTAAAATATCTCTCGCCGGCGAATCGCTCACCGACGACTTTCTTAGAGAAGAAAACGACGCGGCATTAGTTTATTGCTTCTTAAAATAGAAGAGCTCTTCAATTCCTGCGAAACTATCGAGTCGAAACAACCCCCTCCTCCCCCCACCCTCCGCTGAACAATTCTTAACCGAAAAGCAAAGGTAAATGTGAGCCGCACGACAAAGGTAACTGTTATAGAGACTGAAGGTAAACTCTGTAACACTAGAATGCGTCATTAGCTGCCGGGAAAGTGAAACTTGACAATGATTATATCTTCCGCGGCGTCCAATAATATAGTGTTAATTTCGACACACGATCTCTCTCTGTGTCTCTCTCTGTCTCTCTGCGTCTCTCTGTGTCTCTCTGTGTGTGTGTGTGTGTCTCTCTCTCTGTGTCTCTCTGTGTGTCTCTCTGTGTGTCTCTCTGTGTGTCTCTGTGTGTGTCTCTGTGTCTCTCTCTGTGTGTCTCTCTGTGTGTCTCTCTGTCTCTGTCTCTGTCTCTCTCTCTCTCTCCAAAATCGGTAGGTGTAATGTTGAACATGTGTTTGGTGTTTACACAGAAAGGATGAAGAGCTTGGCACTACATGTTGTAGGCGTTTGTAGACCTTGTCAATATTAACACGGTTATGCACACACCATAGTGTTCTGTAACGAATACTGACCGAGATGTCATGGAGGTGTTGAATTGTAAACCATTAAAGTATTGAAAACCTTTGGATAATGACACGAAACAAACTCAACGGTATTTACTTTAAAGTATTTAGTAAACTATTTACTTTAACAACATAACTCTACTACCAAGTATTGTTACTATACTGCTGCTGCTACAACTACTACGGCTATTACTCATTCCCAGAATTTCATTCATTCAATTCGAGAATTTATATAGCTCCTCCTAAAGAGATTTACTCAGAGGCACTCATGTTTAATATTTATATTATAGCTTCATAAGGTCCTTAACCCTTTAATGCCGGAGGGTATAGGATTTCCCATACATTTTACTACACTCTCGGCATCAAAGGGTTAAACAGAAAGAACAGCCAATGCGATTTGTCTATTAAATATACCTGATACATGTTGATTTTGATTGATTGAATGACTGATTGGTTGATTGACAGACTGATTGACAGACTGATTGACAGACTGATTGATTGACTGATTGATTGACTGATTGATTGATCGACTGATTGATTGACTGACTGATTGATTGATTGATTGACTGATTGATTGACTGATTGATTGATCGACTGATTGATTGACTGATTGATTGACTGATTGATCGACTGATTGATTGACTGATTGATTGACTGATTGATTGAATGACTGATTGACTGATTGGTTGATTGATTGATTGAGTATATCGTCTGTCTTTACCACTGAATTCCACTTCGTTCAACTGAACACAAACCTTCTTAATTCGTCAACTCGGAAAGCCCATTTTCCCACCCATTATCCAGTCAAACACCGCCGTACTTAAAAACCTACTATACAAGTTTTCTTTTAGACCCCCTATAGATACAGTTATAGTATAATTTAAAATGCGCCAAGACCTGCCCGCGGTATACATAAAAGCCTGGCATACAATTGCTCTCCACGGGGCTCTATATATACACTTGTTGTATAACTCTAAATGCACTTGATCATGTTAGATAGTTCTTTCTGGACCGCCAAAGCAGGCGAAGAAACCGATTTCACGCAATGTAATAAACAAGTCGACTGTAGTAAGTAGTAGTACACCCAACAATAGACATTCTATTCGATTCCTGCGTAAAACTATGTAGACCATGCATTGTAGAAGGAACTGCAACAGTCTATTCTTAACCTATGTGTAATTGTGTATACTATAGTCGTAGACTCGTAGTGCAATACTCTTGTAGTGCACGGGATTTCTAAGTGCCACCACATACCTGCTTCTACTTAAGGGCCACTTGTTACTAGGAAGTAGGGGGATATCAAATACAGCTGGTGGGCCAACTGTCTCGTTTCATTGTCTCACAACCACTTTTTTCTCTCTTGATCTCTCGCACTGGGAGCGCCTCTGATTCGGCGTGACACTCAATGCAGTGTCCGCGCTGTAGTCCGGAGCGCCTCTGAGTAGAGGGTTTGAGGGGGCGCTATAGCAAATGTGATAAATGGGGGTGGAGGTGGGGGGTGTGGTTGGGTTGTGGCCGGAGCGGGTCGAATCCTAAATTTCCCGAGAAACGCCGGGTACACTTTCTAGTAAAATATAAACTAAAAATCGGATCAACTTGTGGGGGGTGAATGAAGTGAGGAGATCTAATAAGTCCATGGATGGAACGAACTGACCTGAACTGACCTGAAATTAATTTACAACAAGAATCTTTTGTCTCATTCAACACAATAAAAACTCATAAACAATAACATTGTAGAATTGATTCTTTTTTCCAGGACAAAGACTGACTGGCATGTTGTTCACCTCCAGGTGTTCCGTTTGCACTCACGACAAGACGATCAATGCTACAGGTCAAGCTTTGGACAAATGCTTTCTCTAACAACAGGTCATACTACAATCGTGCAATGAATTCTGTAACCTAACAATCAATCAAGCTATTTATGGACCTTCCGCCTTAGTGCAATGCATTTTATAGCTGGAAACCATATAATCAAGATTTTTATTGAATCTTTAGTAATAAACAGACATACAGAATTTATAATAAAAAAAGTATTAAACCAAACAATTCAGGGAGTAACAGGGAAGGAAAAAACCTACGGAACCAAGGTTCTGCAAAATGGGGTCGGGGTCACCAATATTATCTTGAAATACTATAGTACAGACTACAGAGGTAGGTAGGATACAAGTACAAAAAACAGTCATGATATTACTTAACAAGTTGATTAATTCATTAATTCGATCATTCATTCATTCGTTCATTCATTCATTCGTTCGTTCATTCATCCATTCATTCATTCGTTCATTCATTCATTCATCCATTCATTCATTCGTTCATTCATTCATTCATCCATTCATTCATTCGTTCATTCATTCATTCATCCATTCATTCATTCGTTCATTCATTCATTCATCCATTCATTCATTCGTTCATTCATTCATTCGTTTGTTCGTTGGCTTGGGACTGTCACTGCCAAAGTTGTTTAATGGCACTGTGTCATCAAATCAAGGATCATAGTGTCACCCTCCTTCTTTCGCCAGGCTTGGGACTGGCACTGCCAAAATACGAGCAGTGGCGGAGTTGGCCACACTCGCGTTCATACGTCAAGGATATATTATAAGCTTAAAGGAAAACGAACTGATTAACCCTTTATGCGCATGGCCATGGTGGCATCTACAAGGATAGCATTTAAGAGACTGCTCTTCTTTTTGGAAATCAAACGTCAACGGAGCCAACGCCAAAAGAATCCTACGTATCGACCTCTGACATTTTAACCCTTTTACGACTGTAAGACAGGCGTGCGCTGATGAATTGATTCATCACGTCATTATAGAGTGTTGACAAACCAACAGATTTAACCTAAGTACATACATACATTTTATATATATATATATATAATTATACACATTCATTATATAAATTTATATATATGCACAATTGCACATACATTATATATACATTATATATAAGCACACATATCCTCACATATGTATATATACAAGTATGTAAATATATACATGTATATATATATATATATATATATATATATATATATATATATATATATATATATATATATATATATATATATATATATACAGTGAATGCCACAGATGTGAAACACTAAATAAGACCGCCTATATACATAACATACCACAAAGGAAGCTCAACAAGAATATATATATATATATATCATGTTTATCCTGTGGCACTGAAGCACTGAGTGCAGAATTTATTGCGACATCAGGCCCAGACCAATAATTAGTAGAGCTTAGGTTAGCTGCAGCTGGTAATATTTTTCGAACTGTCGGACAACATCAAAGAATCCTTCCTCGAATTGAATGCAGAAAAGAATCATGCACAGCATTGCACACACACGCAGTTAAGTTAGACAAAATATGTTTAGATCAGGTTGGTACTCACCTGTAGCTATAGATGTAAAAAACGATGGAAACGGAATAAAAAACGGGGGAAAAACGTGTTTTTTTCAAAAAAATAAAAAAAACGACAAAAAACAGAAACGGAAAATAATTTGACTTTGCTACATCTAAAACCGCATTTTAACCTTGAAAACCGTCGTTAGGAACCTACTACATGCAGGCTAACTCTTAAATGATGATCTTAAACGATGAAATAATGAATCCTTGAGAGTTGGCGGAAAACATAAAGAATATCAGAAAAAATAAAAATTAAGGAAAATAATAACAGAAAGTAAATGAATAAATAAAGTTAAAGAAAAAATAAAAAAACCATAAAAAACGATTGGAAAATCGAAAAAATACGTTTTTTGAGAGAGAATAAAAAACGGGAAAACTTTTTTACAACTATGCCTCTATAGCCTACCCTCCTGAGAGTTGTGTTTAAGATTAAGTGACTTTAATGTCGTCATACACACTCATGCAAAAACTACATGTACCGTACGTACATACATATAGTCATACACGTATACATGCATATATACAAATATACAAACATACATAGGCTAGTGCTACGTACGTACATACACACAATCATACACACACACATGCGCAATGAGGGCGCCTCTGAACGGATTACCCTACAAGAGGCGCTTTATAAATGTTTAAATACAATGCATACATATAGACACACAATCACACATATATCTATACATACAATAATATACAATTACACATAGTTGTATACATATATTCACACATTACATACATACATACATACATACATACATACATACATACATACATACATACATACATACATACATACATACATACATACATACATACATACATACATACATACATGACGTATTGTACATAAGACATACAATAGTTTTACAAAACATATTGTAATACAAAACCCAAGCACAGATTTTTAAAAACCATCTGTACATTGGCATCCACAAGCACAGAATAATGGCAGTGCATCTAGTAACCACCAGGCAGACAGACAGACACAGACAGTCATACAGACAGACAGACAAAGACAGACAAACAGACAGAGATAAAGAGAGATAGAAACTCCTCTGCTCCATCAACCGTTGGCAGAGTGTAGCACTTTGAAGGTTTCTAATCCATTGCATCTTTCAACGTAAAAGGTTCAACGACTTCCTCACACATACATACATATATTACATACATACATACACACACACACACGCACGCACACACACACACGCACACACATACATACATACATACATACATACATACATACATACCGAATGCGTGTGTCTGTGTGGGTGAGTCTGCAGGTGTCTCTGTGTGTGTCTGTGTGTGAGAGTCTGTGTGTGTCTGTTTACTGTATTTTACTGTTAATCTCTCTGCAACCTCTTCATTCAATGTTCTGTTCTTCGTTCATCCCTCTGTTCTTCGTTCATCCCTCTGTTCTTCGTTCAACGTTCTGTTCTTCGTTCAACGTTCTGTTCTTCAATCAACGCTCTGTTCTTCATTCATATCCCATTCTTTATTCGTCCGTCCCTTATCATCCGTTCATTCATTCATTCATCCATTTTTCATTCACCCCTTTGTTCCTCATTCATCCATTCATTCATCCGTTCATTCATCCCTCCATTTTTCATTCATCCCTTTGTTCCTCATTCATCATTCGTTCGTTCATCCATTCATTCATTCTTTCATCCATTTTTTCATTCATCCCTTTGTTCCTCATTCATCCGTTCATTCTCTATTCATTTTCCCGTTCATTCATTCACTCGTCATCACGTAACAGTCATCCAATAAAACTTCGAATATTGCTCTTCTCAATGTCGATTGCATGATATACGCCACATCCTCATCAACTGCATCACTACTTCACCATGACCTGAATGATAATAGCAATCAACAATTCTTCGCCTTGCTACTCAACTTCATAATACCGAATATACAGTAGCATTGCAAAACCTCACACAGTGAGCGCCTCTGAGTGGAGATCTTGAAGGGGCGCTATATAAATTCGTCTGATATCCCTTAAGTCAGCGGTTCCAACCCGTGACCCACGGGCCAAAAGTGGCCCGCGAGCCTAAAAAAATGGCCTTCATCTCTCAAAGAATTAACAAAAATATACGAAAAAATTGAAAATTTGGACCTATAATTATTTCCTATTACAAATTATTTTATTTTGACATCTATAAATAGCATAAAACATTCTATTTTGAATCAATCTTAACAATTTATATGCTCTTAGTTAATTAAATTTTAGCATTGTGGCCCCCTAAATGCCCTAATGTCTTTTAAGTTTTTAACTAAGAAAAAGTGGCTCACGTGTCCTCCAACTTAGAAAAAGTGGCCATACAGTCAAAAAAGGTTGGGAACCACTGCCTTAAGCTGTGACCATACTTTCAAGGACCCCGCTAATTAAGTGACCGTTTCCTTAGTGCTTACTAATAAAGTTGTGTTATTAGATTGCTGAGTAAAATTAGGTTGCGTAAACAAGGTTTTTAATTTAAAATGTTTTGAACAAGATGTAACAAAGTAGAAATTAGGTTTCGTTTTCCTGTTTGTTCTCATTTTCCTTTTTTTATATTTATATTAAAACGACGTTTTATTCCGTTTTTTAATTCGGTTTCTGTCATCATCACCAAATCATCATCATCATCATCGTCGTCAACAACATCATCATCATCATCATCATCATCATCACCACCACCACCACCACCACCACCACCATCACCATCATCATCACCACCATCATCACCATCACCATCATCATCATCATCATCATCATCATCATCATCATCATCATCACCACCACCACCACCACCACCACTTACGTACTAACAAACAAATGCTATAGTCTTCAGTCAATGCACTCATTACATTTACACCAAAATCGTGCAATAGGGGGCGCAAGCGAAGCGGAAAAATCTCCGACCTAATTTCTGTCGTCAACAGGTTGTTGAACCGCTCCCTGTGACCTTATAACGTGACCGCATTCCAGTATAATATAATCCAACCGGACCATCGTTAATATAAATCTACTAAACTATGCCGCCAGCTTTTATGGCACTCCGCCGAAACCCAATAATAATGATAAGCCGGTCAGTCTCTGGCAACCGAGGCAACGAGGGACAACGACCCCGGGCAACACGGAAGGCAACACCGAGGGCAACACCAAGGGCAACACGGAATGAAGGCAACACTGGAAGGCAACACGGAAGGCAACACGGAAGGCAACACGGAATGAAGTCAACACGGAAGGCAACACTGGAAGGCAACATGGAAGGCAACATGGAAGGCAACACTGAAGGCAACATGGAAGGCAACACTGAAGGCAACACGGAAGGCAACACGGAAGGCAACATTGGAGGGCAACACTGAAGGCAACATGGAAAGCAACACTGAAGGCAACATAGATGGCAACACTGGAAGGCAACATGAAAGCTGTTTACCCCTATAATAAGCTTATGTCAGACTGAATTTATTCAGACATCCAATGCATCAAATGGAACGTAAACAAGACCAACCATGCAGAGTTCCTTCCTCTCTGTCCCCAACCCCCCCTCACCATTTACAGGACGGGAAGTCCATTTACAGTAGACAGCTAGACGGCAGTAGCCAGGAGAAATTCATTTCGGTGGTTATCACCATCGTCGTCGTCATCATCATCATCATCATCATTATTATTGTCATCGCTATTATTATCATTATTATTATTATTGTCATTTTTATTACTATTACTAGCGTACCCGGCCACGCGTTGCTGTGGCTGAAAAGAGCCTCCCTCTCCCCCTCCCCTCCCCCTTTCCTCCCTCACACTGTCCCTCTCCGATAGCGACGCGGATAGCGCCATAAAACTCTTCAGCAAGAAGGCCGCAATGGGATGTTTTGAAATGCGCTACATAAACGGAACACATTTGAACAACCGTTTGAAGCGTGCCCGAATTTGAAGGCAAGGCTTATCGACAGGCGTATGTGTTGAAAACGGTAGATTTTGCAAAGTTGCTTTTTTGTTTAAAAGATTGCGCTATTTCACAAAAATCAATCTGCAAACCCGGCCGTGTTGGAACTAAACGTTTTGGTGACGTTTCGAAAGCAATCAATGAAGAAAGTTTGGAGATCTTTGAAGCCGTGCCAAACGCGGTGACATTTTTATTTATATAGATTATTTAAATGATTTTTGTAAATGCCTACAAGGTCACACCGAATTGTGAATAATGAAGTGCGGGTAGTCAGCTGCCAGGTTATAAAGGACATGGTCTCAAAGTACACGGAATAAAAAAAATTTAAACTACTCATCTGGGGGTTGAACCCCCATAACCAACCGAACGCCCCCCTCTCCCACTACCTGCGTCCATGCCACTACGTAACTTGCGCAGTTCACGCCTCTGACCTCTCTCTCTCTGTCCAGAAGGAAATCATATTTGTCTTCCGCTGTCAGATATACGTGCCGACGTTGAGGCTTAATAAAGATGCCTTTCCACCTTTAATTTACCCTCCCCCAATACCAATAATAATAACAACAACAACAACAATAGTAATAATAATAATAACAGCAATAAATCAATTAATTAATTAATTAAAATGTTCCAGAGTAATACCATTCCCATATACGGGCATAGTTTGGAACACCTGAAAGATAATAAATACCTCGATTAAATAATAACAATAACAATAATAACAATAACTATACCCTAGGTGACTAGGTCCTAGTACAGTCTAAACGACCTTATCCACACGCATGTCTGAAACAATCCTTCGACACACACACACACACACACACACTGTCACACACCACAGATTCCATCCTTACAATCGAATTTGCGATGCCAACAACAATAATAATAATACACAACAATAATAATACACGGATCAACCCTCAGCAAATGACCTTTTCCTGATACAACGGTTTTAACTACCTTCTCACGTTAAATACGAAATGCTGGAAGGCAGGCACAGTCGCCCACGATACTGCACACAACATGTTTTCTTCACCGCATGCCTGCCTGCACCGAATGCTCGTCAGCCAGGCGCCAGTGAGTTGGGCCATAAAACGGCCTTGCTACTGTAGTTGGCTCTCCATTACCGAAAACAGGCCAGCATCACCAGCGTCGGTAGATTCCGTTCTCAAGGCCACGGCTATTTCTCATGCCGAATGAATACCACGCCTCTGAGACGGATAGACAGACAAGACAGACAGAAAGACGGACGGACGGGAAGGCAGACAAGCAAGCAGGCAAACACACATGCAGACACAGATAGACAGAGTCGGCTGTTACGAGCATCAATTTCAAACAGTTAGCAGACAAACTGACTGACACACAGACAGACAGAAAGGGCTGTTACCCACAAGAGTTAGCACACAGACAGGTAGACAGACAGACACAGAGACAGAAACACAAACAGACACTCGGATTCCATGAAAACATGCCTGGGTTGTCTGCTTCCATAGATCCACAAACTGACAGACAGACAGACAGACAGACAGACAGACAGACAGACAGACAGACAGACAGACAGACAGAAGACAGACAGACAGACAGACAGACAGACAGACAGACAGACAGACAGACAGACAGACAGACAGACAGACAGACAGACAGACAGAAAGGGCTGGGTGGGAATTAAAATTTAACATTGCTAGGACGGAATGCTTGGAATTTTCAGTCTTTTGGTCCAGAAATGACACAAGACCAATATTTATTCAGGATGATGAATTTTTAAAACCTAGGCAAGCATTCTGCTGTGGACCACAGAGCAACCTTCACTCGCATAAAGTAGGCCTATAATCCAAACAAATCAAGTTCTCTCTCAAACATCATGCAAAATCCACACAACCAATCTGGCCAATAAATAATTTAAACTCCCCAAAATCCCATAATCTTCCTTAGACTTAGTCATCCAAACACGAAGGATTTATTCTTCCCAAAATAATAATGTCATCTCCAAAAGTAGGTCTGCCAAACATCTATTCTTCCCAAGAAAATGTTACATTCCAAAGTTAGTAAGTAATACAAAAACCAAGAATCTGCTCTCCTTTAGATATACTGCGATGATTTTATCAAAAATACTGTTTAAAATCTTTTTTTTTGCGCCCCATTGCCTGTAATTCATTTTGGCAACACAACATGGTGACACTTTCCCACCAAACACCACACATGTAAGGCCTGTAAATCTGCAGGGAACACTTTGGGTGGAAATTTCTGAGTATATAGGCCTATCCTATCACACATGTAGCCATCAAATCAAGATAATCAAGAATACTACAACTTAAAACTAAGCAAAATAGGAGCAACTCTGAGAGATAAAAATTATCAAGTTTACAACCTATTTCAACCCTTCCCCCTTCCCCCAATTCCTATCCAGAGTCCAGACACATACCCTAACACCCAATCTCCAGATTTTTCCACTGGAGATGCATCTCCCAATGGCCCCTTCCTCTTAGGAGCGCTCCCCTCCACCTGGTCTGGGCCTGGAGCGTCTCTGAGTAGCGATCTCGAAGGGGAACTACATAAATATCAATTTTATCAATTAATTTACCCAACAGCAAGCTTCTCCTGTTTTACAACAGAAAAGTCGCATCTTTGGCTGTTTGGAACGAAAATATGAAACCCAATCAAGTTCTATAAATCAGCCTACTTAACTCACACATAGAGGAGACCGACACACACACACACACACACACACAGACGCACACACACACACACATACAGACACACACACATAAAGACACACACAGACGCACACGCACACAGATGCACGAAATAGGGCAAGCTGAGCACCACCTGATATAAGACTGTAGGAGATGAGCGGCTAATAAAGAAATATCACTGAACCTTGTGACCAAGGATCATTCGTGGTGGTTCATGGTCTCTGGGAAAACCCTCTGTGCTCTCCACGTGTACCCAACCGGGTGTACCCAACCGGGTGTAACCAACCGGCCACGCGCCGTCTGCTCGTCCTGTAACCTCACAAACGTCATCTCAACACTTCAAGTTTACCTTGCTAGTTCATCAGTGTTTGTATTGTTTTGTACGGTATTGTATCTGACCATTTTATAAAGCACAGAAAAAGCCTTTCAGCGTACGCCAATGAACCCCTCCCCTCAGGGTGAGAATTGGGGAGGGTGTTTCAACCCCTGTCTTTCTTATAGCCCCATAGTAAAGTCTGTTTTTCACACTAAAATTCCATAGTCCAACACCCTCCAGTTATTTTTCCACAATTCTCACACTGTCTCTCCCCCAATTCCCATGAATACCTTCCATCATTCCTCATGATTACTTCCCATCCACATCAGTGCTTTCTTTACGCTTAAATCCAATCCTTTATGCATTAATTTACGTTGTTTATCAACTACCGCAGTCTTGGAATTCTTTCTCCCATAGTTTTTCTCGCATATAATTATACAATCCTGATTTGCTATAATCACGCAATCTTACGACCAAGCCAACACTTCACTGAACACGTTCATATACACAGACATCAGAGTAATTTGTGACATGTGCCACGGACCAGCGAATTTCTTTACTTCTAGATTTTTAACAAACTGCATGTGATATATGAAAACACTCGCTACAAGGTAAAATATGTTGTAGCTACAACATGTGGGGGGGAAACATATGAACATCTGCCTGTCAAGACAATTCAGATGTTTTATGGTGAAATATGTCAGAGATAATATATAATCAATATACTCTGTATAGCTAAAACCGGCAATGCTTGGAGTTCAATGCTCTGCAATGTCTTTCACGATACATGTCTTTTCATGAACAACTTTTCACGATCATCCATCATGTGAGGAACACATATGGCATGCACTCCGCTTTTTCTTTCACCCGTGGCCTTTCAATCAATAGTGCACTGATTTAGCTTTTGTGGCAATAAAAATCGTATGCCAAAAGCTCTTTCAACCACAGATGAATGCAGCAGTAGGCCTATTGGATTGGACAAAACTGAGACAATGTTGGACAACGTTAAGACAATGTTGGAAAATGTTGGGACAATGTTGGAAAATGTTGGAAAATGTTGGGACAATGTTGGAAAATGTTTGGACAATGTTGGAAAATGTTGGGACAATGTTGGGAAATGTTGAGCAATGTTGGGACAGTGTTGGACAATATTAAGACAATCCTGGACATTGTTAGGATAATGTTGGACAACGCAGGAAAAATGTTGGAAAATGTTGAACAATGTTGAGATATAATGTGCAACGCTGAGACAATCCTGGACGCCATTGGGACAACATTGAATACAACCGAGACAATGTTGGACAATGTTAAGACAACGCTGGATGCTGTTTGGACAATTTTGGACAACACTGAGAAAATGTTTGATAATGCTGGATCAATTCTGGACAACATTGGATCGGTACTAGACAACATAATGTTTCCAACACAGTCCCACTGTTTGTATTTGTCAACAGGAGAGTAGTCAGAGTACCACTAATGCAATGACCGAAATTTAATATCTAGTAATCACATTTTGTTAGTGACGCTGTTCTTAAGTGTTCTAAATGAACATTCTAAAAGCAAAGCAAGAAAATTTGTCTAGCAAGAATAAACATACCTGCTAGTGTCATTGTTCAAAACACAGCAAATGGGAGTTAATTTTCAATAATAAACACACGTGGAAGTGTCTTTTTTCAGCTTCTATTCATCTGGGGGAAACGATTATTAGGGGGATGTTCTATTTGCGACACAGCCACTGGTTTGATGCCGATAAAGTGTCATATTCCTAAGCACACACACGGTGCCAAGCAAAGCTGCTGCTGCGGCTGGTGCTGCTGCTGCACACTGTCTTTTATCTGCAGCATGCTTGGTTGAATTCCAGGTCAAAACAGAAAGACAAAAAGCCCCTGGGGAATATTCCACCTGTTGTATAACAATGTGCCGTGTGGTTAGTACATGGAATCGTGTTCTAAAGCACAGATCTATAGGACAGAAAGGTGGAATTCCAGGAGACTGGCTTTGGTTGAGTGTGTCACTGTGTGTGAGGTGACAACCCCCTTGTCTGTTTCTTTGCATAGAAAACCAGAATGCGTGAGTCAGTGAAAGCGAACTTGAGACATGCATTCAATCAATTTTTGACAGTGTGTGTGGGGGATTATAACTAATATAGTGACAACAAAAGAACAAAAAATTGTGATGGCATAAGAAGCATGAGTTAGACCATGTAGCCCATGATTCGAGCGCAAAAGCAACAAAGACAAGAGCTCTAAGACTACTATAAACAGATTTATGTAAGTGAAAACAAGGGCTTAAAGTGTGCCTGCATGAACGGTCATGAACGGCGTCCAGGCACTTATTTTCATATCTGAATGCCCTCCTGCCACATGTAAGACCAGCACAGCCTGGAAAGGTAAGGGGCGTCCAGGCACTTCTTTTTCTACACTTGAAGAACTGGTGAGGTCATATAGCATTACTATGGCTAACACAAAGAACAGCAACGCACTTGAAATTTAACGAATGGAGATGTTTATTCGTACCCATTGCCACCAAATGACTGAAACTGATGATGATGATGATGATGATGATGATGATGAGGATGATGATGATGATGATGATGATGATGATGATGATGATGATGATGATGATGATGATAAGGAGGAGGAGGAGGAGGAGGAGGAGGAGGAGGAGGAGGAGGAGGAGGAGGAGGAGGAGGAGGAGGAGGAGGAGGAGGAGGAGGAGGAGGAGGAGGAGGAGGAGGAGGAGGAGGAGGAGGAGGAGGAGGAGGAGGAGGAGGAGGAGGAGGAGGAGGAGGAGGAGGAGAGACTGGAGCCGCCTCTTTGCCTTCAAGGACTCTTTGTATTACCAGGTATAACCCCACCATACACTAGATTTAAACAACAACCTATGTAGGTCTCAAGCACATGTCGGATGAAAAAGAGAACTTAGACTTTGTAATAAAGGCCCATTAACATGGTCAGCTACAGCAGAAGCTCCAGACCTACTTTAGATATATCTTGCAACTTTGGACTACATACATGTAGAAAAGAACACCAGTTTACGTCTGCACACACGCACGCACACACACACGCACACACACCACACGTACACACCCACACACACCAAACAAACACACACACACACGCACACACGCGCACACTCGAACAAAGGCAGCTGGAAAATTAGTCGCCTTTACTCAAAGATTCTCTGACCAGACTAATGCATAATTTACGCAAACTTGCAGCCACTTATATGTGTAACTGCGTATGTATGTATGAATGAATGAGCGTATATAAAGCATGCATGTATGTACTATGTACGTAACATGCATGCATACATATTATGTATGTATGTATGCAGCGCCAAAAGTGTAAAAAAGAAGTGCCAGGACGCCCCTTACCTTTCCAAAAGAAGTGACAGGACGCCAAATACATTTTCAGGTGTGCTGGCCAAATAAGTGGCCGGACGACATAAAGATTTGAAAATAAGTTCCAGGACGCCGTCCATGACCGTCCTGCCACACTTTAAGCCCTGTATGTATATATGTACATACATACATGTGCTCATGCACAAATGCACATGTACACAAAATATAACACATTATGCAGGGTGTATATGTCTTGTAAGCATGTATGCAAGATATTTATTTACGCAGTCCTGGCATTTAATATTTATGCCTGCATAATGGAAAATGGACACGGTGGTGCAGCGGTTAAGTTCGTCACCTCGTGACGGAAGGGTCGCAGGTTCGAATCTACCTCAAGCCAGTATACATAGCGACCTTGGACAAGTTGCTCAACCATAATTAATTGTCTGTTAGGAAGGCAACGGGAAACCACCTCACTCCTCTCACACACACACACCCCCAGCAGGGGGTCTTAAAGGCCAATGAACCTGCATTCGAACTCATCACCATCAGTGCATAAGTGAACTTTATATGGCCTCTCCTGAAGCCAATTATGAGCAGAATGGTGGCTTGCAGCATGGACAGCCAGTGGTCAGGCACAGACAAAGACAGTGTAACCTTGAAACATGGCACAGCCTCATCTCCATAGATGCGACCTTTTATATCAGAGGAAGCTATATGAATAAATGGCGCACGTAAACCAGGAACGTACTATAAATATATATAAAATATAAACACATATATAAATGTATACAATCATACACACACATGTATATATATATATATACAATCATACACACACAATTATATATATATACACAATCATACACACACAAATATATATATATATGCAATCATACACACACATATCTAATATATATATATATATATACAGGGTGGGCCAATAGGAATGCAACAACTTTGACGCCTTATAACTTGAACAATTTTTATCTGAGCGTCTTGGCCTATATATCAGATTGAACATAATTATCCATTTTATCATTTTGCAAAATATCTAAGAGATTCTATTACGACTTTTTGAGATAATGCTATTAATGTTCGATGTCCCTTTTTTGCCAGAAACTGCAAGAAAAAACCAAAAGTCTTAAACTGAATAATGTCAATGACTCAATTCTAAACAATCACTAGTTCTAACAATTAATAACAATTCATATCTTGAGTGAATTTATCATAAGTAAAATATTCAATAAATTATGTCCACCACGTGCTTTAATGACAGCATGGACACGAGACGACCACTGGTCAATGGTTGAGGCCACCAGTGCTCGGGTTATTTCAGCCCAGCAGTAAACAATCAATTTTTTAAATGTTCAACGTCACGTATCGGTTCACGATAGACCAGTTGCTGAAGACAACCCCAGATCAAATAGTCAACCGGGTTTAAATCCAGATTGTTCGGTGGCCAGTTCTCCAGTTCAATAAACTCTGGTACGTTAGCGTTCAGATAGGCAAAAGTATGACGTGAACGATGCGCGGCGCGGGAGAACGTTTGCGACCACGGTTGCGGCTGTTAGACGTTCCCGTGGCATCAATTTGTTTAATCAATCGATGTAGAGCATATTTATTCCATTTTCTAGAAGGGAATTCTATCAACATCTGATGTGCATTGTATTCTTTTTCTACTCTTAAGATTCTGATTAAAATTCTATCCTCTTCCGTGAGCGGCGCCATGATGTTCATTATTTACATTCAAAATTGAGAGGTGTGCGCCGCACCAAACTTTTTATTTAAACGGTGCCGTATATCAGCGCAAGATTTGACACAGTAGTAGAATGGATAATTACCTTCAATTTAGTATATTGATCACGATGTTCGGATAAAAATTGTTCAAGTTATAAGGCGTCAAAGTTGTTGCATTCCTATTGGCCCACCCTGTATATATATATATATATATATTGCACATATCGCCTCTGATTAGTGTGCACTGCAAGAGGCACTATATAATATTTACAGATCTATGCAATACAATGTTATACATACTATATACACATAATAACAATAATAATAATAATAATAATAATAATAATAATAATTATAATAATAATAATGACAATTTCTATGGACATATATATATATAATATATATATATATTGTACATATGTAACCCATTAATATATAAAGTATATATACACACTATAATGTATACATATTATAGTACACATACATTGCATATATATATATACAACAATTTTGATGTTCAATGTGCATTATTCGCAGCCATTGAGTGCATAGAATAAGGTCAGATTTCATTATCCTAAGCAGTTCGTTGACCGCGTATTTCGTCCGATGCACAAAAACAAAAATAAAACGGCATTAAATTCAAACCAAAGCCGCAGCAGCTTTCACAGCGCATAGAAGAACGGGCGCATCGCAAGGAGGCTTATGAACGCCAGCCGGAAACCGGATTTTCTATGACCTTTGAACGGTCAAAACACGATTTATCGCTGTTTGATGATGTCACTCGTGGAATAAAAAACATCAAATAATTATAAGAACAGTGTCGACTCGTTATTTAGTGGATTCGTTGTTGGGGAAGTAAATTGGGTAAATGGGGTAAATGGGGAAAATAGGGTAAATGGAGATACAACCTTTTCATGGAACCTATACATTAAGCTGAACATAGAAAGTCATAAAATGCTGAAAATCACTGTTAATAGCGCCACAATGCAATATTTTTTCTGCATGGCATGTAACCCATTTTGGTGTGTTAGGCCAATAGCTTTGAGGGCGTAGCCTACTTAGGGATTTGCAAGTTCAAGTTCAAACCCCCTCAAAATAAATAATTTCCGAATTTTTTTACCCAATTCTAAGACCCAAGCAGAACGGTGGTCTAATCTGGTATTGCATAATTGAGTTCGCACTGTACGACAGCAAAGAAGACAGTATGTCATTTCAAAGATCCTTGAAATTATGTCTCATTAAAAAAACTCGCTTTGCCCGTTGGAACTATGTCACCTTATCAAAATCAACAACAGAAGAGGTTGCAATGCGGCACAACGACTTAGCATAAGAAGCTAACACAAAAAACAGATTTCTAGAAACTCCACGTCTGTGCTCAAGTGCCAGTCCCAAGCTTGGATAAAGGAGGAGGGTGCTTCACTTCACTTTGTGTTTCTTGTGTGGGTTAGATAATACCTTCTGTTTCATTGACGTTAGCCAAAATTTATGAACTGACTAAGCAGCCATCATTGTACTTAATTAAAGGGTTGACCTTAATAAAACGGGGCCAGTGCCCCTTTTGGGTCTCCCCCCTTCCATTAAAGATGCATTGAAACGCTTAATGATATCTGTAATCACATGTTCCATCATCTGTTATGAACATGCTATAGGCCTATTTTTTGTGTTTTAATAAGTACTGGGAATAAAAGTTTTGTCAGTTTGTCAATATTTAAGTAATCACGCACTAATACCATTAAACTTAATCAACTACAACTATATCAAAGCTCTTGAAACTGCACCACTGTGCACGTCTGTGGGCTAGTGCCAGTCAAAAGCGTGGATGAAAGAGGAGGGCGTCGCTTAATGATATCTGTAATCACATGTTTTGATCGTTAAACTCAATACTACAACTGTACACCAGACACCTAAAGCATAGCCCGGAATAAAGCACGTACCAGGGCTTTTTTAACGTGCAGTTGTACACAAAATGTGCAGTTATAAATGGATTTGTGCAGTTCTAGAAGCACTTCTGTGCAGTTAAAACTAGCAAAAAATGGTCCTTGTCCTCCGATTGGAAGCAATTTACCATGGAGGATGGGAAAGGAAAGGAGTTGTGCAGTTCTAAAAATTCCTTAAAAACAGCCCTGGCAGGTACAATACAACTCGGCTACTGCTCTCACTTAGGCAGTGCCAGTCCCAAGTCTGGATAAAAGAGGAGGGTGACACTAATCATCCTAGATAATATGACACATTGTCGTTAGGCAGCAACAAGCAAGCCCCAGTAGCTGCTGTTGAAACTGGTCGTGGCTTGTTTACAGACGAAAAGACCAATCACAAAACTAGACCGTGTTCAGTGCTCACCACCGTCACTATTATAATAGCCTTCTGTGTTGTTTATCATAGAGAAAATTACTGGACCCCTCACAGGATTCTAATTGCACCACGAAAAACATCCGTGTAATAATTAAAGAATACAGACTTTATGGCAGCAAAACATACGGTGGATATTGGTGGTAATATCCGAAACGAAAAAGCTTTTTAGGTATAATAATAATACTACAGGTACCACACGTAGGCGCAACCACCCTATGGGACCCACGGGACGCGTCCCCCCAACTTTTGAGTGGTCCCCTAACTTTATTATTATGGTCCTCCCCGACTTTTAGGACGTGATTGCACCTATGGTACCACAATCATCATCGTCGTCGTCATCATCATCAGATCCTGACGTCAGCCATTTGGTGGTGATAGGTGTGAATAAATTATATCCATTGTCCTAGGTCCCCTAGGACCTAGATCATTTGTCGATTTCATTAGCCAGTTCTGATCCAAATAATTTTCACATCATTTTGCCTTTGCATGTGAAACCAACTGTCAGGTTTTTGCAAATCAAATGCTCAGTTCGTGTGTGTGTGTGCGTTCTGTCGTGCGTGTTTGTGCGTGTGTGTGCGTGTGTGTGCGTGCGTGCGTGCGTGTAGATTTAGCGACTAATTAATTAACACTGTAGCAGGCTTGCAAACTTAGCCGTCATTTTCGATAACAGTCATGATGACCTGTATTATCAAAACCAAAGGACCCAACTCGTCACTATCACGAGAGACAAAGTAGGCAAGACCTTGACATGATAACACACTGATTAGGCCGAGATCAGGCAGAATTCTTGATCTCATTTCAAACAATGGCATAACAATGAGAGAAGTCGGCTGATGGTCGAAAGTTCGTTGGTCCAATCAGATGACGACGAGATAGCAAAGAACAAGTTCTAGCGTAGCCCCAGAAACGTTGACATGTAAACTCTAAACTGATCTGGACTCTGGCCGCCATCTTCAGGGCTCAGTTCCAATAGCACCCCACAGAACTGTCAGGCCCATCTCACACTTTAAACGATTAAAACGAGCACACATATGAAAAACTAACATCTAGTCTTGCCAGTGGCGTCGCCACGGAGTGGTTGGAATCACCCCTCCCGTTTCTGAAATATAATTATGACCCACATAATTGTTTGAATCCGTTGCGTTTTCATTCGAGTATTGGTGTTGGAGGGGGACCAGCAATAGTGACCTAGACTCCTATAGTCATTGAACAATTTTCATAACCACCCCACTTTCTAAGGACTGGTTATGCCTCTGAGTCCTGCAGAAATGTATTGTCGTCCAGCCTTGGTTTATATTTAAATAACTTACATAGTGCCCCCTCAAGCCGCCAACCCAGAGGCGCTCTCAGTCCAGCCACGCTGATACAAAATAAGTAGAACGCAAATTAATCATCCTAGCCAGCCGAAACATGCTCGACCTTTTGTCTAATCTAACTAGGCCTGCCTTCCTGAATAATGATTGCATGTACAGCACAGCAACTTCTACAAAATCAATTACCGTTATGAGGACGCCCGTACGAAAGCATCGAGAAAAACAGCGATATAAATAACCGGGCCTCAGCGAGCGGGCCAAACGGCAAATAGTTGGTTTTCTTAGTGTAGAATTGTTCAAATTGTATGTACAAGCAAAAGAATGACATTTTTGGAATCAGGAAACAAAGCTGATCAAAACCTGATATACGAACATCCTGAGAAAAAGAAAAAAATAAATCGACTTTTCCAACTCAGAGATCCTTCCTGCTCATCAAACAATTTTGAGGACGGTTTCGACTTGATCACCTCCGAATTGGCTGAAAATGTAATCACACGTTCCAATATGCAATGGATTTGAAACTTCAAAATATTCTTTAAATACTTTAAATACTTCCCAAAATATCTTAACTTTCGTGATCCCACACTCCAAAGGCATTCTGCAAAACTTCGGGATGTCCACTCTCTAAAATTTGTTATCTCCAGTTCTGCCACATCAATTTAAGTTGTTTTATTTTTACATGTACAGTTTCTTTCATAGATTCCAAAAATATAACTTTTATTATTGTGTGTCTTGTATTTTCAGCTACATTAAATGTCAAAGATGCTTCATATGCTATGTCTTCATTCCGCAATATTCAGTGATCTACATGTAATTCTGCATCTCCATATAGGCTTTATCAGGTGCATGTATTTGTATACTGTTTATGTGGATGGCAGTTACTTGGAAAAAGTTGCATTTCTGATAGATAAATTGATAAACAAATGTTTTCCTTATGATATCAGTACCAAAATTGTCAATACAATGTGATCATTTTAATATAAATGAAATACAACTAAGCTATTTTTTATAACAATTACAGTTAACATAAACTTTTCTTAATCATAATCAAGTGAAACTATTAATAGTCATTGGTGGTCTATTAAACTGCATACTATTAAATAAGATGATACAATAACATCCTGAGAAATAAATAGAGAAATTGAATTTGCTGCTCAATACATTGATTCCTGCAAGTTTGTACTTTTTTCTTAAAGTTGCAAATCTTCAAATATTATGAAATTTCAGACATAGACATGTTCACATACAAATTTATAAATTTCTTGTGGAATTTAGCTGTTAATGTATCATTGTATAGCCCATCCTCATTTATCCAGGCTTTGGACTGGCACTGTTAACTAACACATTACTAATGTAGTTAACAGTGGCTGAGTTAACTATTTATTTTTTTGGTTTTTGTATTTTTTTACATTTAAGATATTTTGTATTTTTGTTTTGTAGCATTTTCTGTGCAAATGTCACATGTATAATTATCTACTATTTGCCATCTGAGTTAGATTAATGACATGTGGACTCATTTAGACTAATTCTCTCGTGCACTCACCATCACACTCACACAAAGCTGTGCATAGAAGACTGGCTTTCAAACATTTACACCTCCTAGTTGTGCAACCTTTCTTACATGCACAATGTATCAATTCGCTACAAATTTTGGATGCCTCTGGAAGCATTCCCCACAAAGGAGTCCAGCTATTACTGTCTTTTGCCCATCCCCATTGACCAGGGTTGTGCAGCTGGGGTTGTTTACTTAGGCAATGACCCCAACAGTGGACCCCTTGAAGAACAGTTCTTTTGACGTGCTGAATGAAAGCATCAGATGTAGGAGGTAATGATTCGAGTGTCCGTGATTTCTTGGTAAAGAGATGTTTACGTGCTGTATTAAGGTCAGTGCAATCACTAGTTCTGTCATACATGATAATGACAAACCGTTCTAACACTGCTAAAGTTGCCTCATCAATATCAACTGTCACTTCACACAGATTCAAGAATGCTTCAGTGACCACTGGGTATGAATTCCAGGCCTCCCAGGCTGTTTTTTTGCCTCTACTGGCAAAACTTGAAACTGTGTCACATCCTGTAAAACAGTGAAATACTGGCATTGCTTTACACTTGTCAGGACCAAGGGAATTGGACAAATCATGAACTGCAATTAAGCGACTACTCTTTCCAGTGCCAAAATGGATCCAAAGTTCATCTATTTGTAAACCCTGAAAGTATGCAAGTGCCAGAACGACAACATCAGTATCAACTGTTCTTATTGCAATTTGTTTTGAACCAGTTTGAGCAGCATGTAGACAGTGAAGGATCAGGCGAGTGTCGGCCTCTTCATGAGTGCATGGATCAATGGTACTGATGTCAGGAGTTGCACTGCAGCATCTAACATGAGCGTCATAAGTTACAAAAATCAACTTTTAGCGCTTGTCTCACCCTGCAAATCTACTTTACTTTCAGACTCAGTTGGAAGCGTATGAATCACATTCTTGCGCTTACGAAGACGATCAAGTGCACATGGATGCAACAAACTTCTGCACTTTTCATGCCAGGAGGCATTATGTCTCAGGCAAGTAGATGCAATGCCATCACCCTCATCCCAAGCGGTAACAGGCAGTCCAGATGGCAAATCTCCTATTTCAAAGAAACCTAAAACAGCCTTTTCAAGGCTTACATAACCAACGCCAATGTCATTCCTTTTAGAATTAGCAGGGCAAATGGTTTTGACTCTATCCAGGACCCTCTGACAAAACATGCATTTACTCCAATCAAACGTACTCACTGGACAATCCATCGCTGAGTTTGCATGTTGCACACTTCGATACAATGTTATTATGAGAAGAAGTCAAGCAAAATTAATTAATGACAACAGAGGTAATTAAACAGTTTACTCCTGAAATTGTGATATTTCACGACAGCGCAAGCGTAACTAGAAAACAAACTGGTAACCATATCAACGCACTGCGCGTCAAAACACGGAAATCTGCACCACACTTAGCCCAATTGCGCATAACGTAGCCCAAAAGACGGCGTTGTCATCTTCTACAAAAATGAATAAATTTCATTATTTGAAAATATATTTACAGGTGTTCGTATACCAGGATACTTTTTAAATTTCTCAACCTTTAAAAATGGAAAGTTTGTTGCTTGTACATATCAGTTGAACAATCCGGGAGCTTTCTGTCTTTTATTGCCTGCACTAAAAGCCTTGACCCACTTGCAAAGCGATATAAACAAACTCCCGCGCTGCGCCCGGCTGAGAGCGGCGGGCTAGCATAGCAACGACGCGGCCTCGTTCGGCGGCAAGTCCCACGGTCGTGATGGCGATTCACGTTTGCTTGCCTATTAGTATTATTAATATTATTATTAATATTATTATTATTATTGTGCATTGATTCGGTTCAATAACGAATTGCAGTAAAGAAACTTAAGAAAGGTGAGGAACTACTGCCTACTTTTACGAGAACATTCCGCGCGGCTTCGGGCGAAACAAAGCCAGGGCGTGGTACAGTTTCGAGAAGGGACAAAAACATACCTGGGACGTCGCTAGATGGAACGGTGTCTTACCGTTCGGAACCTCCCAGAATATTAACTGTTATTAGGTGGTAAATCATGGGACCCAGATGTATTGTATTGTATCTGACAACTTATAAAGCGCTTCTTGCAGCAGCAACCTTTCAGAAGCGCTCCCAATGCGTGCATCCCCGAGAGGAAAGGCAGGTTTTGAGACGAGAGAAAGATGACGAAAGACTACCAGAGCGAACGGATGGAGGTAGACTGTCTATTTTGTACAGTGTAAGCGTTTAATGTGCAGTTAAAATAAGTAACCTTTACCGCAAGTTATACAACTTATACCTGGCTCACTTTCAGACACCTAGTGCTGCATAAGAAATCCTTGATCATTCAAACTGTACAAATATATATATACAAAAATTGGGATACCATGGGATAATGCTTGTTCCAAGGCCTGGCCTGTTAATAGACATAGATATTCCATAGACTTGATCAAGACAGTCATATTTAAAAAACACATTATTCTAAATCCAAAATCACATGTGTATATAAACATATATATATCATTATATACATACATATATATATATACATACACACATATAAGTAGGTCAGTTATTTCTTTATTACTCCAGGTGCAAACGCACAACGGGACATAGAACATCATTATAATAACACATCGAAGTAACAATTGGTAATAAATATAAGGTGCAAATCAAATCACAAATGAAAAAAATAAAATATTAGCTCGTCAAACAAGTCATCCATATAGCAATATGGTGATAAATCACATTCCAATCACAGCATGGTATCTCTAGACATTGGCCTCTATGTTCAAGTTATTTATCCAGACCTCTATGCAGTAGATTATCTGAGCGAGGCCATAGGGAGTATCCAGTTACTCGTTCTGGCTGGAGAAGGTCATGGAGAACATGGCTAAAAGGTCAGAATGAATAAATCCTCAACCTGCAGGATACCCGCGTATGAAGCCACAAAAAAACATGTCTAAATAAGAAAAAATGCATACATTAAGACCGGAGAGAGGCTGTGCCTGAGACGGAGGTCACCATGACCAACAAACAGAATAAGTAGGCTACGGCAGTCTTGTATGTAGCCGCACTGCATTTTTCATCAACATTGATTTATAGGACCTGGCTGTTGTCAGCAAAAGGGCATCACGGACGAATATCAGACAATAGTCATTCAAGGACATTCTTCTCTTGGCGTTTTTCTATTTGCTCCTTTGCAAAGTTGATTTCCTATTTCTTAACTGAGCATACTCGTTTGCTTTTTAATCAATTTATTTGCACTAAAGCGCTAATGTTGCCAACGATACACAATGTGAAACTGAGGAATTTACATTTAGAAACCTCTGTGTAAAACACCCACGTTCTTAATTATTCGCTCTGCACTTTAAAGTTCTCGCTAAAAATTTTAACCTTGAATTTTTGCCTCCTCTTGCAAAAATGTCTGTGGGCGCCCACGCCTTGCATGGCTGTTGACAGTTAAATTCGACTCCTGTAATAACTTGTCATATCATCCGTTCATTGCTGATTTTAATCATACTGCACTGCGTCAGTTTGAAAGAAACAAAAGAGGACAATAGTATCGTTATTAGTCTGTATAATCGTTGTGGGTACGATATCCAAACTCGAAATGCCGCTCGACCACCACTTAATCTAGCGCTGTGGATCACCAGCTCAGGTCAACAAGCTCTTCAACTCTGATTTTCATGTTCCTATCAGCCGAGGAGCAGCGTCTAGGCTACACGAAAAACAGGCCCGCGTTCACCTCAAGGCAAAACCAAAGGTTACAATGCATCTAACAGTGGGTGGATTGCCTGGATTGACCTTAATGGACTAAGAACGTATTCTTAGTCCATTAAGGTCAATCTAGGCTACCACCCTATAGCCAACCACAGCGATCGTCGACGATCAAGATTCAAGACTGTTCGACAGAGCAACTCTGCCAGTGCCAGTCCAAAGCCTGGATAAAGGAGGAGGGCGTCGCTAATGATCTTTGTTATCACATAGTGACGTTAAACTGCAACTACCACTACTACTTGGCATAGTTCTGTGAGTTGTGAGCATTGTCAGTCTATCAACGCTGCGTAATAATGAACATGATTAGCGTCTGCCCTCCTCCGTTCATCCAGGTTTAGACTGGCACCATACGGAAATAAAGCAGTGGCCGAGTTCAAATGTGGTCTGGGGTCAATTAGTAGGACATAATATGTCCTACTAATTGACCCCACATAATTATTATGGACACCTTGCAGGTTGTCATACAGTTAATTCGACTGGGGCTGTCAAGCTTGTCACTGTCTGCTACTACTATCACGTAATCCTACGGCTTACTTGCCAGTTTTAATAAGCACATATTTAATCATCATTACCATCATCATCAAGTTTTTGTATACACATAAATTACTAATTCTGCCCATAGTAGGCCAGGCTAGTATTATATCTAAGAGATCATACAAGCTGTAACATAAAGTTCATAATGAGGCCCATTGACTTCACTTAGAGCCAATTTCAAAAGATGTTGGATTGCCATAATGCTTGTAAGAAGCAATGTGTGCCTTCATGACTGTACTGAATGAATTAAAATGTCATTTGAGGCTAAAACTTGCCATTTATAGTTGCATACATAAGAAGAAGAAGAGCATTTCGTTACTTAATTTGACTTTGAGAGAACATCATAGGTATGGAGTATTACCAGTCATCATTTTATTAGCAGCATAATATGCAGGTTGGTGGCCAGTCCACTCCCTCACCATCCGAACGTCTAGCTAACAACGTACCATCAGCGTACTCATTTCAACTGAGTTGTGGCTAGGGGGTGCATGTGGAGGTGAAATCTTACGGAAATTTCTGCCCTGTTGGGATTTGAATGAAATTTCTGCCCTGTTGGGATTTGAATGAAATTTCTGCCCTGTTGGGATTTGAACCCTCGAACGTCTCTCGTACGACACAATCCAGCAGCCTGACCACTACAACTTCGTGCATTCCTTTCAAATACCGTACTGCTGAAATCAGAATTCAACCAATCGTAATCGTAATCTCCAAATTTCCAAAGCGTCACTCAAAAGCCAAGCGCAGGGCACCAGCTTATTCACGAGTGCTGCCTCAGTCACAATCGACTCAATATTTTACCATAAATCACCATGGTCAGTAACCTTCCTAACAGAAAGTAACTAATTACTAATCCAAGTTATATAGAAAGAACACATAATGTCTAACTGTGTTTCATTCAATTAAAGTGTCAATCTTCGTCCTACTCCTACAAAGAGTATTGACTCGCAACACATGTTATTTAAGAAATTAAACAATCAAGGTCACTGTCAGAGCTCAGCTTTTTAACGCCATAATTTCTGCAGTGTGAAAATCTCACGAGTAGGCGTGTGCACGTTCAAGGACACTTGGAAATGTTGTATCTACATACTAAAAACTGCCTACTCTCTTGGGCATGGCTTACTGCTGAACACAAGAGAGTGTGGCTTCTGTTTACACGAGAATGTTTCAAGTTCCGAACTGATGGTTCGTTCATCGGCGAGCCATAATATCTGCACCCCTTCACCGAAAGTTCATTGACACCGTTTATCAAAACGCAATGACACCTTGCACCAAAGCAACACATCACAACATGCTCTCAAACCGATCGATCTACAAAAACCTCAAGGCCTCGACATCTACATAATTTATATTATCAAAACAAACCGAATCGAAAACCTGATCTTAGTCGTTTTCCGAAAATTCCAGAACTAAAGGCATGATGTAGAACAACAAACACACACATACACATGACTATCACCAGAGCACGTAAACAAACCCATCGTGTAGTATAGATAACAAGTCATGTATCAACCTTACCTTTGCACTTCGATATTTTCTCGCCTGCTTTTTGACATCTTGGCGACTTTCTCGCGCTGCGATGACTTAGCGCCGTCCATTGATACTTCGTACGATAAAACAGCTTCCGTAAACGAAGATAAATGAGGGAAAATCTGAAGAAAACCGCGATATTCCACGCCTAAACTACATAACTAAGCGCTCCGTGAAGAAACGATGAGGCCTCGTTTGAGTTGCACATCTAAAGATAGACGCGCTCACCCAACTCCACGCCGATCAGTGAAGCTTTGCAAAGGATAAATCGCATTGAGTTGGATGTTGATCAACGGCCCTCCTTTTTACCGATAAGGGCCAGTAAGGCTTTTTGACGTGCAGTTGTACACAAAATGTGCAGTTCTGAATGGATTTGTGCTGTTCTAGAAGCACTTATGCACAGTTAAAGCTAGCAGAAACTAGCCATTGTCCTCCGATTGGAAGTAATTTACCATGGAAGATGGGAAAGGAAAGAAGGAGTTGTGCAGTTCTAAAACTTCCTTTAAAAACAGCTCTGAGGGCCAGTAATTAGTTAAACATCTATGGCACCAGTAACGCAAAGCTTCGTGTTAGTCATGTAATTAATTAGTCGTGATCATAACACCGGTTCTAGTATACTTTCTCAATGCGTATGTAAAACGCCTTCGTACTCTCACTTGGTGCGAATTGACTTTTCTCAAGGTCTACAGTGGCTGCGGCTGTCAGGCACATGCCTTGCCTTCGTAGCCCGTCATCGCGAGACCGTTTGCAGACTGGCGTCCGAATCACTGTGTTTGGCTCGATTCAGCGGCGCAAGGTGGCAGACGATCTGAAGGCGCCGCCACACGACGACAACGGGGGTGGGGTGGAAACCTTGACCCTGTTGCAAAGGCCTAGCAACAACAAACGACTGTGAGTCTGTGACTCACCCTTATCAGGTTAGGATTTTTTGGCGGTTTCACTGAAGACTTAATAAAATATGGGCTTGACTGTGTAAAACAAACACTTGGCTGACTTTGGTTTTATAAGCAGCCTTCAATTAGGCCATTGGAAACTTTTTCTTAATCATCGTGCAGACGTGTCGAGCTCTGTAACCATTTCAAACTGTAGCCTATACATTATTTGTTATATCCAAGTCCAACTACCTGATTTTATATGCTTTCATCAGTTCTGCATGTCAAGTACAGTTCGAGATTTCTTTTGTTTCCGCGATAAATATTGTCGCTCAAGCTAGACCCGTAATATTAGGATTTAGCCTATCGGACCAATTTGGATTTAGGCCTAAGGGCAACTCTTTTGTGAACAGATTGACCCTCTAAGTCTATTAACCACGAGTAAACCATGCCCGATAGGGGATGTTGTTGCATGATTATAAGATCTGAGATCCATATTCGATGGGAATCCGCATAGGCATGGGCGGAGTTTATCAGGGGCTAGTTAGCCCTCCCCCCAGAATCTGGGTTAGCTCCCCCCTCCCCAAGAACGGAACCAGACTCCGCCAATGTCCATAGGCCTACATGGACCGCGTTGAAAACAAGTTCGATAGAGATCCTTCCATGAACCTATTGGACCTGAATTCAATATAAATTTTATCCATTCAATGCATAATTTTATATAGTTTTGCTTTTACGTGTCGTGTTTTTTTACGCATGTAGGCTAAACCAGAGTGCGTTTTGCGGCTGATACAATAAAGAATATAATTACTTACTTTTACGTCATGGACCATTTGGAACCCACTTCCCAGAATTCGTACGGGGCCATTACATCAACAATAATCAATATTACGCCTACAGTAACACTGTAACAGGAGTCGAATATAACTGTAGGCCTGTATACTATAGTTATATATAGGGCATACATGCAAGTTTCACTAGCCTAGTTAGTGGCATTCGTCTGTTGGATACAACGGACTGCGGTTCAAGCCCCGGGTTGCGAGTTAACATTTAGAGATTTAGATATCTCAGGCTAGCACGCATGGGACGCGGTGGCGCAAGCTGCTGCGGAGCGACCTTGGGCAAGTTGCTTACCCATCATTGTCTGTGGGGAAGGCAACGGGAAACCACCTCACTCATCTCATCCCCAGGGACGTAAACATGGTCGGAGACCTAGGGGGGACAGGGGGGGACGGTCCCCCCCCAATGAATGTGGTGGGGGGACGGTCCATGTATCCGTCCCCCCCCCCCCAATCGTCAAGTGTCAGGACATGAACACTTGATAAACAGACTGCAGGCGACTGACGACGTTACAATGTTAGAAGAAGAGATTTTCGAACAAATTACTAAAAAAAACTGTTCAACGCAATAAGAGCGATGCCATAATAGAACCGGTATTGATACATAGTCCTTTTTGAAAACACCTTCCTTGGACACCCTTAATTCTTTCTCTATGATGCTATGTAAAGGTAGTAAACTTACAGAATTCAAATAATTTTGTTTTACCTATCAAATAATTAGAAAACATTGAACAAAATAATAATATTGAACAAAATAATCTTCTAACAAAATAATCGTCGAACAAACCTCTCGATCTAATCATGGATTGAGTTTAATTTTAACTTAACTAGTCAAGATAACTCGACAAGATAAGATCGGTTTAATTCAGATCTATAATTAAATCACAACCAATTAATAGGATAATAATTGAAACCATCTAATTTTCGATTCGCTCACTAAATTCCATCAAATTTTTCCCATCTTGTTCGTCCCCCACAAGACTGTAGCCAGGATTTGATTTAGGGGACGTTCCTTCGGCGTAGAATTTCTGACGACCATGTTGTAGTCGTCCAAATTTCTGAAAACACCTTTTTTAGTTGTCACAATTTCTAGAGACACTATTTCGCTTTTTTGTCGTCAAAATTTTTGAAAACATTTTTTTTAGTTGTCACAATCTCTTGAGACTTTTTCACCTTTTTAATTGTCCAAATTTCTGAAGACACCTTTTTTAGTTGTCAAAATTTCTATAAATATTGTCTTATTCGTCAAAATTTCTGAGTACACCTTTTTTAGTCGTTAAAATTTTTATACATATTGTTTTTTTCGTCAAAATTTCTGAATACACCTATTTAGTCGTCAAAATTTTTATACACCTTGTTTTAGTCGTCAAAATTTCTGGACTTTTTAACCATCAGTATTTCTAAAGACACCTTTTCTCAATATTTCTGAATAAACCTTTTTTAAGTCTGTCAAAATTACCGAAAACACCTTTTTTAGTTGTCACAATTTCTGGCGACACCTTTTCACCTCTTTTTACTGTCAAAATTTCAATACACCTTGTTTTATTCGTCAAAATTTCTGAAGACACCTTTTTTAGTCGTCAAAATTTCTATACACCTTGTTTTAGTCGTCACAATTTCTGGACTTTTTTAATTAACACTTTCTATAGACACCTTTTTAGTCATTAAAAGTTCTGAATAAACTTTTTTTTAGGTCTATCAAAAGTTCTGAAGACACCTTTTTTAGTAGTCAAATTTTTTTTTAGTCGTTACATGGTTTTCGGCCGCTGGTCCGTCCCCCCCAAAGTTCGGGCCAGGTCTCCGCCTATGGACGTAAAGCCAATGAACCTGCCTCCGGGCAGAGAACCATCATCATCATCATCATGCAAGCTTCATCACGTCCTAATACTTTTACCGTCGTCATCTAGCGAATGATAGGCTGAGTGGAAATGATAGGCAGAGTGCAACTTTTGAGAGTTGCGAGAATCGATCCAGCTTCCTATTTGATGTCTGCTCTTCATGCCAGGGATTTTTACCATTACTTTATGAACCCCCTCTTTTTCACTCCCGTGCCATGGCGGGTCCTTCGACGCTTGTTTAGCGCCTTCACAAGAACCTCTGGAGGATCGATGTTTCGTGGAAACTAGCCGATGGTTCAATCGATTTCAGTCACACTATAGTTCGCCGAAACAGATATTGCGCAGCCGGTGTCATGGTGGCTTCCCACGCGAATATGATTTGACCGACTATGCATCATGCTATGCATAGTTCTATGGTCTAAAAATTTCGAGCGCACGCCAAGGTCAGTGTTATGTTTACTGTTTAGGTTGTTATTAATTTCGACATGTAGGCTAGGTTAGATTGTAGAGATAAAAAATAGCAAAAACATCATGACTTCCAACCATATGATTTCCATTTACAGCACTAATTAAAATATCTTTTTATATAAATGAAATTGGGAAAATTTCGGACGTTATATTTTCGGATCTTCTTCGATGAAACGTAGGCTATTATAAGTCACGTTCAAGGTTGTGCTGACGCAGGCTACAGAAGCAGGAAGTAGGCCTTTGGACATAAGAGCGACATTTTTGGAGAGAGTATTCCAGCGTAAAAGAGTCTTGAGGAAAAGTTTAAACCCAGACAGGGCACTCTGTGGGCGCACAAAACACGAAAACGGTTTTTCTGACCACTGGTTATCAGTGTCACCACCAATGATATTATCAGAAGATAATTATAATCATAGCTTTAATGACTAATTTTTGGGAATTTGGAGTCAGTGGTTCGTTGATGGACCTGTTGATAATCTGACAGACTCCGTATTTATCAATTTGATTGTCATCTTGTTATAGCCCGGTCAATTAAGTCTTGAACCCGCTCATTTACTATGGCAAGCAATTTTTTGCACGAAAAGTTTTGAAATAGACTAAAGAATGTGTGGTAGAAATCCTAATAAAAAGCGATATGGGGAAATATTTAAAATTTGACATTTATTTGTAAGCAGCAATGATGCCACAGCTGGGTTTTTCCACTAGATCTGTTTTTTTGCCTTCGTCTGGGTTTCTAGGTTTTCTAGACAAAATCTGGGTTTATTTGAGCTAGCTAGCTGGACATGTTGTATTTGCAAGTTACAACACATGAATATTCTGTGAAATTAAAAGAAAAATGGTGATAAATAATGTTTGCTTCACTAAATTTCATTTGAAACTTCACAATCGCCCTACACCGTGGGCCGCTGAGCGTGCGCACCACATAGGCTAGGCCTAATAATATTATTAGATTCAGCTTACAATCAATATGGATACTGAGTCTCTAACAACTTTGGCAATTTATATTTTTCGGTAGTTAAAAGTTATAAACGACATTTGATTACCAAAATCAAACTTAATTTGAGCAAAGGTATTAGAATCGCTAATATAAATAGTCTGTGGTTTTCTGGGTTATTTTGTAAGATAAGCTGGGTTTATTTTTGAAACCTTAGTGGCAACACTTGGTGAGCATACTGGTCAAAAATGAATTGACGATAAATTCTTTAATTATCTAACAACTTCTCCGGGTACTTTGACAAAACTTACTTAAATGTTGCACAATAAACAATTTCTTGCTTACTCTATGAAATAAAGTAAATTTTAGTCCCATATGACCGAACCACCGAACGCAATCCCGCCGCGCCCGTAAGCAAAACAGCTTCGGAAATGTCGCGATAAAGTCCCACAATATTTAACGATTTAAACATATTTCCCCATGTTTGAATTTGTTAGGATTTTTACTGCAGTTTAGTATGGTATTTACGTACAATATTCTGCCAAAAAAGGTCTGCCATAGTAAATGAGTGGGTTCATGATGAATTTCCCGTGTTTTTGACTGGCCTATTAAGTGACTTCTCAGTGACGTACAGCTGCGCTGGTACCCTGTTTATTTTTTAAATAGTAATAAAAATGATCATCTGGCAATATGAAGGCTATTTGATAACAATTATTTGAGATGAGAATTAATAAAATCGTGTTTTTGCTACTTTTTGCGGCGTTACGTCTTTGAAACGTCAAAAAATGGGGGTGGCCTCATTAAAAATGATGTAACTTTTGTTCTGTTTCAAACATTTTGATGAAATTTGGCCATCATGTGTGGATATGAATTGTCTTTAATCGTGTAAAATTTCATTTCGATATTCTTACTTCTGGCCAAGATATTGGCCAGAATACTTGAGTTGATTTTTTGTTACTTTTTGTTGCGTCCGATTTTTGAATCGTCAAAAACCGGTGGGTGGCTTCACTAAAAGTGGCATAACTTTTGTTGTGTTTGAAATATTTTAATGAAATCTGGCCATATGGTGTAAATATGAATTGTCTTCAAGACTGTAAAATTTCATTTCGAAATTCTTACTTTTGGTGAAGATATTGGCAAAAATCTTAGGGGGGGTCTTTTTTTTGCCCACCCTGTACATGTTTGCTTTTTTTACACAATGCGAGGCATGAATGAACATTGAACAAGGAAGCGCTAAGTTTTCAATTTAGGTCCATCTAGTTCAGCCCTTTGGAACTTGATCTGGAACCTGTATTTGCACCACTACCCATATCGATTTTGTTTTGACCAAGCGCCTGTGAATAAGCTGGTTCCCTCATCTTCACTTTTTAACACTGCACAAATCCAATGATTATTGATGTTGTCACTGTGATCGCTTTCGCTCTTAGTACACAAAATCCTATCCAGTGCATGCAGACATGTCTGAACTATGACCTGGCACACAAAAACTCAGCGAGACGAATGTAAGGAAACCCTTAGCCGATTTTGATTCAATTTAAGACGAGCAAATAAACAAGTCTCCATGAAGCCATATCGTGTTTGGTCGAGACATATCTCACGAAAGCCATATCGTGTTTGGTGCGGATAGGTCTTGAGACTTACATGAACGAGACTCTGAAGCCATATAGCATGTATAATTATGTAACCCGTGTCCACAATGTTGGCATAGCTTTGCCGACAGCCGCATGATGTGACTTGGCGGCAATGGTATGCATAGAAAACTAGCAACAAGAGACTTGTAACAACACTAAAATTGTCATCACTGCTTGTTTACGTACCAAATTCTGTCAAATTCTACGGTAGGCTAGAAATTTTGACTGTAAATAAGTAAGAACGAATGTTGTGTTAAAATAAAGGCACAACAAATTGTTAGAAAGTCAAATCTCGAAAGTCCTCTAGGAAGTCTGCTACTGTTGTGCAAATCGGTTAGCTACTCATCGCTGATCGAACACACACAAGTATTGTAAACTGCAATACAGATTTTTGTACGAAATGTTAGGCCAGCAATGCCAGTTTTCATGTTTTTCATGGTTAAATATGTCCAATTCTTAATTCTCTTAAGCAGTGACAAGTTTGTATTACAATCATTACACGACAAGACTCTCAGTTCATATACCAATGTTGCACTCTTTTAAATTAAGATGTAATATATACATACCAGACTACATACATTCATACAACTAGTGCACCAAAGAACACACTTCCTTAACTAAACCCTGGGCACCATACATACATATATATCCGAAATAAACCAATTACTCCGCTACACAAACTGGAACTCCTCTTATTTCTCGTCACTTTGGTCCGAGCATGTTCTGCGGTTTGACCCACTCGTCGAACTCCTCAGCGCTCACCAACTCCAAACGAGTCGCAGCTTCCTTGAGCGTCAGACCATTTTTATGCGCATATTTCGCGATCTGCGTGGCCTTGTCGTAACCAATGCGTGGATTCAGCGCGGTCACCAACATCAGGGATTCGTCAACGTTCTTCGAAATGCGTTCGAGGTTCGGCTGGATCCCACAGACGCAGTTCGCAGAGAACGATTTGCAGACGCCACCAAGAAGTCGAATCGAGTGAAGGACGTTGCGGATGATCATTGGCTTGAAGACATTCAACTCGAAATGACCGTTGCTACCGCCAACTGTTACCGCCTGGTGGTTCCCGAAGACCTGTGCCGCTACCATGGTAACGGCCTCGCACTGCGTCGGATTAACTTTACCTGAAAAATTATAATTATTATCCAGTGGCATAGCCAGGAATTTCTGATGGGAGAGGGGTTTTATGGCCGGATGCTTGCTTTTTCTTATATAATTGGACAAATAACCTTTAAAAAAGTTTTTCCCTAAGCCGATGGGGGTTTTTATCCACCAAATCCCCCTTGGCTACGCCATTGTTATTATCATTATTAATGTAAAATAACGTAATTAGTCATTTCTGTAGCTCACAGCCATTGGCATTCAGTAGGGCTCCCGGGGCAAGAACCACCCCTCGCACCTGAGAGAAAATATAGGTCATACAAAGAGAAATGTAGATGGTGATTTACAAAGAAGAATCACATGCAGAGTGCAGGGATGGGAATTCCATAAGAATGGCCCAATGATGGTTAAGGATAGAGTTTGAGCAATAGTGGTCCTGGCTTGTGGGACAAACAAGTCAAACCTGTTCAGAGAACGGAGAGGTCGATGAGAAGATGCAGAAAGAGGAAAACAAATGAGATCACTACGATAATAATTATTAAGTTTGCAGCCTGTGCACATTCACACCGAAATGTGCATACATCTACCAAACCAGAGAGTCAACCACCAGTAGAAGATGCAGTTACGATATCAAAAGCCTAACCATATGTCATTCATGCCAAAAATTGCGACCTCGTACATTTTGTGGAGCCCACCCCATGCATACGCCAACTAAGCATCTCAGTGATTATGCCACTGCCACTATCTAACGACAAAGCATATCCCCGACCACTGTTCGTTCAGCCAACTCAGATTGAGGCTTTTGAATCTTTCACACGTATCTCTTCTCTTGCTTTCTTGCGTTTGTAACGGCGCCCTTGTGACCGCACGTGCCGTGTTATGACGCCATAGAGATTGTCGTCATTACTATTATCAAAGCATAAGTCAATGGCAGCGGGCAATTATTGTGATTGAAGGACATGTTTAAGGTCTCCACGCAGCAACAGGGATGTTTCAACCCCCAAACTACGCTCCACATACAAATCGCTCCAACCAACCGGCTTCCCTCCATGCACAGATTAGCTTACATCCAGTGTTGCCACTGAGGTTTCAGAAGAAAAAAAAAGATTTGCTTGAGAAAAAACCCAGAAAAACCCAGACCATCATCCGGCCGAAAAGTCAAGAAAATTTTCTATTTTCGTCGGCAAAAAAGTTGATGACTTTTTTGTTTTTTTTAGTTGTCCGGCCGAAAAAGTCAAGAAAATTTTCTATTTTCGCCGGAGTTAATGACCTTTTTTTTGTTGTCAGGCCGAAAAAGTCAAAAAAATGTACAATTTTCAACTCACCAAAAAACCTAGATTTTCACGCAAAAAAAACAGAAACCCAGACGAAGACGAAAAACCCAGATCTAGTGGAAAAAACCCAGCTGTGGCATCACTGCTTACATCGGAGACCAGCGGCTTACATCGCATGATTACAGCGACCAAGTTCATTCTCCCCAAGACCTAATTCCCCGAAGCGACGACTCGCCTCGCCGCTAATCGGCTTCCGAGTATTAAACTTTGAGCAATTATCGACGCCGGCCACATTAGTTTGTTTACCTGGCATGATGCTGCTGCCCGGTTCATTCTCCGGAAGAATCAGTTCGCCGAGGCCACACCTCGGTCCAGATCCGAGCAGGCGGATGTCGTTCGCAATCTTCATAAGGCTGCACGCAAGGACGTTCAGCGACCCGCTCACTTCGACCATCGTGTCGTTGCACGCCAACGACTCGAACTTGTTTGGTGCTGAGACGAAAGGAAGACCTTCGGAAACAATTGACAGGAGAAATTCCAGAAACAATGAAAAATAAACATGGATTTTTACTTAAATGATGAATTATGTTCCTAAAAATATGCTATATAATATAAAATATTTACCAATATTAGAAGAGATATTATTGTTTCTGTTGTATACAGGTGTTTCGGTAGCAACTAGTTGTTTTATTGTGGCTGGGCTGGGAGCGCCTCTGAGTAAATTATGAAAACGAGTAACAAAATAGCAATAAATGGCTTTAAATAGAAAATGGCTATTAAAAGCAGAAAATATTGGTAAATTACAAGTTACGAAATGCATGATAATTATCAAAGCAAGCACAGTTTTTTATTAACATGATAGCCACTGGCAGCATGTGGAACAATCAAAGCATGCATGTGAAACCTGTTCTACAGTTAACTATTTATTGTCTCGCTGCAGGGTAAGAAAAGGAACGAGGTAATCTGAAAGATGCCACCACGAGTGGCATGTAATTGCTTCAATTAATTCAAAATATCAGAGGTCAGTTTGAGATGGTAGAGTCACATGATGAGAAGAGAGAATGAAAGCTGCATAAAGGTATTATGAGAATTATGAGGGCAGAGATGAATGTGGATGATGACGGCAGAAGGAGGAAGAGATGGGAAGACGTGACACAATAATTGTGACCTGAGGTGGTTTATCAGATTGAAGAAAGGAGATATTGGTGATGGAAACAGGAGGAGGAGAAGGATCTGTGTCCTCATCTGGAAGGGATTAATTCAAGCCGGAAGGCAAGCAAGAAAGACAGACATAGAGAGGGTAAGATAAAGAGAGAAGGAGATGGTGAGAGAGGGAGACAGAGAAAGACAGAAGGAAAAAGAAAAGATAGAGAGACAGAGAGAGAAAAAAAGACAGAGACTGAGCGTGAGAGAGAAAGAGACTGACACACACACACAGACGACAAAAACCTATCTTGATTGAATCATCAAAACTGAAGACACACAGCTGTCAGCTGGAAAGTGACAAATCAAATGAAGAAAAACACAAATTATCACCCAAAGACATCAAAGTCTCTAAGGACCAGGTGCATAATCACAACCAATCATCTGCCATCATCCAAGACAATGGTCTTTGAGTTCTGGTACGGTTACCTTATTGTACTGGTCAAAAAAGGCAATGTCCGTTAGCATGATATAATTATAAGCAAACCTGTCAACTCAGCAATCTTGTCTGCCGTCTTCTCGGCAAAGCCTCGGCGTGTATTTAATCCAGTTCCCACAGCAGTACCACCTGGCGACAAAAAATTCCGCACACGATTAGAAAATATCCAAAACTCAAAATTGGACTCCATTTTCTGCGATTGCAAAAAACTGCACTTCACGCACTGATGTCAAGATTTATTACCCTAAATTCTGCCACTGCTTGCACTTTGCAGTCTTGATCTGCCAGAAATAATTTTTTAATATCTTTACATTATATTTTTTGACCTGCTGAATGACAACGACCTGCTGAAATTGTATAGCCGTCCAGGGCTTTTTTAACATGCAGTTCTACACGAAATGTGCAGTTCTGTACAGTTAAAACTAGCTAAAACAGGTCATTGTTCTCCGATTGAATTTACCATGGATGATGGGAAAGTAAAGGAGTTGTGCAGTTCTAAAAATTCCTTAAAAACAGCCCTGTAGCGTCGCTACCATTGGTCACACTGAGAGCAACTCTGAATAGCTAGCAATGTAAGAGTTGCTCTATAAATTCTCATACATAATATGACTATAAAAAAATTCCTGTGCCCAGGTATTTCTATTATCACTTGTTATTTTTCAAGCAAAACAGGTTAATTGGTTCAAGAAACCTATAAAGTGGTTAATCAGTTCAGGAAAACTCTGTAAGGGTTTAATATTAATCCCAGAAAACCCTGTAAGGAGTTGATTAGTTCAGTAATAGCCTTAAAAGGGATATAAATGTGTTCAGGAAACCCTTTAAAAGGTAAATAAGTTTAGGGAACTCTTAGTCTTTAGAGAGTTAATTAGTTCAGGTTCCCACTTACACACTTCAACTCCATCCTTACTTGCAGTCCTAAATAAAATTAATTGTCAAATTATGCATTCATTTCATGCAAGAATCAGTTAACAAGTTCACGATTATATTACTTAATGTTACGTTTGTTATTTACATTACTTTACGACCTATTATTACCTGCAGCAAGCTGGTAGAGCCTTGGCAACGTCGATAGAATCCTGTCGATGCCGTTGGATATTTGCTGGACATATCCACTGAACTCCTGTCCCAGGGTCAACGGAGTGGCATCCTGAAACACAGAACATCCATCTATCCATCCATCCATGAATTTCATATAGCACTCTTAAAATTCAAAGAAGCAACTCTGGAGAGTTTTCTTAAAGGAGGGCGGGTGGGGAACTGCTATTTACATACACAACCTTGATTATGTTCATGAAAACAAAGTTCCTCCCGACCCACGCACGGCCAAGGAGGAAAGCCTTGAGTGTATTTGAGTGTATTAGAAGACGACTGTGTAATAACAAATATGATTAATATTGCCCTCCTCCTTTCTCCACACTTGGGACTGGCAATGCATGAGTATGAGCAGCAGTGGAGTTTCCTGAACACAGTCGTCACATTTATATGGTGCCTTTAAAACAAAACACCTCGGACGGACGTTCTCCCCGGCCTCACCACACAAAACAAGAAACACAAAAGATGTTTTCGTAAACATCATCAAGGTCGTGCATATAAATAGTGCTCGCTGTTGCAAGACAAATAAACTCCCAAGAGTTCCTCCCAACGTCACAACAAAAGGCTACAATGAAACAGTTGGATGCTGAAATACAGACGATGTTTTGATAACCGTTAATTGCACATTTTGTATGAATCTTATTAAAACATTTATATAGCGTCTTTTCAGCAGCACCGCTACAATTTGCCCCAGACATGATACACACAACACCATGGTCAACTACAACAGACTTCATTTACTGGTTAAAGAGCAAATGAAAATGTCAAGAAGCTCATTAAGAGTCTTCCGCAGAAAGAAAAGCTAGGTATAAAACATAATTGTGGTGCCTAAAATAACCCTGAATGTCAAACACCCGGTATTTCTCAAAGTTAAGTAAAGCAGATATTTTGATGAAATCATTTGTAGTTGCCTTGAGCTATCTGTCTAATATTCATTCAACACACTATACACTCCTTAAGTAACGACATTGCCGTGTTACGGCGCCACATAAATTGTCATTAATTACTATTATTATTGAACAATTACTCCAGTTCACTTGTAATTTTTTTTTTTCCAAACGAACGCATTTGTCTGAGTAAATAACGGACTCTGGATATTATACTGCTGTTGCCTGTATTAAAACTGCGCTGTGGATCAATAAAAGCAACTGATTGATTGATTTATTGTTTGGCAATTTAAGTGCATACTCGACAATATTTAATAACCAAAATACCACAACTCTGTCATACCTCTTTTTGCCAACCTATATCATTCACACCATTGCTATAAGTAGCATGACTTCTTGCCTTAACAGTAAACTCCACCACTGGTTGCACTTTTCCAGTGCCAGTCTCAAGCCCGGATAAAAGAGGAGGATGACACTAATCATCTCTGATAATATTATGGCAGTGTCGTTAAACATGTAATATCATAACTTCCATGAAAATCTCTTCAAGCTGTGGAAACGACAGACATTTAATATTTAAAAACCAAAACTAATAACAATTTACGATGAATTTTGTCTTTGTCAACTGTACTAGAACATACCTGAAGGTGGGTTCGTCCAATTTTTACGATTCCCATGAACTCTTTCGATTTTCCATCTAGCGCCTGATGCAGTACCTTCAATCCCGGAATCAAGACGTCCCTTATCGCCAACGAGACGGCAACATGCATTGCTGTAGGAAACGCATCGTTGGAACTCTGTGGGTGTAGAAAAACAGACTCAAGATGACATCTTGCAACATTTTCAGAACATCAATAAACCCAAAATCATCCATTCAATAGGTATTAATTAAAACTCTAATTTTAGTTAACAAATACCTTACAGATGCAACTCAGAATCCCCAATAGTTTCTAAATCCTGTTCAATACCTAAGACCAGCCCATAGAGGTACGCATGTATAGTTGTATACATTGTAAGTATACATGCATGTATGTATGTATGTATGTATGTATGTATGTATGTATGAATGGATTGGCATATATATGAATGGGAGTAAGTATAAATGTACAAAGTCTCAATAGCCTCATTTTTCTCAGCCTCTGCACATGGGGGCCCTGGGTGGGGGAGGACAATCCTTCCCTCACTGCCCCATCTTCCCAATGGCAATCCTTAGTCCGGGTACTCCTCACAGCCGAATTGGCTTGGGGTAGCAAGTGTAGCCAAACCCCCAAAACAAATTTTTTGCCACAGCAGAGACTTAAACCCTTTGTTGATGTTAACCTTTACCACTCAGATTAATAATTAATTGGCCCAAATTTGTTCGGTCAGAATGGACTCATGAGTGGTAAAGGTTAATATCTGTGTAATTCGAAGTACCGCTACCTGACTCATATTGACGTGGTCGTTGGGATGAACGGGTTTCTTCGACCCCATCTGACCTCCCAAGAGTTCAATCGCCCGGTTGGCGATAACTTCGTTGACGTTCATGTTCGTCTGTGTACCCGATCCCGTCTGCCAGACGATCAACGGGAAGTGGGAGTCCAGCTTACCAAGAATCACCTGACAATCAACAGAGAAATATTAACCAATAAAACACGTGCAACAATATCGCGTTAATTCAAACCGAAAAGCAGGGCTGCATTAAGACTAGTGCGGACCCAGGTGCTGGGATTGCCCTCCAATGGTCTTCACTTTGGACAGTTCATCATATACATTTTTTATCTGAGAGCCCCACAAAACTGCTGGCAAGGGTGCTGCAGCACCTTAGCACCTACCTTACTGCTTTCTACCAGTTGCTCAAGACATTTCTCTTTAGCCGTGGCTGGGCTGGGAGCGCCTCTGAGTAGCCTTCTTGAAGGGGGGTACCACATAAATTTTCAAAATGAATGAATAATGCAGGCCTGTTGACAAGTATGCAATAAAGTTACATTGAATTTATCTGTATGGCAGCCTGCAAGGCGTCCATCAGTCATTTTACAGTTGCCCCCCTAGGGAGTGGAAGGCTGAGTCATCAAGCAGAAAACTTAATATGTGAGCAGCTCTATGGAAAATACCAATCGCATCTAAAACTTTTCTAAATATCCCTCCAACAAACCTCATCAGCCGCCTTCACAATTACTCCAGACAACATTTCATCCAATCCGTACTCCACGTTTACAATGGCCGCTGCTTTTTTGAGAATCGCAAGACCATGAATCACTTCAATCTGAAATAAGACAGCAGCAAAAATTTTCAATCTGTAGCAGCAAAAAGTGATTAAACAAAAAGCATTCATACTTTCATCCATCACGTTTTGTTCGAAAATGTATAGAGCACTCTTAGCCTGTCTGCATAATATGCATTCACTATGTAAATTGCAACTCTTTGCATATTTGAATATCTTTGCAAAAAATACTTTTTAAATAATTAAGTAAACTATTAATTTAATGTTCCATTACGGTTAATGTACTGGTGCAGTGGTGCTACTTGTAATTCTATTATTTCTTTCTTTTTTCTACATACTGTATGCTTGTTACATGTGAACCAATAAAAGAATCTATCCATCTAATGCTGGAAATGTATATGTAAAGATAAAAAATGAGCGCTTTTGAGCAGCCTACCTTGAAGGTGCGCTATGTGAAATATCCTAAAAAATAAATAACTCCTAAACTCACGATTACATAGTTCTACGAGCAACAGCGAATGAAACTGTTACCGGCATCCGCTCACTGCTTCCACCAATGTCAAAGTTGATGAGCGATCTTGCCGTGTTTACGCCGTAATACTTGTCAACTGGCACGTCCAGTTCGCCAAATGAATCGGACTCTTTACGATACTAGAACAACAGAACAACAATGAACAAAATATTATTTAATTATAGGCAAGGATGTTTTTAAGGAATTTTTATAACTGCACAACTCCTTCTTTCCTTTCCTATCATCCATGGTAAATTACTTCCAATCGGAAGAGAATGACCTTTTTTGCTAGTTTTAACTGCACAGAAGTGCTTCTACAACAGCACATTTTGTGTACAACTGCACGTTTAAAAAAGCCCTGATTATAGGAATTTACAAGAAACAAAACCTGCAAAAACAACTGTAATTGTAGTGTGACATAGCCTACATAAACAGCCACCTCAAGAAAATAAAACTCATCAGAGGCATATAAATACAATAAATTAATTTCTACCACACAATTCAAAATACATAACAAGGCATTTCAAATTATTTTAAACAAATTTTTTTAATCTTTAAAGTTTAAAAACTTTATTAAATTTTGTGCGAGAATTTAGTCTTGAAAAAATAAAGGCCTACCATATTTGATTGTAATTTCCCGGTGCTGAAGTTGGAAATTGACTCAGTTGTCACTTGCCTGAACAGAAATAAAATATCCACCTAATTATAAACTGATTTAAAAATTAAATTAAAATCGAGTAAGAAAATAAATTAAATAATTCATTCCATCAAAACGTAAAAACTCTCAAGGTCCTCAATACAAGTTACTTTGATCAAAACAGCTAATTTGAAGAATACATCAATATACCTGTGATATATTCAAAATTACAACATTACAAGAGAAATTAAATATTATTAAAAATGGGTTTGTCGCAACAATTGAAATGCTATTCGACTCAAGATGGAAAATGACAACATTAAACCTGTTACAGACCTATATACCCTGGGTAAGAATTGCCAGGAGGTTTGGGGGTTTCAAACCCCAGTCTTTCTTAGAGCCCTATAGTAATGTTTGTTTTTTACACCCTAAATGTGACACCCCCCAGTTATTTTTCTACAAGTCTCATACTGAACAGTAACTCAAACTCAGAACTTAAGTCAACTTAAATTCGAAAAAATAATATAGGTTCACCTTTTTGTGTTCTTTGCCGAGAATGACGACTCTCGCAAGATGGAGAAACGCTCAAATGTCGAAAAATGCTTGTTTGCTGACTTTAGAACTTTCGCATAGCGACATAGTCCACGCGGTACAACACAAGATGCTGAATTTATACAACACAGAGCGTTTAAAAAGGACTTCGAGACATTTTAAGCGCATGCATGAAGGAGGGTATAACGAATCACAAGTGTGTGTGTGGGGAGTTCGTCATTCATCCATCTACCACCCCATCCCCACCCCATCCGCTCACATGTACATCCACTCGGCTATCCATCCACCCTTACCCCACTCCATCCGTCCATCCACCCTTCCCCCACTCCATCCGTCCATCCACCCTTCCTTCACTCCATCCGTCCATCCACCACTCCATTCACCCACCAATCCATCCACCCACTCACACACCCATCCGGCTATCAATCCATCCCCCACCCATCCGTCCACCACCCATCCCCCACCTCATTCATACGCCACCCATCCATTTCACCCATCCATTTCACCTATCCATAAATCCATACATCCCCCACACATGCACGCAGATACATACACTTGCAGCATGCATGCATACACACTTAAAAACAGAAATACGTACCTGCATAAATGCATTCATGCAAAGCCATGCTTCAAGCAAGCATTAAGTAGTATACCAGATCCTACATCCGGTGAAGAATAGCGAAAATTAGACGACTTTTCCGGAAGCGATATTCTGACTGTGTCGGAATTTTCCACCAAGGGCCTTCTATGATATTGACTGTCCGAAAGGATATAGCACAGGCAGGTGCCTGTCTCAGGCTGCACCTACCCACCCCATCCTGCCCACCCCTAGGCGTAATGAATAAACATAATACCGAGTGCTGAGGCCATAGTCCACGAATGGTGAGCCTCGTCCTAAGCAGCGAAAAGACAATTGTAGTTCAAAGTTCACACTTTGGTCCCCTTCGATCTGGCTTCGTGCTCGCGGTCCACTCGTGTACGAAAACAGACCCGAATTGTTTATTTGAAAGTCCATGCATGAAACCAGCGTTGCCACTCTAAAAAATGAAAAAACCCAAGTTGGAGGGCCGAAAAAACCCAAGAAAACCCAAGTTACCAAAATCTTCGAAAATATCCACAATTCCCGTCCAAAAATTCTGATCGACCTAATTATTTTAGTCGTCCGGACCAAAGAAGCCTTCAATTTCCCGTCCGAAAATTCTGATGACCTTATTTTTTTAGTCGTCCGGACCAAAAAATCTTCCAATTTCCTGTCCGAAAAATTCTGATGACCTATTTTTTAGTCATCCGGTCCAAATATTTCCAAAATGTCCACAATTTCAGGATTTTCCACCAAAAAACAAGCAAAAAACCCAAGTTCTTCCCCAAAAACTCAAGTTCGGATCGAAAAACCCAAGATTTTTTGGTCGAAAAAAACCCAAGCAAAAAACCCAAGTTCCTCCCGAAAAAACCCCATTTCCCAAGTTCGGATCGAAAAACCCAAGATCTTGTGAAAAAACCCAAGGAGTGGCAACGCTGCATGAAACTCGTTTTCGGGTTGACCGCGAAACGCATGGCTTTGAAATGTCTTGTGTAGAAACTAGAAATGACTGATAGCGCACTCTATTGAATACACGCGAAACATTAGGATTTCGTGCGTAGGCCTCTTCGAAAGAGGACGCTGTAATGTTTGGCCAGCTGACGATTGCTAACTTCATTCTTTTCTAGCGTAACTTCTTCAATCTTCATTTTGTTGGGAACCGTGCCAGATTAAGAAATTCGATCGAAAAATCTGATGAACTTTAGTCGTTTGGTCGAAATTTCATTAGGCCTACAATATGGCCTAGGATACCGATTTTCCCGTCCGAAACAGCTGGCGACCTTTTTTAGTCGTCTGGTCGAAATTTAGTAAAAATATATCAATGTTTCTTTTTAAAATGTTCTTTTCTCGTGTGTGGGAGCCTTCTAAAGTGTGGGGGGCCCTGTTCTGCCGAACATGTTAAACATGCCTTAATCCGGCCCTGGTTGGGAATCTTGTCGTTTTATTAGGAGTAGTTTCAAACATTCAAAAGAATTATAAGGACTGGGACCAAGAGCAAGCCCATCTGTGCAGAACGGAGGCAGCGCTGGCCTTGGGTACTCGTGGAGCAATAAAGCTCTCGCAAGTAGCCTAGTCAGAGGCAATTCCAAGCTGGCATTTCCTAACTTATATTATACAATACAAATAACAATACATCGTGAGTAAGTAAGCAAGTTTTACATGCATGGGCAACCGAATATCAGTAGGCCCCTTAATATCTCCCATCTGTGGTCTAATGAAACAATCAGTCAAAAGTATCGTGAAATTTATTTCAATTTGACAAAATAAAATAGAGCGGGTAATTGGCTTTCAGGTTCTTAGTTGTAAAACAGTAGGCTATAGGCTAAATAAATTATTTATACTCTGGTTGTAGGCCTAATCGCAAGCGTCTAACTCGACTCGATTTTTCTAACTCGCACAGGTTGACACTTGAAGCGGAAGTGATGCAAATTCTTCATCGATTTATAAATTTGCTATTTTATTCGTAAAATTAGTTCTTGCGGTAATTATCTCTCTTAAATTGCTGGTTTTATTATCTAATGATTTTATTTCCTATAAAGCTGTAATATGTTAGTTTTGTTCATCGCGGCATTCGTGGCTTGAGGTTTTGATGACTGCCACCTTGTAATCGCTGATGAAATAAAACCTCGGATGTCATCCACACTCCAGATAAAGTCTGCCACCTCGCAATCGCTGATTTAACTTCGGATATTAAGCCACACTGCAGATAAACTACATATTTTCAGCTGTTTCTGTTAATTTTGACAAAGACCAGCTTTGCCAACTTCCCAACCTATGTTGCTATTTGCATGTCCATGTATAATGTGCAGAAATGTATTGAAATATTGTGCGGTGCCCTCTGGAGTCGGTATAAATTGAAACTGAAACTGCTTCTGCAGTACTTTTTTGTATTTCTGACAAGTCATCTTTTGACTTTAGCATGTACCAGGTCCTCATTTTGAGTTGTTCAGTCGTGAGATGAGATCTGACTGAACACCTGGGCAAAATTTAATGGGATCACATACCTCTTGAATCATTATGAGGATGTTCCTCAAATGCAATCCCATCACAAAACCCTACAATGATAAAACGGTTCCATGTGTGTTTCTGAAAAATTATGACTGATTATTGCTTTTATCCTCTCTGGCATTTCAGTTACTAAACACGTAAGATAGTTTGAAGTGATCTTATTGTATCCATGAAATATTTGAAAGTACTTCAGGAAAGCAGTAAGATCATTCAAAATGTCTTTAAACGTTGTATATAGGTGGCTTGGGTTTATTACTGCGTCATATAATTCTATTGCGGTGGCTGATAATTTTTATCTGAACGGAATTGTAATTTGCCAAAACCGAACACCTTTGGGAAAATGTGGAAGCTAGACGAAAATTCGAGACAAAGTTGCTGTCTGCCATGGTTATTTAGAGGTAAGCCTGAAGCTCCTAGTGAAATTTAATTCAATTTAATTTAATTTAATTAAAAGGCTTGTTTGCAAGTTTCTTCTGCCACGTTTCACTCACATAACAGGCACCTTTCCCAAATAAATTCTACGAACCCGTTCCTGTAGTAAATAGTATGGGAAATCCTAGTTATAGTAAATAGTATGGGAAATCATATACCCTCTGTCAGTAAAGAGTTAAATGGCACAAAAGTTAATTTAAAGTATTGTATTGTATATATCATTTTGTGTAATAGTAGCAAATTCTTTTTCTAAATGTAAATATGTCAAATTTTAAAGACAATTGAGCTGAACTGCCAGAGGCAAAACATTTTAGTCCTTTTCCAATGGAACTGCCGAGAACCGATTCATATGCTCGACATATGAATCAACCAATCAGAACAACCAATTGATCTGAATTTATATAGTACCCTTTATATTCCGACTCATAATTTCTCATTTTCATTGTGGCACGCAAAAAGAAGTTTTTATCCTTATCCTTTTCTTCCCCATCGCCCCCTGAGCCGGAAATGGACTGATCCTAAGGTCATGACACGTGACCAATGCATAACATTTAGACTTACTGTTTATTTCCCGGCATCACGTTCTAATGCTTGTTGACAGACCTGAATGCACAAACAACTTGAGCGCCACTGAGTAGGTCTCACGAAGAGGTGCAATAGATAAGTTCCCTGAATGAGTGAATGAATGAATGAACTTGTCGAGAGTGGTTGCATGTAGTGAAACCCACAGCTTCATGTCTGTGACCAGGTGAAGTAACCATGGTAACAGAATGATTGACAGAATGATGTTACAAGTAAAGTAACCATGGTAACAGATTGATTGACAGAATGATGTTACAAGTGAAGTAACCATGGTAACAGATTGATTGACAGAATGATGTTACAAGTGAAGTAACCATGGCAACAGAATGATTGACAGAATGATATTGCAAGTGAAGTAACCATGGTAACAGAATGATTGACAGAATGATGTTACAAGTGAAGTAACCATGGTAACAGAATGATTGACACAATGATGTTACAAGTGAAGTAAAGTTTTAATTAACAGACCCTAAACGTTATGACTTTCCTGGTTTTTGTTATAATTCTAGAATCAGAGATGAGTTAATAGTTAGTTCAATAGCTTAAATTGCTAATTGATAAGAATATAATCGATTTATTTGTTTTCTAAGGCCTACCCAGCTGTTAGTTGTTTGTGAGGCCCCCTCTTAACAACTTCGCTGTGCTATGGCGCCATATAAATTGCTGTTTTTACTGTTATTGTTGTTTATCAGCTACCCATTTCTGTCCAAAATGTAGCGCTATGATGAGATTCTGACAAGGCTTTTTTGTTTTGCATTAGAATTGCCACCAGTAGAAGCCTTATGCATTGAACATCGAAGTAGTAGAGGTTACTAAAATACACAATAATGCATGTGTGTCAATGCTTTATTACATTGGTTTTAGTCATAATTAGGTTTAAACAGTCTCGTTTCAAAGACCTTGTTTTTTACGATTTTGTCTTTCGTTGTAGTTAATAACCATAAAAGGATCCGATGCCTGTCTATTGCTCAGCTGCGAACTGTTATTCAAACAGCAGACTTAATGAAGGCATGCACTTCTATCGATTTCCCAAACAGAGAGAAAGGTAAAAGTCTATGCGCTGGTCAATGAATCTTACAATTTTTATTTTAGAATCGTTTAAAAAATTTGATTTACGTGGAGAGATGTTGTGAGTATACATACAACTGTACAATGTAAAAATTAATACATGGAGTAATAGGAACTGCATCTTAATAGATGTTTAGCTGTTCTGTAATTAAAAATTTATGTATTGAGTATCAATTGCCTGGCTATTTATAATGCGCTTCTTACAGCAATATTCTTTCGAAAGCACTTCCAGCGAGTGTTACCTCGAGAGAAAAGGCGGGATTTGAGATTTGAGGCGAGAGAAAGATGAGGAAAGATGACAGAACGAACTGATGGAGAAATTTTTTATTGTGATTGGGGAACCTTACTTTGGCAGTTTTTACTGTAATTAGAAATTTGGGTTTTAAGTGGGGTTAGTTTTGACCATTTGAAGCTCTGTATTGTGTGTGATCAGAAGGTTTGAATTCAATTTTTATGAAACTTCTATTGTGCCTGGAAAAAAACACTTAGCATGTTTAAATTCTGTTTTTATTGGTATTTGATCTTAAGTTTTCATTAAGCTTTTGATCTAAATTACCCTGAAAAAAATGTGACAGGTCTTCTCGAGCATTAATTTTGGCAGACCAAACTTTCACCTTTATGTTTTTGAGGTGCATTGTCATTTCACGCATCAATGTGACCAATTCGGTCAAATGCATTTAGTTTTTACATTCTCAATGTACAGTTGGTCACTTATTAAAGACATTTGATTCAGCTTCCTCAAGTTCTTTAGTCATGTTTCTCAACTTTCACATTGATGAGCTTTTAAATGGGATAAGAAATTTATTAGGAATGAATTCGAATCAATGCCTGGTAATCCTTTACTTCAGGTGCCTGCGTTGGGCCGAGGCGTCCGGCCGATTAGATTTGTACGAGCGAGGTGCGAGCCATCTTTACAACAACTTCTCGCTGTGCGAGTGCCACTTCGAGCCAAACCAATTCATGAACGACAAGAAGAAAAGACTGATCTGGAAAGCGATTCCCACAATCTTTGAGATTCCGAAATCCGCCGTGAGGGTCAGAACGAAGAAGAAGACTAAGAGTCGTCGGGTGACTGCGACCGCACGACGTCGCACTGCGACTTGTGTCGACATTGCCGAGGACAGTGATGACGACGACGTTGATGATGAAGATATCGATATGCAGCTTGACAACAGGTCGACAAAGGTTGGTGGTGATATGAGTTTCGTCGAAACCGCTTTAAAATGGGTTTCTTTTTGTGATGATAATGATAGCTTACGTTTTAATTTTAAACTGATGTGATGGACGCTTTGTTGGTTGATGACATATACATTCGACTCCTTTAATTATTTGTGAATATCCTTTGATTACGTTCATACTATGAATTATAATCATACTGCGTTGTGTCAGTTTGAAACTAAATGAGGATTATTATTATTATTATTATTATTGTTATTGTTATTATCCCTCAGGTGTGCCAAACAATATCCGGAGTTATAAATATTGTTGCTCTGGAACGGCTCACTCGGTAGTGTCTGGTTGGGCAAAAGTGTTGTTTTTCATTTTTGTTTTTTATTATCATTATTATTATTATTATGGAAACGTCGCTCAGCTGAATGTCATTCACAGCTCGGGGAGTAATGGCAATGTCCCGGAGAAGCAGATGGCATTCCCACGTTGTAGAGCCACCGAAATTCGCTGGAATAGGTACGAAGTCTCCATTATTATTATTATTATTATTATTATTATTATTATTATTATTATTATTATTATGAATTTTTGATGTGGTCTGCTATGTTATCAAGAATTGAATGGATATTTCCAATAGATTTCGATTACGTTTCTTTTTAATATTTTTGGCAGGAAAACTGAAATCTGTCAATTAACATTTGGATTGAATTGTTCTCTGTTTATTGTGTGGATGAAGCTTGAACAGTTGCTGCAGTATATAATATATATATATATATATATATATATATAAATGAAACTTTCCAATAGTTCCTGTTAACACCACGCCGAAAGCTACGCACCGATTGTTGTGAAAATTTACCAAAACCTTCCATTCAAATAGCACCGTGTCTTAAGATTTTTTCACCCCAAAAACGCAATCGTTTCCACAAAAAGTGAACTTTGCAATCCGTTCGTCCGCCATTTACAAATTCAACACGTCCCACACGGCTGCCACATTTCACAAACGATGTCTCCAAACACAGCAGACTAAACATCAATGATGTCGCGTCCTCTGACGTCATAAGCGATTCAAAATTTCACAAAGCGGGCGTGACGGAGGAAAGGAGCGGAGGGAGCGGGACGAAGACGGTGGGGAGGGAGCGGAGGGGGAGGGGAGGTGGAGGTCGAGGGGGAAGGGGAGTGGAGGGGCGGGGGAGGGAGGCCTTTCCCCAAAGCGGCCTTCACGGCGTCACGGAGGAAAGGAGCGGAGGGAGCGGGACGAAGACGGTGGGGAGGGGGAGGGGAAGGGAGGGGGAGGGAGAGCCTCTTTTCAGCCACAGCAACGCGTGGCCGGGTTCAGCTAGTATATTTATATATATGTCTTTAGCTATTAAAAAAACGGGTGCAGATTCTTTCCAAGTAATCTTTCTTGTCATAGTGGTTATTTTATATCTACGTGAGGATTTTGTGCTATTCTGAACTCATACATACTCTGAAGCTACTAGACTTCTGGCTATCCAGGGTCTCTTTTTAACAGGTTTATTTTGGGCACTGAATTTATTTAATTGGCTGATCAATGCGTAGTGGTACTCGTGAAAAATGTTTTCATGCTGTTCATTTTGACTGTGCTGCAGGGTGACTACGTAGATTGGCCAGGCTATTGCTCGGCACCCGGTTGTGAGACCGAGGCCAAAGTGGATTTTGGAATGCACTTTTTTCGCTTTCCAAAGGACGAAGACAGGTGAACCAGTGCGAATCGCATCAGAAATACTTATCATAGGTTCTGCTAATAAGAAGCGCAGTATCTGACACACATGCTGATAGTAGCAGATATATTGATATAATCATTATCACTTTAATACTTTTTGTATTGTGTTGTAATTTGACCATTTATTAAACGCTTCTCACAGCAAGAGCCTTTGAGAAGCGCTCCCAGTGCTTGCGACCCTGAGAGAAAAGGCAGGATTTGAGGCAAGAGAAAGATGAGGAAAGACTATCGGAGCTGAGCGAATTGATGGTGGAAGTCCATTCCATGGGAAGGAAATCATGCAGGCAAAGGACCTGGATTGAGCCATGACAGTCCTGACAAAGGGAACAAAGAGGTCAAGCCGGTCAGAGGATTTAAGAGGTCGCAGCAAAGTGGCAGTGAGGGGTGAAGTACAAGATCACAAAGATATTTCGGAGCAGGACCCAACTCAGACTTTACCAAAATATGAATTTTGAATTGTATACAGGTAGAGAGAGGGAGCCAATGTATTTTTTGAGCCATGAATGTAGAAACGTGGAAGAATGACGAAGATAGGCAATGTTAATTTAATATTGATTCTCAATGCTATTGTTATTCGCTGTTACTTTGTTGCCAAGAGTCGGATCGTGATTCATAAATTTTTGTGCTCTAGTGTAGTAGTTCTGAAGTTGTCTCCGCCAACATTTTAGCTGAACTTTTCTTTTCCAGAATGAAATGTATGATGATTGTAGAGGATGATAAACATTTGTAAACAGTTTTCAATCTGGTTTGAATAATTCAGGTGCAAGATTTGGATCCGTAACAGCCAGCGTTTCGACTTGTCCGACAAAGAGACCGACTTTGTAAACACAAACTGCCGACTCTGCGAGCGTCACTTTGAGGAGACGCAGTTCATGAACAGAGACTCGAGATCACGACTCATCTGGAAGGCCGTGCCCACGCTCTTCGACTTTCCCGAGATAGCAGACCTAGTATGTATGAAGAAACGTGTGGTGTGTGTGATTCGGAAAGAAGTGTTATCAGCATTTTGGATGATTCGTCGGGTGGATTAGATCTAGCGGGATCATTAGTTAAGAAATTTCTGTTATGACAATGGTTCAAGGAACATATTGGGGAAGATTGGTTGTTTGAGAATTACGATTGGTTAACTCAGATTCGTTAGATGACTTGGGACGTAGGTACAAAGGTAGGCTCACTTTTTATGTGTTTCTATTATTGGTGGACCCCTTACTGACTGTGTGCCTATGAGTAGGTGATACTGATGGTGATGATAACAATAATTAACATTCAGTGGTTAAAATGGTTTGGGTGAGCAGTGGGTACGCTGAATGAGTGAGCAGTGGGAACGCTAAAGAAGGGTTTATGGGAACTCACATGCATTCAATGTTCTATGCATTGTGAGCAGTCAACGCAAGCCAAGAATTTCAAGAGCGTTCCTTCCCTCTCACATTAAACTCTTGTGAACATTGATATTAATAGATGTGGTCTGTATGTCGACACTGGCCACACAATGCCATCATCAAATGCCATGATCATAACAGTCATCCCATGCCAGCCTTGACTTCACGTGACTTGCAAGAATATTTCTTGGGTGTAACAAAGGAAAGTGATGTAGTTAATTGTCTGTGAATGTGACTTTGTAGTCATTTGCAATTCGTAATCTGTGAATGAGTCTTTCTGTTTTAATCGAGAACTAATTCATCATTAATTTTTTTCTCTTGTAGAGAATAATTTACGAGTCTACGCACGTAGGAAGTAGTTTTTCGCTGCCTTCGGTGCGGTCCGTTGTACAGTCGGCGAAACAGCTCGGCATGCAAGATGCGATGGCCGAATTCTTCGAAGACCAACTTCAAAGGTGCCTTGAAGGTAACCAAGGGTGTAGCCTGGCGTTAGAAAGGGGGTGGTTATGAAAAAATTGATTGCTCGACCCCCTCCTCCACTGATCTGATGTTTTGCGATGACGAGCCATTGATTTGATCCTGATAATGATTAGATTTTCTAGATTTGACTTGATTCGATTTGATTTTTTAAATTTAGGATTTAATGGGAACTTGGAAATAGATTAAACATGTGACTGAAAACGTTTACGGGTATTTTAATTGACTGTATTAGTGAATTTGTGTCTTTTCATTCATTCATTCATTCATTTCAGGCATTTATATAGCGCCTCTTCAAGAATAACTACTCAGAAGCGCTCCCGACCCAACCACGGCTAAAGAGAACAGTCTTAAGAGCAGAGTAGAACATAGTCTCAAAGGCTCGAGGTATTAGACGTAGTTCCACAGGGAGCCCATTCCAGGTTGCATGGCCAACAACAGAAAAGGCACGGCGCTGCACAATAGAAGTGCGCGACCGGGGGACAAGAAGCTCAGCCTGCTTAGAAGAGCGGAGAGAGCCACGGCGCTGGACGCTCAGGGTGGAGCAACAGAGCTCCTGTAAATAGACAGGGGCCACACCCGCAAGACAGCGCCAAACCTGTTTCTTGCTGTGTTGAGTTCGGTTTTTGTCTCTTAAGTCAAAGCCATCTGTTGATTATTTGGGCCAGATTATAATTGGATGTAAACATACCTATAGTATCCTGTAGCTTACATCTTGTAATTTGTAGAATTTTATCTGCAAAAGCTGATGAATAAATAAGTTTACTATAATTAATATTATTATGTCAGCCATTGTTTCATGAAGATGAGTTTGCACGTTTTCATTTCAGTTTATAAAAGTGAAGTTCTGTTTTTTTGCTTTAATTTTGTAATTTACATGTTTGCAAAGTTTATTCTTATAAAAAATAAATCTATCTGAGGATCCTAGTGTTCTCGTGTTCACCTTATTTTCTTTCTTTCCTGCCAAGTAACAGAAGGAGTGTTAGAAGAATGCAGCATCTTTATTAACCCTTTACCCGTTTGCCTGAGAAATCCGCTGAAAACAAGGCTTAACAGGAAAAATGAACGGGTAAAGGGTTAAGTAGGTGGCATTTAGTCATTGTGCTTATAAATTTATTAGGATCAGAGGTGGGTTTGTTGCTCTTTAGGTTAATTAATTAGGGGCCTTGTGAAGATGAGGAAGGACATGTGTGACCTCTTTTAACCCTGGTCTTTCAAATGGATGCCGATGTGTGATTGCATGGTTGGAGTTGTCTGCCATTGCTGGTATAAATTGGAAACTCTGTCAGCCTTGATGTGGGTGATTGCACTGATTGGTATGGTAGTAGACTTGGACTTCTTGTGATTGTTGTCACAGATGAACTAATTATTCTATGGCGGCTTTTAGGTGGTATATGTCTTGAAGGGTTCTTAATCAATGAATGAATAAAAGTGAAAGTTGTCATGATATGTTAGCAAGTGAGTGAATGAAAGAGTGAGTTAATGAGTGACGATTGATTGATTGATTGATAGGAATGAGGTTCATGTATGTATATATCTCAGTTACAAATAGAAATCGATGTATGATGATTTAAATCATGCACCAGTTGATAAAAAGTAAATATTCAATTTTCCATATCTCAGGATAATAGAGGTTAGGGCTTAATGTCGACTGTGTGGCCTTTGGCGGAGAGGTAATTGTGATGAGTCCCAAGATCCTGAACAGGAACTAGAGCAGCACGAAACTTTTTATTTAATTTTTACCTATGACCTGGTAAGATTCTTTGATTAAGGTTGTCCATAGAAATGACCTACCGGTACTTCAGACCTTTCATTGCCCCTTCTCTTAATTTATTTCCTGCCCACTCTGCCCTGGCACTCACCCCATCCCTCTTTTGACCTGTGCATTGCAGACGCATACTAAGACTCTTTGTCTTCTTCTGTTTCAGTGCTGACTGTGCTATGAGGTGGGGTACTTTGGTAATGCTGCATCTGTCACAGTCTAATTAGATCCAGCTCTAATTAGATTGAAAACTACTTGGATAATAAAAAAATCTGTCGGCTGTCTGATTAGCATGTAACGTTTGAGATTACAGACTGTACTGCAGTGACCAATGAAACATGTACCAAGATTGGAAAGCAAAATTCAAATTGTACCATCAGGCATCAGCCCCTTTGGTTCACTCCTTCCATATTCATGCATGATTCTCAAATGTACTAGCAGCACATGCTGGCAACATACCAAGTGTTGATGTACGGAGTGCTCTCGCTAGACTTGAACCTGCACCGCTGTTAGGTGATATAACAGGTACAGCGCTCGTGAATAAGCTGGTGCCCTGCGCTTGGTTTTCGAGTAGCACTTTAGAAATTTGGAGGTAATTTTTGCTGGTCTTTTGGTTGCTATTTCAAACCTCTGTCTCCCCCACCCCGCCCCAAAGAATGGGATCAATGGCCCCATTGTCTCTCTTCGTGGCTCACATTCACTTCCTTCATTTAAAAACTATTTCTCCTTTTCTTTCATTCACATGATTCTCTCTAACTGCATCTTCTTCTGGCAACTGACTATCTGAGTTTGTATTTACAGTCTTTTTATAGCGCTCCTTCAGGGTTACTACTCAGAAGCACTCCCGACTACAGCGCGGACACTGAATCGGAGTTTCGCGCCAAAGCACTGAGCAATTGCAAATGGATTGCTTGACCAAGGTCCTTACACGGCGGCTTGAGGTGGGTTCGAACCTGCAACCTTGCAGCTTCAAGGCAACAAACCCACCACTACACCACCATACCCCACAAGTGGTTGATTACTCTTTACTTTACGCTTTGTTCATGCAGACGACGACGACGAAGGTGTGATGAGCTCGACAAAAGATTCGGAGGCTGCTAACACAGTTGCTGGTGCCACAGAAGCATCATCGTCATCGCTCGACGAAGGTTCCGGTCCAAAGGCGAGAGTTGTCATTCAGCAATGTCTGTCGGCAAAGCTCCTTGTTCGACCAGCCTCCGAAGCCAGCCCGGAACTCTCCGTCCAGGTATATCATCCAGGGAGACTGATGCCATGATGCAATTCGTTCAGTCAGAGAATTTATATAGCGCCTTTTCAGGGAAACTACACAGAGGTGCTCCTAGCCATTTGAGTAATGCTGTTATCAATGGTTGTTCGTCTTCGTGATGTATGTCTTTGTATGTTTGTCTGTGTTTGTGTCTGCTTTTGATCTTCCTTCTGTTAAGCATTCACTTAGAGGCAGCCATGGGTGTGGTGAAGAAAAATTAGATATTTGGAGTATGGTGAAGGGGAGAAGAGGAAGAAATTTTCTAATTGATTGATTGATTGATTGATTGATTGATTGATTGATTGATTGATTGATTGATTGACTGATTGATTGATTGATTGATTGAGTAAGTGGTTGGTTGATTGATTGATTGAATGAGTGAGTGAGCAAGTGATTGATTGACTGAATGAGTTAGTGATTAATTGATTGATTGATGGTCTGAAATGTTAGTGACATCCTTTCCTTTCCTCTGCATATAAGTGTGGGTGGCGGAACTCCTCCCTCACAATCCTCTTGATAACCACAGTTCTGCCCTGATTGCCCTCAGAAGTTGATGTCCATCCTGCTCTTTGAACACGCCCCAAGTTTTGTTGCAGTTTGCAAATGAGAGATTCCCATCTGGCCAGGAAATGCGATTCTAATGGCACTTCCGGGTTGCATTTGTTACCCTTACGAGGCAGTAAGTGGGGCAGGGGGGAGTGGTCCCAGGGACACATGTGAAATTGACGACCGTTTACATGTTACTTTGATGCCTTTGTGCGCAACTCCCCTCGTTATGTACAATGGATCTCTTGCAAATGTTGGTCAGTATATGTGATTGTGTGTGTCTATTTATGTATATTATATATATATATATATATATATATATATATATATATATACATTTATATATGTGTGTGTCTATATTTATGTATATTTGTGTGTATATATTCATGTTTGTGTGTATATGTATATATATATATATATATACATTTATGTCTATATATATGTACAGTATTTTTCGTCCGTCACTGACCAGATGGCGTTGCTCTCCCGTTGCTATGGCAACTGGGCGTTGTCCACAGTGAACTGCACCGCATGACCTTGTAAATGACCACTTCCGCTGCTGCCTCCTCCCCATTCTCCTCCTCCTCCTCCTCCCATTGTTTATGTGGTCCACAGCACAGCTGTGTGTGTCTAATTATGTTAATTTGAGTTGGACTCTGGACAATGGGAATGGTGTGTGTGTGTGTTTGTGTGTGTTTGTGTGTGTTTGTGTGTGTTTGTGTGTGTGTGTGTGTGTGTGTGTGTGTGTGTGTGTGTGTGTGTGTGTGTGTGTGTGTGTGTGTGTGTGTGTGTGTGTGTGTGTGATTAGTTGCTGGCTATTGTTGTCTGCCTGTCCGGCTGGCTGGTCATCTGGGACTAACCAGTGACCGCTAGTCATTACTCATCGTCATCGTCATCGTCATCATCACTTGATGAGTTTTTTTGCTGAATGCCAGTTTGATATCATTTGCCTGTTGGGATATTTGCGGAGCGCATTGAGTGTATGATTTAAACATTATCATTTGGCTGTATGAAGCCCGTATCTATAAATTGTGCAATGTATTTATAGCAGATGCTTACTTTTGTGTTTGTTCTGTATTTTTGGTGCTATTTAAAGCATGTTTGCAATGCGTGTAGTCCGGAAATACGTAAATTCGTGGGTGCATTAGGACAAACAGTTTAGCCAAAAACATATTGCGTGAATCTGTGTGATTATAATTCTACACAAAAAATGTTCACGGTTTCTTTTAGTGAATTTGTACAACTGCACAAATCCTTCTCTCCTTCTCTTTCTATCATCCTCAATGGCAAATCATTAAAATCGGATGACAATTTTAACCGTGATTAACCGTACAAAAATACTTGAACTACAACTGCGCAAACTCATTTAGAAATACCTTTTTTGCATGTAGAAATGTACAATGGGTCTCTTTTTTCCTGGACACAGCGTGTGTATATATATACATTATATATGTATAAATATATATGTTATGTATATTTATGTATATTTATGTATATATATAATATATATGGTATGTATGTACTATGTAGAGTAGATTTACTTTAAAAAAACTAAATGTACATTGTGCTTATATCAACGCTGTAGCAATATTCAGATTGTATTATTTTAGATTAGATTGATAATGTTCTGTTGTTAAATATTGCATTGTAAAGAGAGATGAATTATAAATACCTTTTTTGGGATGTCCATCCCTTTAGGGCCCCCCTTTGTAGCCATTACATGCATATTTTCTACTTTTGCTGTCATCTTGTGTTTGTTTTGGTTGCAATAAGGCCTACAAAAAATGTTGTGTTTCCGGTAACAGAGCTAAAAAAAATTGGGTGGGTAGGTCGAAAAATATTTTTATTTTGGTAAAATATTTTTATGCAGTGACTATCTGAAAAAGTATACCCCCACTAGTCTTTTTTGCATGCTGAAACAAAGTACGTGTTCTAAGCAAGTATAAACTGCCTATTTCCCGACTGTCTGCACCTAAAACTGCTCCAGAAACAGTCCTATTAATTTCATTTTGTTGACGTCTCTTATGTTATGTCAATACAAATGTTAAAAAATAGTTTTTGAAAAAAAATTAAAATTTTTTTTTGAAAAAAATATTTTTTTAATAAAAATTTTTTACAAAATTATTTGGGTCGCGGCCGTAAAAATGGGTCGTTTGGGTTCCCGGAAACACAACAATTTTTTTACGCCTAAAGTGAATTGATTGATTGATTGATTGAATTAAAGTCGTTGTTTTTGTGTTGCTTGGAACAGATCAACCGAGGTATCATTGTCTACATCTGTCTACTCCAGGGTGCGACCTTAGAGACCGTCAAGAAACTAGGTCGGTTCATCGACCCTTACCATGATTAGTCTGACCTATTAATATCAAAGAGTTCTGTATTATTGTTAAATAACTAGTGTCAATTTCTATGTGGCATCATTGGTAAAAATCTATTTCTAGGAGGCAACACGCAATGTCTGCTGTCGTCCTTTGTATTGTTCCTACATGAAGTGGAAGAAAGGAAGACAAGCTTTCGATACTTTTGGAAAAGAATTCTTTTACTGTTAGAAGCTCCTGTGACCTGGAAAAATTGTTGATTATCTTTTGGACGAAATAAATTTTGCAGATGATATCAAAAGGCAGCTATTCAAGGAAATTATGAGCGTAGAGTTGCACTGATATTATCAGTTATTCCAATGGCACAGAGTAAATATTCTTACTTTCTACCAGTTCCTCAAGACCAAACTTTTTGACCGTGGCTGGGCTGGGAGCGCCTCTGAGTAGGCTTTGAGTAGGCTTCTTGAAGGGGCACTATATAAATTTTCAAAATTAATGAATGAATGAACTTGCTAACTTAGATTACTGTATTGTATTGTAAGGTACAATGAATATGCTGTGATTATTATTCTGTACTGTAATTGTACTGTAATTTAATTGATTGAGTGAGTGAGTTATTGATTGATTGATTGATTGAGTTATTGATTGATTGGTTAATTGATTGATTGATTGAATGATTGATTGATTGACTGACTGACTGACTGACTGACTGATTGATTGATTTCCAGCGAGAACTGTACTCAACGTTCGACTGAGCGAAGCGGACGACGGCAAGATGGTGTCGGTGCTCGAGCTGCCCGGCGAGGTGCTCATCATTCCGCAGGCGACACTAGGTGGCCGGATAAAAGGCACTGCCATGCAGTACCACAAGAACATTGACAAGAACGTCGGAGAGCAACTGTACAGCGGTTTTGTCCGAGCATGTCAGGCTATCGTGGAGAAGAACGGTCCGAGCATCGAGCACGGTTGCGGCGTGCTCAAGGGAACGTACGGAAATCAGCAAGTGCTGAGCGTGGAAACGAATGGACCGTATAGTCATATCATTGACGTTTAACCCTTTAATGACTGAGGGTGGCGTAGGATTTCTCATGTACCATTTACTGTGATTTGGTCGTTGAGGGTTCATCCATGTGTTACGTAAGCAAAAAAATTGTATTTCCGACCCCTCTGTTGCAACTCGTAAATTTTTTTAGGAACTGTGCGTACTTACAGATATGCTCTACCCCATCTCCGTTTACAAAAGTTAATTTGCTAAAATGATCTATGGCGCATTTATTTTACTGTTGGCTACTAGCCTAATATTCATTTTTTAAAATATGTTATTTGATGGATGAAATTTGCTGACTGTTACGATTTACTGTTTAGATCTGAACAGAATTTAATTTTTAATGTCATTAAAAGTCATTGGACTATTATAGGATAATTCAAAGTAATAAGTAGGCCAATGTGGACATCATAATATTAGGCATTTAGTTTGCATATGTACATTTTGTCGATACCTGTACACGCACCTCTACGAAAATCACCTAATACCGAAGACCCCTCCCTGCATACGTGATATATGGACATACCCTAAAGAGTTAATGGAGGTATCATCATTGAGAAGTGTCATTGACAATACTGTATCGATTCATTCGTTGTGTTAGAGAGGGAAAGAGAGACGTCGGTTTCGTTTGTTTGTGTCATGCGACATCGATTTCTTTTCTTCTTTTGTTGCGGGAGGTTTTTGTCGGTAAAGAATTGCGTCTGACAGCTATTGAAGAATTTTTTGGTTCATCTCTTCCACTTGTGTTGGCATAAAAATGTGATTGGCAAATGACAGTGTAGTCAATGTTTTTTTGTTCATCTTTTCCCCCTTCATCTTGGCTTTATATTATGAAATGGCCGTACAGGTGTTTAATGGATGCACACGTACATTGTGACAAAACAGTTGATTCTAAAATCTCAGTATATTGCTCAGTTCGATATGCTTTTTTCGGTTTTTTTCAAGTTGTACTTCACGCTGGTAGTGTTTGGCCATTGTTTAATCTCGGCATCTCCCAGAGGGAAGTCCCTCCCCGTCCCAGGAATGAGATTTCCCCCAGGGCCCTGCAGACAAATTCCAAAGCTTTTTTGCATCTATATATTGCTTTGAAAGTGGAATGGCCTTCCTGTGACCGCTCAATTTTTAAAAGTCCTCAGGCTTTCCTCATCTTAAAACAGTTTTATTTTACCGTGCTGAGGTTGGGAGCCCCTCTCTGAGTAGCCCCCTTGAAGAGGTGCTATTTACTGTGATTTGGTCGTTGAGGGTTCATCCATGTGTTACGTAAGCAAAAAAATTGTATTTCCGACCCCTCTGTTGCAACTCGTAAATTTTTTTAGGAACTGTGCGTACTTACAGATATGCTCTACCCCATCTCCGCTATAATTGCAAAAAAATGAATTTAATGAATTAATGAATTTTCTTCTTCAACTCAACCAATTTCTTTTCGATTTTGAGTAGGCCTATCTTTCTACAACTTTAACCACATTCTTCTCCCTAGCCGTTTTCGTCCGCAAACCAACCATTTTCTACTTCCTTTAAAAGCCATTTTTACTTCACAACCATTTTCGTCTTTCACCCATTTAACCCTTTCAAACGTTTTCCTATTCAATTCACCCTACAACTCCCGTATTAAGTGCGCCCTCGAGGGCTTCACACGTGCGTGTCGAGAGGGTTATTCATCGACCCAAGTAACCTCAACAAGTCATACGTGAAGGTGACAATATTGGCCAAATCAATAACGGTGACCCGAGTAAGAAAGAAAGAAAGAAAGAAAGAAAGAAAGAAAGAAAGAAAGGCACACGGAACTACAGACGACGGGGTGCCTTTCACTACCCCTTAGTTAAGACTGAGTGCAAGTAATTTCACTTGTGTGTAGAATGTGAGTAGCCTATGTGACACGGACATTGTCTAGGCAGACAGACAGACAGACAGAGAGGAATAGACACAGACAGCCAGACAGATGGACGTATGGGCTACAAATGAGTACTAGATTGCCCGAGGGTTTGTGGTGGGGGGGGGGAGGTTATGATAAGAGGTTCAGTAATAGAAGGCTCTGAAGAGGTTAAAGTTTTCCGTGAACGAGGTGCGTTATGCATCAGTGGTGTTTCAAAATCTGAAACACTATAATGCTAAAGATTCTTTCGACTACAGACTTGTCGATCTTGATAAAAACGTCATTTCCGCCGCTCGATTTGTATGATGTTAAAACGATGAGCGAAAATGGCGACTTAGAACTGAACCTGTTACACCCGAAAATCCCTCGGGCGATCTAGCAATCCTTTAATCTGTCTGTCTTTATGTCTTTTGTTCTTTCATTTCAAACTTTTTCAGTGGGCTTTGAAAATGCCTGTCCTTGGATCAGAACTCTGTGCCGGATTTACCATTAAGTTTTAAAAAAATACAGCTTAGGCCTACAAGGCCTCGCAATCCGCATAGGCTAGTCTCAAAAAGTTGTGTGTATGAGTGCTTGTGCTTGCGTGTGTGCGTATGTGCGCTCGCGGTAGTCCTAGTCCTTCCCATGCAGATCTGATCTGCACATCAGGAAACGCACTTCCTCCACTCCTCTGTGTCCATCACCGGTCACCAATGGACTAATAGGCTAATAATTAGTACATAATTATTATGTACTACCAGGTCAATTAACCGAATAGGCTTAGTTGTAGCCTACATATTCGAAAATTACCTGAAAGGTCACATGATTTCCGCAACTAATGTTGTGCTCGCTTGATCCATGTTGGCCCTAGACCTGGATTTCAAGGATCAATATGAAATTCTACTCCGCGAATTGGGATTTGGGGGAATCGTAACTCAACGGTCTGAAAGTAGGCCTATTTCTAAGAGACTAATACACCTGGGGCATGCCAATTATGATGATGAATGCACCTAAGACAACAGTAGCCTATGTAGCGTAACCTACATACTGACGACAATCTCACAGAATGTGAATGTAGGGCCTACATAGGCCTACAGCGCACGTGTTTATCAGCGTACCCAGCAGGCACGTCATTTGGGGGGGGGGGCAGGGGGGGCATTTGCCCCCCCTGAATTTGACCGATTGTTCTTTATACATGACAGATTTTGCAACGCCACACGTTGTTCAAAATACCAAAAGACCTGTGTCTTCATGACCTCTGTAATTTTGTATGGGAGGGTGGATTCGAGCTGCACACAGTGCACAGCACAGTTTATAGGACACAAATATCAGCTCATGTGTATATTGTGTGCACAGGGAATGAGCAGCATTATATGAGCTCTGGCTACAGCTAGATAAAGAGAGGACCTTTTCCCAGGTCAGTAAGGTCACCAGATGTGTGAGCCGTGTGGGCCACACAGTGGAAACCAACACCCAGCTGCACGAAGCAGTCAGACACATCCTCCCCTCGAGTCTTATAGGCATTAGGCCTACATGCACCCCACCCCATCTGACCGGTTTCGCCTTTCGCCAGCCTCCCAACACCAGCGACCACTAGGGAAATGAGCGGGAAGTTCTGACAGGAGACAGTAGAAAGATGTATTACAAGATGCTGACTGTAGCAGTTGGGAGGGGGGGTTAATGAGTGTGGGTTACTACCAATGGCAGTCAGCAGATCTGACTGATGAGTGGGCTGAAGAGAGGATAAAAGCGGACCAAAGGACATGATAATCCGAAACTCCACCACTGGTTGTTCTCTACCAGTGCCAGTCTCAAGCCTGGAGAAAGGATGAGGGCGACACTAATCATCTTTGATATGGCAGTGTCGTTAAACATGTATCTGTATCTGTCTTGTCGATCTACCATAAAGAACTCAGAGGGATCCACGGTAGGCCTAATTTTATGTGACATCCAATTGAACTGGAATTTACCCAAACTGACTATATAGGTTTTTAGTGCAATGGTTAGGCAGTTTTACTTTCTTATAGCCTACATGAAGTCAGGATATTAAAAATTTCGTTGAGTCATATCTTTTCCAGGTTGAGATAGCCTAATCACTCATGATTATCTGCTTGCTCTCAAAACTCATCTATAGTTCTTTATGTTAATGTATGCCTTTGGAGATCGCTGCACAGATCACTATTTGAGTGCAGCTAAGAGTGGTCTAGACTTCAATAAATAGGCCTAATTTTAGGTCGACTTGGAATAGTAACAATTTCTTGTTGAGTTTCCACATTGTAATCATTGCATGTAGGATGTTATCTTGACAAAATCACTCCATTATTTCAGTGCTGATAGAAAAGAGTGGTTTACTATTTCAATATTACAATGTAATTACAATTGCAATGATAATTTCTTTTTGTGTACGTATCAAGTTAGACAACTCTGTTCTGTTGCTACTGGGACTAATAGGCTACAATGAATTGCAGCAGATGGGAGTATAAATTTATTCTTACAAATATTAACAGTAAATTATTCTCTGTTTCATGCTATTGTCATATATTATTAGAGCAAATAATATCATTATAATTATGTAATAATAAATAATATCTTGATAGATTATAAAGGTCCAACAAGGTCTATGTGATGCAATTTTATGTAATAGAACAATGCAAACTGGAAACAATAGCCATTATCATTCTGTCAAATTTTTCTGTGCATGGGTGAAGGTTATTTCTGACATTTTAATTGTACAAAACAGTATTTGTACAAATATTAACAATAAATTTTACTCTTTTAATATGATAATGTCATGTATCATAATAAAAATACCATTATTTTAATCATAATGGTAAATTATATCACGGTATATGATAATAAGTGCAAAGCATTTAGTCTATTTAAAGTAGTAGGCATTTAAAATATAAATTTCTCATCACTGAATCAAATAGAAATATTGTAAGAAATAAATAAGAGCACGAATAAAACATCTCATTTAAAGCCCAAGTTTGGTGTGGGCGTGGCTTAAAACCCAAGGTTGGTCCCAGTATTCTCACCTATAGAGACCGGCTTGTCAATCAGCGTCTGATGCAAGTGCACATGAGAACACTGACCAATGCTATGGATAAATATAGCCTATCTAACCAGGGTGAGGAATTGTCTATAGACTTCCCTGAGCGGGGTACCTTATGCAGATTAGCTTCGCGTATACGGTCTGTGTGACGCATAAGCCAGGTAAACTTGTTTACCCTCTAATACAATTGACCATCGTGCCCCCAAGGTTCTTGATCGTGCCCTGAAATATTCTGCTGGCAGGGGTGGGGAATTGTTACATACATAGTGTATACGCAAGGTTCTTTCAATACACGTGTGTCTATAGATCTTGGTGTATACGCATATGTGTGTATATAAATATGTGTATACGCAGGTATACAGGAACTAGCTAATCTACCTATAGGACTCCACGCAAGCCAGATAAGCTAGTGGCCTAGATTATGCCCGGGGTCTAGCTATACCAATACCAACGGTCAGAGGAATGACCCTAATACTTATACCTGTCAGCCAAACAATGGAGCAGCAGATGTGCATGGTCATTGCAGTAAACACGCGATTGAATTCATTGTGGTGTGGGAGTAGTTGTACGAAGCTGGAGCTGAAAGGGTTGAACAATGCTAGTGTATGCTCATTATCATAGCAATAGGCACCACTTTCTTATTTGGAGGGGTTCCAGTTTCCTCTACACACTGGCAGCTTCTATTGCAATGGGCCCCATGCATGCCTATCTAATGCAACGTAATATAAATATGTAACGTAATACAAACAGCTTCAATACAAACAGCTTCGGTTGATTGTAATGCAACAATGATACAAGTTTGTCTACGGGTGATTATATAAATGTATATATAAATGCATATATAATTATACATTATACAATACATATAGTCTTAGTTGAAAATATATATTGAGTGCCTCTGATTAGATTGTACTGTGAGAGGCGCTTTATAACTGAAAAATAGTATAGTATAGTATAGTGTAGTCTAGTCTAGTGTAGTATAGTGTAGTATAATATAGTATAGTATAGTATAGTATGGTATGGTATAGTATGGTATAGTATAGTATAGTATAGTATAGTATAGTATAGTATAGTATAGTATAGTATAGTATAGTATAGTATAGTATAGTATAGTATAGTATAGTATAGTACAGTACAGTATAGTACAGTATAATAGGTCTATAGCATATGGCATGGTATAGTATAGTAGGCCTATAGTATATACTATATAGGCCTTAGACTGGTCCAAAAAACTGAACATTGAAATATTTGAAAGGCATGTTTTTTTTTTGTACATCTGGTACAAGAAACCCACAGTGCAAAATATTAAAACACTGAGGCTCTATCTTCAGGTCCCTCAATGCTGTCAAAGTTTTAGCATGCTTACTACATTGTAAACGGTGCAATATAACTGGCAGGCATCCAATCAACGAGCGCTGAACCTTCCATTTTAGCTGTTAGCAATATTAGTGAATTGCCAGCATGAAAAGCAGCTGCAATTAGTGTTTAATTGACTCTCTAGTGTCAAATAAAAAATATATAAGAATGCTGTCAGCATGTCACATTGTCGGTTCCGAAAGTCGAATTTGACCATGAAGATTACGATGAAGCTCCGCCACCTGGGGTAATGCTTAATGTCTTCGCTCTTCGTCAGCGAGTCATTGAAGGTGCTGAATGTTGCAACTAATCTCAGAAATCTCTCTGCCCCATCATTCAGGAGTTGGTCTGTAGGCCTACTTAAGAGGAAGATCCAACAACGTCTCCTTAATACAAAGAGATTTCATAAACCTCCGGCTCTCTGTTATTTACTCTCCTTGTTTTCCTTAGGAAACTACCTTTTGCAGTCTAGGTTCTTCTTCTTTACTTGTGTCTTGATTATCTCTTTTCTCGTTCATTAACTACTTCTTGGAGAAAAATAAGAACCCAGCAAGGTCAATTCCTAAATACCAGAAATGAAGCATGCATGAAAGTGTAGTAAATGCCGCCTTAGTGATCTTCTCATTTACAGCGTTGTGTAAGTCATCCAGGAGAGCAAAGTCATTCATAGCAGCATCACAAGCTCTTGGAGCCACTACACTGCAGGTACTGGATTAGATCAGGACAATGAAAACAGCCACTTCTCAGATTAGAGCTTCCCCGATCCTGGCTGGTTTCATTGGCTCAAAAAAGTGAACACATCACGAGTTTGAGTAGGCCTATACGTAAATGAACTTTGTTATCTGTCGTGCATTGTGGAGTCCCCTGTTAGAAAATACAGAAGCAGTTTACACAGTTCTGGAGGTCTTCATAACCACGATAGCTGCATCTTGGCATTTCCTGAAGTCATCTATTTTAGATCCTGAAATGCACGGACTAGCGGACTGTTATGATGAAAGACCACTGTTGGTGATAAACGTTTGAATAGCTGGATATCGGGTCCAGAAGATGAGTACATCACAACTGTGAAGACTGTATCCAACATAGACTCTGCTGTGAGATGTCTGTACAGCTTAAACGCAAGAGAGGTCAACAAAAAGCACCACTGAACAGTTACTAACATCCGTACTGGATTCCATGCCAGTGTTGTAAGCAGTAGAGTCAAATAAAATAGCTTCAATAGGTTTTTCCAATGTCCATTCTTCATTGATCTTGACAGCGACGTTGGTCATGGCAGTTCCAGTAGGCTACCCGATGGAAGTTTGGGCACAGCAATGAACTCATCGAATTTGATATTAATTTTGGGCTTGAAAATTGAAATCAACAGTTATTGACAAAAGGTCAGCTCAGTGTGAGAATTGTGGAAAATAACTGGGGTTGAACCATGATTCACTTGGAATTGGGTGTGTGAAAAACATACTTTACTATGGGGCTCTAAGAAAGACTGGGGGCTGAAACGCCCAGTAATTCACACCCTGGGCCAACCTATGTGCCCTCTTCTTTCTCCTGTAAGGTCTGCTACAGTTACCTTACCATTCCAGAGTGGAACTAAGAGGGCATCTTCTTTCTTGACTTCGTGGATGAGGGAATCTCTCAGATTGACGCTATAATGGTTCGTCTGTCAACCCTGGCATGCCTAAGTGAGCTTTAAGAAATAGACCTTTGGCCATACAGTATTGGACTGCAAATAGGATGTGACTAGAAAGCCTGTTAAAAATAATGCTGCGGTCCAGCGTTGAAACCAGCTCAATTTATTGAACATCATGGGGGCACGTGCCCTAATGCTCCCTTCGAGTCTCCTAAGGGTAGGTCTGTTTAAGTATAGGCCTACTTATCAATGTTCTGAGAGGGACAACCAACAAATTTATGAAAATTGTTCTTGAAAACATCAGTTTCCAACCACATTAAGGTTGTCAGCAGCCCGATATTCAATGTAAAAATGAACGAAAAACCATTATATTTTGAACCTCATTTGGGGGGAGACCCCATGGTCAGATCTTATCGGATTTTGGATATTTTTTTCAGCAGCAAATCCTGAGAAGGAAACCGTTCAGAAAGCTTGTGTTATAATTTTTTCCAGGTCAAACTGCAAATTGCATGGACTATCAATATATAGCCCCAAAACCCCATCTTTGATGCTCGTGAGTGACCCCTTAATATTACAATTGTGGCATAAAATTTCACACAGGTACTTTTTAGATCAAAATGAACAAATGTATCAACATGCCTCAAAAATCCAAAAGAAAAAATTTTTCCCATGCGAATTTGGACCAGTCTAATAGGCCTATACATAATATGACTAAATTTATTTCGCTATGCAACAGATTGCTAAACTTGACCTCGCTGCACTTGCAATTGAATTCCACGGTTTCCTAAAAATACTCAGGCGCTATAGAAATTAACGAATGAACATATACATTCTGCACACACACCATAACCACGGCACACTTTCAGAGTAGTCTAAATAGCCTACAAACATGTATACAGATAAGTTGGTGTACAGTCGACCTAGATTCTTCCCTTCCCCCTCCCTTGAGGCATAACTTCAGACTCAATTGAGAAGCCCGACAAGGTCTAGCTGAGGAGGAGGCTCGGAAGAACAAAACAATTCCCCCACCCCTGCCAGCAGAATATTGCATTTGCAGGGCTCGATGGTCAGCTGTATTAGGGGGTATAGCGCATACAAGTTTACCTGTCCTAGGGCTTATGTGTCAGCCAGATTTCGAACCCATGGTCATTGGCCGCAGATCTCCGTAGCCACATGTATAATTGTAAATGGGAGAGCAGCTGCTATGTATATATATATATATATATATATACATATATATATTTGTATACGCAGGTATAGGCCTGCACGAACTGGCTAATCTGGGTCGGACTCCAGGCAAGTCAGCTAAGCTGTTGGACGGTTTGCCTAGACCATGCCTGAGGGGACTAGCTATCAATACCAACGGTCAAACATGTATGCATCAGTGGAATGATCTTGACACCTGTCAGCCAGACTTCAGTGCTAGTGTCTGCTCATTTCCATATCAATAGACACAACTTTCTTATTTGGAGGGGTTCCAGTTTGCTTCTGAGTTTGTATTGCTGGAGCCATGCAAACGTAAAGGCCTACGACATGCAACTTTTTGTGGATCAGTCAGACAGACGTTTTATAGAAGCTCGCGTGGTTCCAGCTACTGTTCATGTTCATTCATTTCATGTTCATGCATGTTCATGTTGCACATCTCCCATCGGTGGTGTACGATGTATGGAAGAAAGAAAAGACACAAATGATAAGAAATTAATATGGTGGGTGAATAAAGCAATAATTATTTATGAACTCCAAGACTCTTGCAACTATCAGCTTCTCACAACAAGGAAAGGATGCTGGAATAAGCTGTGAAATGGCATTTCAAAGTGCATGCGTTGTCACATACCGATCATTCTATATAATTATTCTTTATGCTGACCAATTGAGATACTCTAATAATTATAAACATAAACATACAGGCCCATTGTGAGGTGCATAGACTGATCAAACAACCGCACGCACGCGCACACACACACACATGTAAATACACACACACACACATGTAAATACACACACACACACACAGAACCAAGCACTCCAGGCCATTGGCTATAGGCCAGTCTAATCTGCATACAGAGACCCACTCAGGGGAGTCTATAGAATCTTTACAGAACAATTCCTAGACCTAAACTAGGTCGAGGAATTGTCACGCCTAGCAATCTAAAGCAGCGGCCAGTGCTTTCAGATGAACTTGGAACAGATGCTGATTGGTCAGCGTCACGCCCACTAAAGAGAGACCTGCTGACCAATCAGACTGGTTTCTGGGCAAACTGCCAACGGCTAAACTTGGCCTTTAACCGCAGTTTTGCACATGTTCGCAAAATACATAACTTAAAAAGCATATGGAGTTTTTACCCTCGAAATTTTTTTGCCCCCCCCCCCTGGAAAAAAATGAAATGACGTCCCTGGTACCCAGCGACCCTACTAGGCTATAATATTATTATGGCCTCGACCCTATAGCCTGGCTGCTCATCTTCAATGAATTGATCGGATGAAAGCCGTTTGAATGGTTGTCGTCACGCCATTTTAAGTAGACCTACTATAATTACAAAAGTCTTCGGTTCATATCTCTGAAATAAACAACTTCGCCATGCATCACACGTCCGTGCCATAGCGCCAGGCAGAGCCAGTCCCAAGCTTGGATAAAGCAGGAGGGTGATGCTGGTTATCTTAACTATAGCTCGGTATCGTTAAAATGAAACTAGCCTACTAGCTACTATTCTGAAATGCATGGACTTCTATCCCCCGAAACTCATCATCATCATCATTCTTTTCGTGCAATTCTGTACATCGGGCAATGCAGCTCCTTCATTTCTCCCTGTCCACCGCCAGTTGTATCGCCTCGTCCCACTCCCACGTCATGTCCATGCACTTCAAGTCTTCCCTAATGGTTTCCGGCCTAAACCACCGGGTTCAATTGCTCTCCGCCCCCTACCCGGACAGGCCTTCCCTTCCCCGACGTGAGTTTTGACTCATTTCTGATCCCTGATTTTCACTGGGCTTAAGTTGCACCCGCACTGTATAGGAATAGAAGCCCGTGCTGAAATAATACACAATCTGGTGACAAATCTCTCTCCCTACGTACAAACGGCATGGGACATGGGCTTTAACCGATGCAGCTAACTGTAGGTTATACGGGGGACTTATACCCTTAACGGACTGACAACAACAACGACCCCACACCCTCCCCCACCCTCCCCCAAACCTCCCCGACCCTCCCCACACCTCCCCCCATCAAACCGCGTCTTTACCAGTGCGACCCTCTAATCGTTACTTCGCGCCTGTCCATCACATAAAAACGTCGTTATTCATAGCTAACCAGGCGTGATGAATTTTTGTCCCACACACACAACAATTATACATATTCATTGTTAGGATCCGGTAACCCATATTTTATTCGTGTGTACGGAATACTTGCCGACGTTTACGCCGATTCACCTCAGCCGAGTTCACATGACTTGCTACAGAAAACCTTTTGTGCACCTGTTTCTACAATTCAAAGGCAATTGAAGAACAGCACACCCAACTACTCGACTGTTGGCCACAGTAACTGTTACTGTCTTTGTTGTAGGCTACTCGAGAGGCAAGAATAGAAATAGTTGCGGCGCCTCTGACCGTCGGATGGCAAACTATCCTGGCCTTGACTTGACGTGTTTGATGTTTCGTGTCTAGTACAACAAATCTTGTAATGGATTCTTCGTCTCTGTCAATGCAGCCATTCTTTTCGGATTGACCAAAAGAAGAATGACGGCATTGACACAGGCAACGCTGTCAACAATTACTGACGAGATGGTATCGCTTGAGTGGTGCCCGAATGGTGAACTGTGGCGGGAAGAGGTACCCACGTGATGGTGACCCAGATGTCAAAAGGTGTTCGCGTGTGATCTCTCTCGTCAGTGGCGGCTCTTATAGGGCCCCTCCCATATGCTACGGCAGATCACTGAGATAATAATTTATTTGACCTGCTTATTTTAGACCTACTCTTGACCTGCCAAATGACTTGTCCAAAATTCTTTGTAACTTTTAATATCTTCCTTATATTTAAATTCTTTGACCTGCCGAATAACTCCCATAATAACCCCGACTCGAACTGCTGAAATTGTAGGCCTATAGCTGGCGCCGCCACTGTCTCGCATGTAGAGAGGTGTCTGCACGTGTCCAGAATGTCGATGGTTGCATTGGCTATATAGTTAGGCTATTAGGCCTATATCAGTTATACCACATCTACATTTATGTAGACCTGCACTTTGAAACATAATATTTCGGACATGTGTAGCTAGCATACTTATTGTATTAAATAATTATTCAGGGTCAAAGAGATGCGCAGATAGACAGACAGCAGACAGACAGACAGATGGACAGAAAGACAGGCAGAGAACAGTTCTACGGTTAGTAGCCTGCATAGTAGGCGTACTCATATCTTAGTTGTTTATGCAATTCTGCAGATGAGGCAAATATGTCTCAAAAGTTTGTATTTTCAAGCACTTCAAAACAATTTTAACCGTCACCACTGCATTATTTAATTTTGCCCCTCCTGGAGTGACTGCAGGCGCCCACCATTCTTCGGGATTTCTCCCACTCGTAGGCTAATTTAACTTTAATGCTGTCAAAGACCAGCCATAAAAGTCACTTATGAAAATGCAGCATACTCCCCAATATAAGTTTCGCGTAGTTTAGTCTACAGCGTCTTTCACCGACCAAATTTTCTCCTAGCGTCCACCTTTGCCACCTTTCCCCATTCTGCACACACGTGACCCGAGTAATCCAATCAGACTACAGACGATCTTACAAGTCGTATCAACTTCCACCAAACGTCGTCAGAAAACGATCGCAGAGAGGAGGAATGGTTTTTGTGATTGTGATGGCATTGGACATTGGCGTGTTTCATCTGGCGTAGGCGAAGAGTCGGAGACCAAAGGACGTGCCAAAAGACTGTGTGTCGCTTAGCACAAGAGACAAGATAAAGAGCTTGATGGGTTCTTAATAGGTTTTTATCAAAGTCCAAATACGTATTTACTCACATACATGCGTACGCTCATAAATATGCATGTAGCCTATGCATATGTAGGCCTACAATGTAGCTATGTGCATGCATCTTTCCTCTGTCTCAAAATCACTTTTTTCTGTGGGTGTTTTTGCACCACTGGGAGCACCTCTGATTGGTGTGCAACATGAGAGGTGCATCATGAATTTACAGATACAGTGGCGCGGTGGTTTAGTGGGTATGTTCGTCACCTTGCAGCCGAAGGTTTGCAGGCTTGAATCCACCTCAAGCCGCCGCATAGGGACCTTGGGCAAGTCCTTCATTCGCAAGTGCTCAGCGAAAAAGATAATACAAATAAAAAGGAAGAAAAGGAGGAGGAGGAGGAGGAGGAGGAGGAGGAGGAGGAGGAGGAGGAGGAGGAGGAGGAGGAGGAGGAGGAGAAAGAGGAGAAAGAGGAGGAGCAGGAGGAGCAGGAGGAGCAGGAAGAGCAGGAGGAGAAGAGGAGGAGGGAGGAGGAGGAGAAGGAGAAGGAGGAGGGCTGATATCTCTTGAAGTCACGTGTTCGACAAGCTGCGCTGTTTCCCCATTCACTGTTAGTACACGTTCAACTACAAAAGATTTCGCTAAAGCCCACTGTTGTATAGTTGCTCAATGAATGACGTTTGAATGATTCGCGATCCGTTTTATGAATGAAAGACAGACAGACAGACAGACAGACAGACAGACAGACAGACAGACAGACAGACAGACAGACAGACAGACAGACAGACAGACAGACAGACAGACAGACAGACAGACAGACAGACAGACAGACAGACAGACAGACAGACAGACAGACAGACAGACAGACAGACAGACAGACAGACAGACAGACAGACAGACAGACAGACAGACAGACAGACAGACAGACAGACAGACAGACAGACAGACAGACAGACAGACAGACAGACGGACGGACAGACAGACAGACAGAGTGATAGAAGACACGCAGAGATAGACATACAGACAGAGACAGAAATATACAGACAGAGACCTACACAGGCAGAAACACACACTCAAATATATTAGGCAGACAAGAAGACAGACAGGCAGAGAGACAGACAGACAGAGACACGCAGACAGACAGTGAGGCAGACAGACAGAAACAAACAGAGACAGAGACATACAGATTTACAGACAGACAGACAGACAGATAGGTGGAGACAGACAGACAGACAGAGATGCACGCACAGACAGACAGACATACACGTACAGGCAGACAGACAGAGACCTGCATAGGCATTGCACCGGATACGACTACTGGCTCGCTTCAGAGGTCAGAGATCAGACACTGAAGTCTCAAAAGCAACTTGAAGTCCCATGAGTCATGACAATGCACTCGTCTTGTTCGTTTCTTTCAAGCGGGTCTTAGAGTCCTCGCATATTACAATGACTGTCTGCCTGACTGACCACGAACCATGCAAATGTCACTCGTTGAGTAACTACGGCTTGCTTGCTACTGTTGTTTGATTAAACTTGCCCTCCTCCTTTTTCCGGGCTTGGGACTGGCACTGCCAAAGTATGAGCAGCAACCCTTTAGTAAAAACGTAAAATAATAGTCGAGCCCGTACTAAAACCATGTTGAGAATTCCCGGGGGGGGGGGGGGTTGGAGGTTTCACCCCCCCCCCCAGTCGTTTTCAGAGCCCCATGTTAAAGTCTGTTTTTCACACCCCGATTCCAAGTGGATAATAGTCCAACCCCCAGTTATTTTTCCACAATTCTTACACTGACTAAAACTGAATAGCCAGACTACTCCATTAAGGCGCGTCACAAGCGGAAGCTAATCGGGTCAAGATCCAGAATGTATTATTTTGTTAGAGAGTGGTAGGTAATGTGGTCATCATGGCCATTTTTCAGCATAGCTATCAGCAGCTACAGATCTTTCGTTTATCTGGTAAGTAAGTAGGTAGGTAGGTAGGTAGGTGGGTAGGTTGGTAGGTAGGTAGGTAGGCAGGCAGGCAGGCAGGCAGGCAGGCAGGCAGGCAGGCAGGCAGGCAGGCAGGCAGGCAGGCAAGTGAGTACGTAAGTAAGCAAGTAAGTTAATGAGTAAGTAAGCATGAAGATAGGTAAGTAAGATAGTATGTACTAAGTAAGTAGGCTATATTCAGTAAATATAAAGATTTAAGTGGAAATACGAATGTTAGTGAAAATTAATGTTAGTTCATGCTTAAGTGTATACTTTCAAAAGTAAGCGCAAAATAATGTCAGTGTAAATGTAAGTGTAAATGTAAGTGTAAGACAAGCATATATCTAAGTGTAAATGAATTTCACCATTCCACATAGCGACCGTTGTATCAGTGGCATACAAGCAGACATAGATTTAAGCAGACACTGCTGCATAATGGTTAAACAGGAACCATTAGTCTGTTAATTTTGTGACAACGGACGACTTTCTAAAGCATGTTCCCACTGTCAAAACGCCCCGAGGGCAACTTACTCGATGAGGTGGATTGCTTAACGCTACAGAACTATAACTTCACACAGGGTGAATACGACTTAGGGGTGACACAAGTGATGGGGTAAATAACCCCAAAGGTGTACTTGCCACGATCACATACGATTTCTGCGAAAAGCTTAGACTAATGGGTCGACGACTCGACGCTCAAGAAAGTTTGTGGGTTATGGGGGGTGGGGGTTATGTGGGGGGGGGTTCTGGGGGCTTATGGGGGGGGCTACTGTCTACAGACCCGGCAATTAATTCTCCCGATGGTTTTACCACTTTCTTTCTTCAGCGGTCTCTCTCATCAATCAATCAATCAATCAATCATCCTCTTGCGGGAATGGATTGATCTGTCTGTTTATAGATTTCAACGTTCGAGAAGATCTGAGTGAGTGAGTGAGTGAGCGATTGAGTGATTGAGTGATTGAGTGAGTGAGTGAGTGAGTGAGTGAGTGAGTGAGTGAGTATGATTTAGCTTTTGCAGAACTTTGTATAGGCATGATGTGCCTATACATAGACTACCACGTTGGAGGATTTGTTGGGTTTTAAGGTCCAAAGTAGATGTAAAATTAATTAGCTAGCTGATTTTAAAGAAGCCTGATATTGAAGAAACAATCAGCTAAAACCCAATTAACATTCTTGGTAGGAGCTACGGTAATGGTGATCAACGCTGATGCAAAACAACTGCAGAATACGGTATTGACTCACAGCAGATGCGAACAGACCCTTTGTTCGTGAGCGCTTAGTACATATGGTCTATTACAACAACAACCTGACTGGGAGCGAGACAAAGCAGTCGACGTCTCTCAGATGCATAATTAATTACTTAGCTACCTTTTAAGAAATCTGATATTGAAGATAAATTAAGTTTAAATGGTGCTAAAGGATAATCTGGGGGTGTTTTCCATTGAAGAAACAATCAGCTAATAAACCAGTTAAAAGTCTTAGTCTTTTGTGTAAGCTAGAAACCAGTTAAAAATCAAGGTCGTAAGAATACTGCCGAAAAGTCTCTAGCTAATATATTTAGTGCGATGTGCGAATAAACGAATATCTCGAGAAAATCGGTATTGGCTACGAAAATTATGCAACTACCGGTTGAATTGTTAAACGCAGCTCCCGTTCCCCCTCCGCCCGCAATTTGCATGTAATTCGCCCCATTTCTATACAGGTAGACGTTACCAGGAGCGGTACTACTGTTACCAAATTCTATGTACGTCGAAACGAAATAGTATCCGGCTTTACCGGGAGTGAAACGGGTCAGTCTCGTACTTATGACACCATCGGTTTTGAATCTTACACTATCGAAAGTAACTATTGTGTGAGTTTTAGCGATTAAGAATTGCCAAGTTAAAGAATGAATGCTAAGCGCGGGACCGATTGAGATAGAATCTACATACTGCTTCGTAGCTGCATCGCTGGCGCTGTTGGGTTCGTGTAGCCCTGTAATGTAAGCATCATGCATAAAGATGGACTTATACACATTTATTTTAGACGGAGGAGTGCCATCGAGTGACTTAACCATCTCTAACATGATTTCATTGTTTATTCTAAAACGAAATCCATCCATCGATTGTAATGTAATAGGATTGTTTAACGAACATTGTAGTTTATTTCGTATACTACCTAAGAAAATAGTGAATTCTTTATTTTCTCCTCTCAAGTCCTTACAACCCATTGAACGCAGACGATCGGAGCCAACGTTTAAGATTAGATCACCAGTCATTGTATCACCAGTCTTAGCCACCTTCGATGCAACTTGTTCATTAACGTATTTCTTATTCGTCAAATGATTATCGTTGGACGGAGAATCGTCGTGATTCGTTATCAAATCAATGGCTTGACCCCAACTTAAAGCCTCATCCATTGCTGCTGTCAAAGGTTTCGTTGTTGGTAGTCCTTTAATTTTGTGACCACCCATTTTTAAATTTCCAGTCGCGATGTTTGCTCCATCCAATCGAAGAAAACTAGCATTTACTTGACTAAGAGTGACACCTCCAGCGATTACTCTTTGTGATGAACCAACATCGGTGTGACCGAATTTATCGACAGGCATTTTATATATATATATTTATATATAATAATTTTTAATGCAAGCCGTTTATAACTTCTTGGAAATTCATTCCATCACCCACCATCTTCGTCACATACAGACACAAATGACCACAAAATACTTCGTTATCGGGTTGTATTCGCTCACTGTTATATAACACTGGACGGCGTAAATACTTTATCAGTTCCAGAGGGGGAGGAAGGCCGTAACTATCGAAATATATTTTCTCATTACCGCTCTTTAAGAAAGTGCACCAGTGGGTCCCTCTACCGTTCGAGTCGTCTAGATTAAGAATACCACATTCATTATCTCTCGGACTCATAGGTAATTCGTCTCTGAGAAATACTCCTCTGAAATTATTGATGTTTAGTTTCTTAGCCGCTTCGATTAGATCCACGTTCGATAAAGCAATATTCGGTAGTACTACACCCTCAACATTTATGTCTTTGTAGATCTTAGAACTCATTTTATATTTCATCTAAATGTTTTAAAAAGTAATTCGATTTTACTTCCTGCATTACATATAGCCAGCGATCTATTTTGTTTGCTTTTTGCATATTTTTAACCGGTAGCAATGGACGAATATTCTTCCAATTCATAGCTTTAAGAAGTTCTTCTTCGTCTAGCAAGTTGAACGACGATAATGGCAAAACATGATCAAAATGCCAAACCGAACCGTAATTTTCCATTGTCATTCCTTCTTCTAACTGAAATTCAATCCATTTAGTAAATATTTCAAAGTCAACACCGATAAGTTGGCACGTCGTTTGTGATTTCGATTTACCTCTTAATGATTCACTAAGCCTACTCCTCATATTTTTAAGTATTTTAAACTCAGGATCATATTGCTTTCGAGCTTCAGAATACGAGTGATTATATTTATATTTACATTCCTTACATTCTTTATCAAACCCGTCTTTACAACATCTATTTTTTACAAATTCTAATATGTTCTTCTCTTTCTTACATCGACAGCAAACTTTTTTATCTTTTATTTCCCTAGTCTCTAGTATCGAGTATTTTTGCCTAAGTTCCTTCATTTTGGTCTTTTTACACGTTTTACAAATAGTATAATAACCGCTCTTATTTGATTTATCTTTATGAAATTCGTTTAAGTTTTTTTCCATCCTACATTTGGTACACACTTTAGAGTCATCCATTATATATATATTTTTCTTTAAATAGTTTTCAACGAGTAATGACCATAAGATAACGTACTAATTCCATCCTCCATTATTACCCGTTTATCGTCATCTGCAGATAATGCAACTTTATTGATTTCTTCTGTATAAATATCATGATGATAAGATCTAATAACATTCATCGTTCGTTGTTGTTCTTTTTTGGTAAATAAGCAGTCTCTATAATCTTCGTGAGTAATAGTTTTCTGGACAACATTCTTCTTAATACCTTTACATTTCTTGTGCTCATCTCCAACAGCCATCTTATAAGAATACAACTTTGCTCGCAACCCGATAAATTCTTTTATCTGTTTCCCACTAGTTTCATCCTTGAACATTCCAATAACTTTTTTATTTACTCCAACCTCAATACCAGATGGATGATCTCTCGGGTATTCACTCGTGTCGAATCGAGTTTTAATATCTTCTGAGATATCTGAGTAAAAGTCTTCAGTTTTAATTTCGTATGTCAAAGAATCTGTATCGGTAAATAATAATTTAGCTCTATTTCCGTATTTATCCTTGATGTAATTGTAATGAAATTCATACATCAACGTTTTGCTCAAGTCTAATATACACATGCCAAGATATATAGGTTTATTATAGTACAATTTAGTTTTTTTCATGTGAACGGCTATTAGATTTTCATCGAAAATAGTACATCTCTCATAATTAGGTTTAGCGGCTAGTTCAATAGCCCTCTCCTCTTGACACACTAACTCTACATCAACACGATTTTCAATGTTCTCACAAGTTTTTCCAAAGACACTGTTATTCATTAACTTGAAAAAGTCTTTCTCAAAGTCATTAGTAGCTTTCGTTCTAAGAGCTGTATTTAAATCGATATACTTTTTCAACCAATCACTTTCTTCGAATAGTACACCTCTATGCACCTTTGTTATTTTCAAACCCAAGCTCTCATACAGCTTCAGATTATCGTAATGCAGCACATACTTCTTTTTATGGTTTAAGTTTGGAATTAACTTTTTGACTTTGTTAATCTCAATGCTTTCGGGGGCTAACGGAAAATCGTTATGCAGGTCGTGTAACTCTTTAGGATATTCCAAATCAACTTCCAATATGCATGGAATACTTCTCCAATTATTTAATTCATCTTCGTTCATCCATTTGAACCCGTGAGTAGGTAAATTTTTGATCATAGCCCATCCATATAGATTATTCGCATCCAGGTAAGTAATAAATGTAGAATTTTCGTTACTATTGAAATCGCTCATATATTTATTATTCGCTTTCCCGTAACGATTTGATATTGTGCTCACTCCTCCTCTCATCCCTTGCCTAAGCATCAGAATCATATCATAATCATTCAATAACTCCAATTTCACGCCTGTCAATTTTAAAGCGGCATCCCAGGCTAAACCAGGAGATGTAAAATACCATGCAGGGTCAAGCGTATAGTTCTTCATACACACATCTCTAAAGTTTTCGAAAACATCGGCAAGTAACAGAACATCTGAAACGTTGTATAAATCGTGATACTCTCTGAATGTTTTACATCCAAATTCTTTCCATACCGTTTGTGCATGCTCGTAGTCTTCATCGCTAATATTCGAATCATTTAGCTTAGAATAGAAAGCGGATTTTGGTGGTAGTTCGGTTTCATTAAAGGTAGTAAATGAATCGACGTAGTCATAAGGATATATGCCTTTTCTCAGCAAAAGATCGAGCTTCTTTCCAGTATATCGTTTCCCAATATTTTTACACTGGTCTTTGCTTAGGTTCCTCGATAAAGCATCAAGACTAGAAGCCATAAATTTAAAACTGTCGATAAAACGCAGTTGTCGCTTGACGGTAATCTCTTTTCCCTCTTTATTTACAAACTTATCAACAACGACCTCTCTGCTAAAAGATATATACTTTTCCTCGTTATTAGGTATGCAATTAATTTTCTCTCCATTATTACCTCTCAGTTTCTTAATGAACAGATGACAATCGTACCCGGAAAGATTATGAAACACTACAGGGAAAAACTTGGGGACTTTATAGTTTACATTACAAATGTTATGAGCAGCCCCTCTAAATTTACCGCTAAGATGACAGTGATCTCTCACTCGGTCTTCGCCCAACGTTTTTTCACAGATATGACATATAGTAGCTCCATCAAAACACTTCTTGTCCTCTTCTGTAAATATCATCTTCTTAGGGAATTTAAATTGATTATATATTTGTTTTATATTCTCTTCTAGTTTATCTACAAATATTTGACCAACATCATCATCTTCGCTTTCAGCCGTAAACGTCACAGGATCTTGAGAATATACACTATCGTCGAAACATTTTATGTGGTAACAAAAGGAGCTAGGAGTATGCTTTTGATATTTATTAGTGTACGACAACTCTGGATTTGGTTGGCATGTATCGATCGGTTTTACAAAAGACTCAAAATCTGCGTAGACTATAAACGGAACCCTCATAGAATTGTTATAATTTTTAAAACTTAGCATAGTTCCTGGTGGTGGCATTTCTATTTTTTGTGCGTTATGGAGTTTGCAGTACTCATTATGGTTTTTAAGCGCTCCTGTCGTTGTGAAACCATTCATACACCTTTTACAATAATACATCGAATTAGTCCGAAATCTCATCAATCTGTTAAAATTCTTGATCCAGCAATAATGTTTCCTTTCTCCGTTGGAAATAAGCAATAGATCTACATAAATACTACTTTCACACTTAGACAGATAAAGCGGGTATACTTCTTTTTCATAACCGAATACATTAACATTAACATTATTATTTCTCTCGAACCTACCTATCACATTAGCATCAGCAGCAACTGGAAACTCAATACCACTCCAATTAAGTTTTTTAGACTGTTCTTTCAAAGCTTTCGTTATTATCTCCGAATTTTTCACAACCGGATTCAAAGCTCTAGTGATACACCATTTGAAACATTCTTCATCATCGTTTTTCATATTTATGATAGCCTTTTTATTAGCTAAAAAGTCGGGAAGTGGAATGTAAGAACTACCTCTTAAGGGTGTATACTTTACCGTATTTATATCTAATTTTACAACAGCTTTAAATCTCCAATTACTTCCTTGCATCTGAAAACTAGCAATAGACTCCATGATTTTATCCTTTTTTCTGCTGTATATTTCATTCAAGTCGGTTGCTTCTAAAATAACTTCTGCCCTGGAAACGAATGGTATATCCTCAGAAGTCACTATTCCAGATTTCATATCCACGCGTTCCATAGTACAAGTAAGAACTAAATTAGTCTTTGTCTGACGATTGTTCGACAACAGATGTACTACCTGCGGTCTGACGAAATTAAGAAACGACGAGGCATCCATTCCATTAGTTCCATCTATTCTATATTGCTTGGTGAATCCTTTAATAGCCGACGCCGTTTCTCTAATTTTAATTTTATCAAATATCCTAGAAACAGTTGACTTCAATGATTCTAGTTTTTCATTTACGACTTTAGTGTCTCGTTCAGGCACATAACTAAGTAGCCAATCCGCAAAATCATTTAATTTGGATCTAACCCTATTTTTGTATTTTCTCTTAGGCGCTACTGGTTTGTACTTACCAGGTGTGGGTGTAAGCGTAGGAACCTTAATGTCAGGAACCGATGAGTCGAGCAAGTGTTCAACATGGTTCATGTTTCTTAAACTACTTTTCTTTAAATCCATTTTATCTTACCACGCAAAAATATTAAAACATGTGAGATCGAAGATCCACTTATCTGTGAGATCGAAGATCCACTTATCTATCTCTCATACACTTTAATTTCGTATCTATCTCTCCAGACATTTCCGTTATGATAAGCTATGATGCCAGCACTCTGACCATACGCCTTAGCAGCTTTATACATCGATGGATACGAGGTAACAACGCCAGTCTCTCGATCTATAATATCTACTCTTCTCGGTTGTTTCCTGATACTGCTCAACGTGTCATGTCGATATGACACAGACTTGTAGTCCGTCGGAAGAATATTCTTTTCAATCAATACAGCTATCATTTGAGGTTTGTTGAGATGTGAAGTGCCTGTAACATTGTTATGCTTGGCCAACATTCTAAGCTCTGGTAGCTTCATAATATATAAGTATTCTTTAAATCAATTTTCCATACACTACACTCATTTTCTGTCCATCCGATTGGAACTGCAGCAACCTATCTGAAATTACGACAGCATACGCTTCGGTGTCGGCTGGCACTGCTGCATTGAAAAGAGCCTTAATTTGTATATCAACGACTGAAGATTTCAAACGCTCGGATTGTTTGCTTACATCGAACACGAACAACGGGTATAATTCTTTATAATCTACAGGTGTTATATTGCTTTGGGTAATCAACTTATCCATACCATAGAATTTTTGACTAAAGGAGGACGCGTCTCTGTACGCTCTGGAGAATTGTTGATTAGGAAACGACAGGTTATGGTCGACAGCTGGATATCTTTCTTGATTCATCATCACATATATGTTCTTAAGGTCGCAGTGATTAAATAGCGACGGATTACTTTCCTGATTACCGCTACGGTCCGTCTGAAATCCAACGATGATATATCTAGGTTTCTCCGGTGAAGTTTTAACGCTTAATCTCCAACTGAAACTTGTCGACTGAGGAACTGTTATCGTGTCGCATTGACGAGCTCTGTACGCAACTGGCAACGTTAATTTCGATTCAATCGTCTTATACAACTGCATTCGTTCCATATCGGAAGGAATAACGTGTGGAATAAACCATGAAATTTTGTTTATCGCAACTTTTCCAGCAGCTGCAGCGTTATCTCGGAATATTGCATCATCGTCGGCTTTACGAACTAATGTCAGCGTCTGTTTGAAGCCGTAAATAATCTTGTCGTAATCATCGCAAAACCCGAAAATATGCTTCAACGGAACAATAAAGCTGAACATTCCTTTAGTGTTTGGTTTGCGAATGAGAAAGCTTTGTCTAGTGGCAAATCCGGGGTTGTCCGCAATAACAGCAGTCGCCCCAGTGTCTTTATACCACAGCTGATTTAAGCCTTGAGTCAGCTGAAAATCGTTTGGATACGTAAGTAAACCGAGCATCGTTGTAGCTTGACCCGGATGAAATAGCGTTTCGATTTCTTGATTAGATAACTGATAGGATATTTGACTGAATAGATACATAAGCCCATTATTCGTAAGAGCGACTAAATCGGCATTAACGTATGCGGTGTCATCGGCTTTAATTAGTCTTCCGTCGAATTGCAGATATGACTCTGCTGGGTGACTGTATAAGTCTTGTAATTCAATATTTATTCTTATTTCACCAGAACTGTTAAGGTTAGTTCTCGCTACAGGTTCGTACTCGTGCCATTCGTATCGCTCGATACCTTCATCGATCAATGGTTGCTCTGTGAATCTTAGAATATCGGATTGCATTTTATAATACATATATTTTTAAATAAGAAAAAAAAATTTTTGGTCTAAATAAGAAAATAAACTTAAGCAAAATAAATTTAAACTGCCATTTTCAAACCACCTCCGTTTAAGCGTTTTACGAGATCCTGAATTCTAATAGCTCCTCCCGTCATTTGCGGATTCGATCCTAGTAATCTAGCTAGAATTACTTTAGTTTCCTGAGTTATCGGCTGCTGAACGGGAGCTTTAGGGAGTATCTTATTGAGTAATCGTTTTCCAACGTCGATCGTCTTATCCTTAGCAACACCCCCAATCTCTTTGACAGCTGTGCTCGCAATTTGTTTGGCTGCATTCGATGTCAGTAGTCTCTTGAGAAATCCTGCAATGGAATCGAATATTCCTGCTCCACCGACAACGTGTACTTTTTTATAACTTCTTCTCGCAACGACCAGCATTTCTATATCATCAATTTTTAAATTAGATCATCAATTTTTTATATTCATCTTTGGATATCACTCCCTGTCTTAGTAACTCATCCGTCATACCTACAATTTCATTTCTTACTCCTGTATTTCCCGCTTTGTAGCTATATATTCGCAACTCTAATTGTTTTACTAATTCGTTAGGATCTGAAGGAATGGTAATTATTCCGCTTCCTGTTTTACCTCTTAACTTCATGTAATCGTCCCATATGGGTTTTATTATCTTTGCATATTTTACACTTCTAGACGATTTAGGTTTGTTTGGTTTATTTGGCTGACTCATGGCATTCGTTTTAATTAGAATCTCGGCGTATTCTTCGAGATCACGATTATCATAAATTGAACTGTTTGGACTAGTTAACGTTAACAATTCCCATAATCCTGGAGTTCCTTGATAAGTTGTGGTTCCAACTGTAATATCATTTCCTTGGATTGAGGCTTCGCTGTCACCGATGTAGAATTTTCCATCTCTTGATCTTAATCCGAATGTTGTGTCCACAAGTCTTTTATCAGAAGCATATTTTTTAAGGTATTCAACTGCAATATTTCCTAATTCTAACCTTCTAATGTCTTCTACTGGGTCATCGTCATCGTACGCCTCTATAGACGGATACTGGGGAAATTGAATAGTTTTCAACGAATCTGGAAGTGATTTTAGAGCAAGTGATGTTGCTGCAGAATTATCCTTTATTGTCGACAGCAAAGCGTTTTGTTCTTTCGAAATTGCTGATTGAGAGTCGACTATTGGTTTGTAGATTTTCGTTAATTCTCGTTGAAGTCCAAGATCATCTATTCTCTCTGAAAGAAAGTTTTGTTTAATATTTTTTTTCGTTTTTAAAAACTCTTCGATAATAAAATCTCTTTTTGCAGGATCGCTAATTTTCAGTAGTGACATTTTTTATTATAATGTTTAAAACGTAACATAAAACGTAAACGTAAAACGTAAACATAAAACGTAAACATAAAACGTACAATTTATGCATCGTAGTAATTAACATAACATATGGAGTCTTTTTCGTTTATAGTAACTGGTGAATCGGAGTTGTTTTGTATTGTAATTATTATATCCTCTGCGTCCTCTAGTACTGTACCATCTTGAAGGCTCAGTCTGAGTTGTTTCAACTTCTGTCTAAGAGAGACTAGACACATTCCACTGGTCATTCGGACTCCAAGGCCTACTTCTACTGTAATATTTGTCTTTGGTTCAATCGTTATCGTTTGCTGAGCAAAAATCTCATATCTGTCGCCTGCTCGTTGTCTTGCAGGAGCGTGAGTGACCACTTTAGGCATCCAAATTATCGGACTCACACGAGGCTTCCGTTTGGTGATAAATTTGTGTATTGGGTGACCGTATCCAGACATTTATATAAGTGGTTTTTTAAAGTAACATTCCAAGAATAGGAATATTTTTAAATGGTGAATTGGGTCCAAGTATAAGACCTTCACCGCTGATATATCCTGCTCCTCTTTTCATAAACAGACCGGAACCCGATATCGAAACACCCTTTTTCCACGGAGATAGAAAAAGACCTTCCCCAGCAGGCACTATCTTACAGCATATTCCTCCTTTCTTAACGTACAGCACGCCTGATCCACTTATCGGATGTGAGATCGAAGATCCACTTATTTTATCGACAATTTTGGAACCAGCTGCAGAACCCAATCCTGTTAAGGCTCCTGTGGCTAAACTCGGAAGAACACTAGACAGTAGAAACTTTCCGGCTGTTGCTAAGAACGGTAGAATAGCGCCAATAAATCCGCCTTCGACTCTCGCATTGTCTTCTAATTGCTTTTTACCCATTTTAATTGTCACACCAGTTCCATTCTGATACGCTTTAGTTAACTTGTTAATTTGCCTCTGGTTTAGAGCTAATACATGCTCACCAGTTATATCTTCATGAGAAAGTCTTATACTCACTCCAGTCCCTACTTGAGCAGCTCGCTTAATCTTCTCTTTTTGCCCTTCAGAAATATTAACTTTGACCTTAGCGTAAGCGCTCATCTTATATTAAATATAAACTTTAAATTAAACCTCTCTTATATGAAATCGTATCGATAATTCCTCACCTCTTAAATTAATTAGTTTTCCATTTTGGTCTATTAGTTTTGTTTCCATCGATGAAATAGAGTATAGCGTTATTGGAAGATATACGAGATTGTGAGGAGATTCGATTATCTTATAACCAGGCCCGACCGATGGAAAGAAAGAATAAATTATGTTCTCCGTAGTTCCGTTGGCATACGATGATCCTATTATATCACTGGTAATTCGTAAACTATTCACGCTGTTTATATCAACTATGTGCTCGGATTCGTTATATCCTTCGGAGTATACACGACTCTGAAATCCTAGAACGGTGCTAATTGAATTTGGTACTGTGAAATCAACTTTATAGTTCTCATCAATTTCCAAAACCGCCTTTAACGTGTTGTTATTTGGTCGCAACTTTATACATTGACCATGACCTTCTTCTTTCAAAATTCTTTGTATGTAATCGCTTAAGTCTTCGATTTCATAGCAACCGGTTGGAATGTCTAAATCTTCCCACGTTACACCGTTATCTGACGAATATACGAATTTATTTTTTGTTTCGTCTATATTAGGAAAACTGTAGTACGTTTCAAGATTAACAAGGGCCATTTCATAAGTTTTACTTTTGTCCAGTTCGATTAGTGGATTAAATTTTGTTCGAATTCGTGTGCTCCTTTCGCTCAACAAAATGCAAAAGGATTCTTTAGCTTCTGTGTTGCGTGCAATCGTTTGAGTAGTAGATAAAATTTCGTCAAGAATGGTTTCCATTTTAGATAGCTATTTTTAAACCTAGAATATAAAATCTTAAATTTTGTTATCATTTTATTATTGCTTTTATTTAATGTAAAATGTATCTAATCCACTTCTATACCTACCCTTATTTGTTTTGCTAGTCAAGTCAATAACCACAAAACCATGCGTTTCATCCCACGCAGTTTTGCATAGTTTTCGAAATTCTTCTATAGTCATATCATCTACACCTATATGATCGCTGTATATGTGGTTAATATTTTTAAGGTCTTGAGGGAACAAACATATAAAGTTGGCATTCTCTCTTATAGTTTGTCTAGGTAGCTTGAAATAATTTTGTGCTAGGTAAAAGCAGTCTACATTACTATGCCTACCTCTTATATAATAGGATTCGCATTTATTTTGTCGCTCTAACTGTAAATCATCAAAAATCATGAGATTCTTCTTATCTCGACTTAAGTCTCGTGGATCTGGAACATCTTCAGAGGTTTCAAAGAACTTGCATTCTATATCCGATTTCTTTTCCATGTTTTTAGACATCTCCTCGACTACGGCGGTCGGTGATACATTTAATTTCATTATCTCATCTCTATTATCGAAAAGTCTTATAATTGCTTCCTTTGGTAATTTCTCTTCGAATGCTTTCTTTAGTATCTTGTATTCTGATTGAAAAAGACTTTTTCCAAAGATCTGCAGGTTATCGTAGTCTAACCAACCAGGGTTCAGTAATAAATTAAGTAGTAAAATCGTTTTACCACATTGAGACTTACCTACGATCAAACCTCTGATGCTTCTTGGTAGGAGAGGACTGTTAAAGCGTTTAGATGTATCTTCATTCCATGACAGGTCATGGACTTCCATTTTAATTATATTATATTAAAATGGAGCACAACTCGTATTGTGTAAAATGTAAGCGACAAACTGAATCTAAAGATGTTCAACGAGTCGTCAGTAAGAATGGTAGACCTATGCTTAGGGGTGTGTGCGTTGAGTGTGGCGCTAGAAAAACTCAGTTTACTAAAATGTCCACTACTGTACAAGGAGGTGATTTGGTATCAGCTCTCAATTCTGCTACTTCTAACATTAAACTTCCATGGGCAAAGTACCCGGGTGAAATGCATCTTCCAGGACATTCTTTCACGGGTCCAGGAACTCGATTGGATTTGAGATTGAATCCTGATGGAACACCAAAAGATTGGAGTAAACCCGTAGACAGAGTTGATGCAGCGGCCTTTCGTCATGACTTAGCTTATGCTAAACATACTGATACAGCAGGGAGAAACGTCGCTGACAGAGCTATGATAGATGAATTAAATAATATACCTAATCCTTCGTTCCGCGAACGAATTGAACGATCTATAGTTAAACCAATTTTATCAACGAAAACCCATTTTGGAATGGGGTTGAAAAAAAAACTCTGAGATGGACAGACCAACTTGCTGACGAATTGCATAAACCTATAGTCAGGAAGTTCAGGAAGCGAGTTGTTTATGTGCAGGGAGTGGACAAAGTTTGGGCGGCTGACTTGATTGACATGCAGGCTTTTGCTAAATTTAATTCTGGGGTGAAATATTTGTTAAGCGTCATTGATATATTTTCAAAATATGGATGGATTATTCCGATAAAAGATAAAACTGGGAAATCTGTGGCAGATGCTTTCGTTAAAATATTTAATACGAGCAAAAGAAGGGGTGATAAACTTTGGGTCGATAAGAGATTAGAATTCTATAATAAACAGGTAAAATCACTAGGTATGCAGTTGTACTCAACTGAGAACGAAGAGAAATCTTGTATCGTAGAAAGATTCAATAGGACAGTAAAAGAAAAAATGTTTAAGTATTTTACAGCAAACTCAACTCAGAGATATATCGATGTTTTAGATAATATGCTTAGTTTATACAACAACACAAGACATTCTTCCATAAAAATGACTCCTGTTAAAGCGAGTGTTAAAGCAAACGAATGGGTTGTGTGGATGAATCTGTATGGTGATGCTGTACCTGAAACTGTTAAACCTAAATTTTCGGTAGGAGATAAAGTAAGAATTTCTAAGAAGAAAAAGACATTTGAGAAAGGCTACACAAATCGTTGGACACAAGAAATTTTTACTATAACACAAATCCAATACACAGACCCTATAACCTATAAAATATCTGACTATCATGGAGAAGAAATAAAAGGGACATTTTATGAAGCTGAGTTACAATCGACAACGCAAGATACATTTAAAATAGAAAAGATTATTAGGAAACGTGGAAACCGTTCATTGGTGAAATGGTTAGGCTATGATGATTCATTCAATTCATGGATTGATAATAAAAACTTGATGTCGTTGTGATTTTAACTGATTTACTACTACTATTAGCAAACTGATTTACTACTACAGCCCTTGTGCAATCATTACTTCTCTATGAATAACAACACGCTGTAATAACAAGTTCTAATGTACATTCGCAGCCTGTTCTAAGAAGAAAAAGACATTCGAGAAAACAAAATTCTTGACTTTTTGGAACGGATGACTAAAAAAAAAAAAAAAAAAAAAAAAAAAAACCTAGGAAAAAAAAAAAAAAAAAAACCTAAAAAAAAAAAAAAAAAAACCTAGAAAAAAAAACCCTAGAAAAAAAAGTTAGAAAAAAAACCTAGGAAAAAAAACTTAGACAACAAAAACCTAGAAAAAAAAATCCTAGAAAAAAAGTTAGAAAAAAGTTAGAAATTTTTTTTTTGTCTTCTTGTCCTGTAAAGTTGGCTATCTCAGGACAAAAATTTATCTTGGGGACAGAACCGGAAGTTTGGGGACATAACCGGAAGTTTGGGGACAGATTCAGAGGTGAAGGACGATTTTTCAACAAATTGCACCGCGTAGGATAAGACTTTATCGCATTGCACCGCGTGTCATAAGATCTATCGTATTGTGCTCTGTGTGAAGTGTCAACGATGTTATAGGCCGGTTGTTGCGTGGCTTTTAATAGGTACACCCCCAGCTTATCCTTTAGCACCATTTTAACTTAATTTATCTTCAATATCAGATTTCTTAAAAGGTAGCTAAGTAATTAATTATGCATCTGAGAGACGTCGACTGCTTTGTCTCGCTCCCAGTCAGGTTGTTGTTGTAATAGACCATAATGTACTAAGCGCTCACGAACAAAGGGTCTGTTCGCATCTGCTGTGAGTCAATACCGTATTCTGCAGTTGTTTTGCATCAGCGTTGATCACCATTACCGTAGCTCCTACCAAGAATGTTAATTGGGTTTTAGCTGATTGTTTCTTCAATATCAGGCTTCTTTAAAATCAGCTAGCTAATTAATTTTACATCTACTGTCCAAGTTCATGAATATGCCTCCGACTCTGGCTTGTCGGCTTTGGTATGGATCTAGACTAATGCATGGGTGGACTCGGGCTTTTAAGCGAGCAGTTCTTGTAAAAACCCGTGTAGTTCTAAATGGATTTGTGCAGTTGGAGAAGCACATCTGTGCACTTAAAAATAGCAAAAATGTAATAAATTTTTGTCATCCGATTGTAGTAATTAATTTACCATGGAGGATGGGAAGTGATTCAAGCGACAGAAGAGGTTGTGCAGCTCTAAAAATTCTTTTAAAAAGCTCTTGGCGGGCTTATGGGCCCTGGTGTGCCTTGACAGACCTAGTACTGCGGATATAGGCCTGCATATGGGAGGATTTAATTGTGGGTGTCACTAGGTCTAGACCTACGGTTAGACCTTCATATCTATAGCAGGACTTGTAGGTCTTAGCAGACTTAGGCCTCTATGATAGGCATCAATTTGAGAGTACTTAATTGTAGGTCTTGTTAGACTTGCATTAGGTAGGACTTGAAAATCTTGCTGTAGGTACGCATGTAGGTCTAAGGATAGGCTTTTCCATATGGGACGCCTGTTAGACAGAGTTGTACATTAAGCCTGTAGGCAGGTCTCACTCAGTATTGCAGGACTTAATTATAGGTCTTGGTAGGTCTGCAATATGGAGAGACTTGTAGGACTTAGTAGACCCACGGCGGCGCCACTTTAATCATCATCTAGTAAATTTCTGACGGCACCGAGTTCAACCGGGGTCACCGCACATGTCCTTACGTATAGGTCAAATTCCAACGATAAATTAATTAATTATCGCTACACCGTAATTTGCCGACCATTAAGTGTGACTACCAGAACACGTAAATATATAATAATAATTGCAGACAAAATTAGGACCAATTAAGGCCTACATACAGCGGACGACCTTACGTGGCCTACACGCAGTAAATTATGTTCTGATCGGCCAGTACACAAGCCACACAACCCCTCCCCCACTCCAACCCCCTAACCTCAAGGAGCTAGCACACTGCAGCGTGCGTTAGGCACGAGAGCAAAGCTTTTGTACAGAAGAAGTGGTCGCTTACTCGCTGTGGGGACTGGGGACATACATGTATCAGCGGATGGCGTTTAAAAGTCTCAGAGCGCTCGAAGTGAAGCCGCATTCAAGAAGTTTCGCCGCTCGGTGGCGTGTCTCAGATGTTCCTTTAACGGGAGATTGTAGGTCGTCTGCCTTTGTCGACAGGCGCGAAAAAGTAGTCGTCTGCCAGATAAAGTATTTATATAACTGGGAGGTGTCTCGTTTCAACACAAATATTGTCCCGTGTCCATTAGTAGCACGAGCAAAGGCCTATAAATAATTGTGTCGCAGGCCTGGTGTATGAAGATTGTAGGTCTTCTATTTATAGGATTAGCACGAACGTTTTTCTTTCTCTGGGTCAATTTGTCCATTGACCTCGCCGTTCATTCGATTGCGTTGTGATGATAAACACGCACACACCTTTTTAAAGCCGTTCAACTTTGAGATATAATCGTCTGTTCTCGTTTCTGAAACCGGGCGCAACAGAAGTCAACAGAAACAGCTGATGGCATAAGTTACGCGACAAGAGGAGTTCATTGATAAGGTAAGAAACAGCTTATCACATGCTTGGATCATTAGCCTACTAGACCTTATCATAGGCAGCTTTTTTTATTGAAGCCTATTATAATTTTATTATGTGTGCATAGTACTAATTACCTAGGTACTATGTGTACAAAGCTTGGGCAATATTTACTCCAAAACTATGTCCTGCATATGCAAATTTAGTATATTGTTTGTAGGCTATAGGCTAATATGCAAAGCTCATTGCATGATGTTCAATTGTTCATGCGTATATGGGGCGCGGTGGTGTATGGGTATTTTTGGTGCCTTGAAGCCGGACGGTTGCGGGTTCGAATCCACTTCAAGTCGCCGCGTAGGGAACCTGCATGTGAGCTAGTCCTTTACTCAAACATGCTTATGCGCTTTCGGCATGAAACTCTGATTCAGGGTCCGCGCTGTAGTCGGGAGCGCCTCTGAGTAGAAGGGGTGTTATAACAAGTGCTCGCACATACAGTTTCACTTAGCCTAACATTTTCATGAATGTGTAATTGTATATTGCATTTCCCAATAAGCCCATATCTTGCATATGGCTGAAATACCTGAAAATGCAAGTCAATGAGCACACGTTAAATTCGGTATATAGGACGTGGTTTGTACAGTATACGAATTAACTGCTGAGTGAAACTTGAAGGGTCAAGTTTCACGGGTGACTTTCTTTGCCCTCTTCTGATGATAATACTCAATGGTGATGTGAACCAGTGACCATGGTTGGTACACACACAAGGAATCTATAAGAGCTTAATCAAAAGCGGGTTATCAATCCATAAACCGCCAGGGTGGGCCCATTTTCAGTCCCACAAGCTGACCCCGAGGGGTGGCCGTGGGCATGAAGCGTCTGCGGCCTCTTTTATCTTCAACCCCCCCCCTCATCCACCCCACCCCACCCCCTACAAGCAACCAACTGTCGATTTGTGTTGGAAAAGGATCAACATAAAGCCTTTAAGAGGTGTTTGGAATATGCTATAATTGAATTAATGCGCTGTAAGATAAATGTCAATATACTGTAGATGAGACGAACATTCCATTGACTGTCTTGTTACTGTTTAAAGACACTGCCAATATCAAAAATGATTAATGTTACCCTCCTCCTTTATCCAGGCTTGGGACTGGCACTGGCAGAGTACAACCAGTGGCGGAGTTCTCACTCTCTTATCTTATCGTATCTATAGATTTATATAGCGCCTCTTTAAAATGACTACTCAGATGATTAAATACTCTCTCAGTATGGAAACTCGGGGGCTCATTTGAAGAATGATGATGATTGATGACTACGACGACGATGATGATGCATGGTTATGATGTTGGTTCTTGTGAGAGCTATAATTATGATCGCTCAATGATAATACAACGACGACGATGATGATTATAACGATGATAATCACAACTACATCTTTAATAGTAGGCTACTAGATGAAAACCAGGCAAGAAATTCGAGAAGAGTGGATGATATATTACGTTGAGTTACAACGAACCATAGCAAAGCATGCATTTATAATTTTATGGAGATGCGATTAATTCCAGACAATAAAAAACACAGAGAAAGACGAGGTTAATTGCCAGAGATCAGATATCAGCTTGCATACACAGCCATACACAGACATACACAACCATACACAGACATACACAGACATACACAGACATACACATACACACAGACAAACACAGACAAACACAGCCATGCACCGACATACACAGCCATACACAGACGTACACAGACATACACAGACATACACAGACACACACAGACACAAACAGACATACACAGACACAAACAGACATACCCATACATACACAGACGTACACAGACACACACAGACACACACAGACGTACACAGACATTCACATCCATACACAGACATGCACAGACATACACACAGACATACACAGACGTACACAGACATACACAGACATACACAGACATACACAGAAATACACAGACACAAACAGACATACACAGACATACAAAGACACACACAGACATACACAGACAAACACAGACATACACAGACATACACAGACATACACAGACATACACATACGTACACAAACATACACAGACATACACAGACACACACAGACAAGTTGTCCAGATCTTGTATTATTTTATATTATCATGTGGACTACAGCAGAGTATAATCTTAATGTCCTTTCGTGTATATGTGCAGCAACATTACATTAGGAGCTATAATTATAATTGAAAGCAGAAGTGACAATGTATCGTTGCTGGCGCCGATGATTAGCAAGTGGCCGGACACACTGGATGAATGTCTTTGGTATACGTTGTGGACGAGAACCATAATTTATACAATCCATATGTGTGTGTGTGTGTGTGTGCGTGTGTGTGCGCGCGCGCGCGTGTGTGTAAGCTTATGGCAGGACAATGTCAGTAGGCATACATGTACTTAAGGGGACAAACTGTATAAAAATAGCATAAATTATTATAGCCTGTGTGTCATAATATAATATTCTAGGCCTACATGTCATGTGTTTATATGAAAAATGCATGCTTAATTTAGTTCTTTACTTCATAATGCACATAAATTAAGTATAATTAAGTATAATGTAGCCTAAATATACACATGGTCTGTATGTTTCATTAGTCTCGATGGTTCTGTATCTGTTTCTATCTCCATCTGTCTCTGTCTATGTCTGTCTGTGTGTATCTGTGTCTGTCTCTGCATATCTGTGTCTGTGTGTCTGTCTCTGTCTCTCTTCTCTCGGTCTGTTTGTCTGTCTCCGTCTGCCTCCCTCTGCCTCTCTGTCTCTATGTTTCTCTGTCTCTCTGTCTCTTTCTCTCTAAGCATAGACCGAGATGATATACGATTGATGCCGTAAAGCATTTCAGCCGTCGCCTGTTGCTGAATCCGTTGCATCCATCCATTCGTTTATCTGGTCATAAAACTCACATCCAATGAACTGCGACCTTTCTTTGATGCCAGCAACTAAACGATAACATACATAGGCAACGACATTCACCCAAACAAGTATGGGAACATTATACAGTATGAGAATTGTGGAAAAATAACTGGGGGTTGGACCATTATCCACTTAGAATTGGGGTGTAAAAAACACACTTTAACATGGGGCTCTAAGAAAGACTGGGGGGTTGAACCCCCAACCCCTCGGCAATTCTCACCCTGGGAACATATCCAGCCTTTATGAAGCGCCAGTAAGATGGCGCTACATAAAAATGCAGCATTCAAATTCACTTCAGCAATTATAAATAACGGCAGATTTCCGCAAAGTAATAATTAACCTCATAATTTAATAATTAATTGACTAACTTAATTTATAGCATAGGCCTATTGAAAATGCTTGTAACAGATGAGGATGATACTATAATAGATGTGAAATAATGGCAGGCTAAGAAAACGCTGGATGTAATACGCGACAAAAAAATAAGAATGTCATGGGGTCGTTACAAAACTTTGGCCAACGCTAAGAGTAGCAATGGCCTTAGGTGGATTCGAATTTCGAACGCGCAACCTTCCGGCTCCAAGGCACCGCACAATTAATGCACCGAACATACCCCTACCCCTACACCACCGCGCCCACAACCAACGGTCGTATACTTATATAGATTAATTTTAGGACTACATGAATGCGTATGTATGATGTCATGGAATTGTCTATATTATGTATGATATATGGTATAGGCTATCAATAGTCGTATTGATAGCCTATACCATGTATACGTGAATGTGTAGCGGCTGCTCATACGCCTACATACGTAAAATATTTGCATGCTAATGATATGAAGTTCAGGTATTCATATATTATGGCGTACATTTTTCATGATTATCATCTTGCATGATCAGTGAATGAAAATATAATAATAGCTTTAGAGTGCATACAATAAAGGTCATTGCAGCGACTGTACCACTTATTATATACATGTATATATATATATATATGTATAGGTATATAATAATGTATATTCTATATATATATATTGTACATGTACATAAATATACACAGAGTCCCATTCATTGGCTTATGTGACCTGCATGTCATTAAACTCAACCGTCACAAGAGTTCCATTATCATCATCATCATTATTGTTGTAGACTATTATTAGCGGCAACTTATTATAGTCCTTCTGACGAACTGTGTACTTTGCGTGCGTGCTTAGAAGTGTGCTTGTGTGGGAGAAGGCAGGCAGGCAGGCAGGCAGGCAGGCACACGGCAAAGGAACAGTATATGCATGTGTGTGTGAGAGAGAGCGTGTGTGTGTATGTGTGTTGGTGTGTGTGTGTGTGTATGTGCAAAACCACATGCACATGTATGTTTAAGTACATTATATATAGCCATACCGTTGATGTTTGACAACCTGCTGACCTTCATATGTTTTATGCATAATGTATATGGTATGTGAGTCTTACATTTTGAGTTATAGGTTAAACAAATATGTAAATACAGTTAGTATTCGTGTATGCATGCACGTGAGTACGTACGTAAGCATGTATGTATGACATTGTATGTACGTACGTACGTATGTACGTATGTACGTATGTATGTATGTATGTATGTATGTATGTATGTATGTATGTATGTATGTATGCATGTATGTATGTATGTATGTATGTATGTATGTATGTATGTATGTATGTATGTATGTATGTATGTATGTATGTATGTATGTATGTATGTATGTATGTATGTATGTATGTATGTATGTATGTATGTATGTATGTATGTATGTAATATGTATGTAATATGTATGTAATATGTATGTATGTATGTAGGGTGGTGGTATGCTAATGAGGTCCTTTTTTCGGAAGCCTTCTGTCAGCCATCAGTGTAGATTGCCTATGACGTAACAAATATCAAGAGCCATCTATATATAGAGTCCTCTCTACATTAGAGAGTACTTATATCAGAGTACTTACATCCGACAAAAGAGTACCGTAACCAAACACGCCCATAAAGTATACAGAGGAGTGTGCATTTGTCATTCTGCTTGTATGCGTGCGTGTGTCTACGCGTTGGCCTGTGTCCTGCTGAGTGCTGAACCACTGAGCAAATAAAATAATTATTATCGACACAGTGCAATTATTATTATTATTGAGGCTGTTTTAATATTGTCGCCTTTCATTGGATTGAATTGAAGAATAACTCACGAATGTAGGGGGCCAGTCCGGCAATTATACCATAATCTGATCTAATCTAATCTAATCTAAGCACACGAACAGTTGCGAGTGAAGGACTTGCCCAAGGTCCCTACGCGGCGGCTTTAGGTGGGTTCGAACCTGCAATCCTCCGGCTCCTAGGCACCGCAACTCACCACTACCCCACCGTGCCCCACAGTTACAGGATTACTTTGGAGGGAACCATATTTGTCCTTGAGATGTGATTGTTGCTGTAGTGCAACAGCCCAAGTTCGTAAAAATTCGAATAGGAAAAATTCCTCATGTAAGCATAGGCTATAGCTTTTGGCATCGACTATGGGTTTGATTAATAAGAAGCATAAAAAACACCTGCATGATCAAATTTCATCACGGGACTATTATTTACCCCTTACTTCACAGGGTTCCTCGGAACCCACTTAGGAAAGTTGGGCTATACATGTAGTTACAGACCACATTATACTCGAACCTCATATCTGTTTTCTTTAGCCGGGGTCGGGTCGGGACTCGGGAGCTCTCTTGGCAGTGTCGGCACCAGTTATGCAATTTTTTGGCAAGTCTCGTCAGGGTTATGTGAGTTAGTCAGGAGGTCGAAGCACTTAATTTAAGTGCAAGGAAGATATGAAAAAATTTCAAGAATTTTTGTCAGGTCGTATGCTATAAAAGTAAAATAAAATTATCAAAATGAATGAACTGCCGCGACCCATGGTGGTAGGCTACTGCCACTGGCTTCTGAGAATGGGTCGTCTCAAAAGCAAGGTGAGAATTGTCGGGGTTGAGGTCATTCAAACCCTATTCATTCTTTGCGCTCCATGGTAAAGTCTTCAATGCACACACCAAGTCCACATAAATCAACGTCTGACCCCCAGTCATTTTCTACGATTCTCATAATTATACTGCATGCTCAATTGCTCAAATGAGTGCTATATTTTATAAATCTTTGAAATGAGTTAACCGTGTACAACTTAAGATCCATGTAATAGGCCTATGTATATCTCGTCCGAATACACAATTATAGTATGTTTAATTGTATATGTCGCCCGAATAACCGTTTCTTAATTTTTCGTAATCAAAATAAACCCTCCACTGCCTGAATAGTCCCGCCCACATAACTAATTTGTCTGATGTCTGAACACACGACAGGATGCTGCTGCTGCTGCTGCTGCTGTTGATGATGATGCTGTTCGTGATGATGAATGTGTTCGAAGGAGGAGACTGCTGCTGGTTCAAGTCCAAGGTCGGCGTCTAATAGACGCGCAGAAAAATCTCGACAGATGTCACTAGCTTTTCCAGATGAACTCATCAAGTTTGATCTATATGACAGGCAATCCATCAAGACTACATGCAAGCCTATCTATGTATTATATATGTATGTGTGTGTGCGTGTGTGTGTCTGTGTGTAGGTGTGTGCGCGTGCGTTTACTTGTATGTACTTATGTGCACAAATGAATACATGTATATAGTATGTATACAGTTCATCCCCCGCTCTTGAAAGAGCAATAATATTCATCTTCTCTGCAGACTGGACGACGACGACATCATCATCGTCATCGTCGTCGTCGTCGTTATCGTCATCAACATCATCATGACGATGACGACAACGACGACGATGATGACGATGGCGATGTATGTTGGCATGTATGTAAGCTTATGCATGCATGCGTGTATGTATGTATTTATTGTTTGTATGTGCACTTGTTATAGCGCCCCTTCAAGCTCTCTCGCTCTACACAGAGGCGCTCCCGAATGCAAAGCGGACACTGCATCGGAGTTTCACGCCGAAGCGCTGAGCAATTGTGAGTGAAGGACTTGCCCAAGGTCCTTACGCGGCGAGATGGATTCGAACCACGAACCTACCGGCTCCGAGGCAATGACGCCACCACTACACCACCGCGCCCCACTTATTTATGTATGTAATATGTATATACATGTATGATGTATGTATGCATATATGTAAGAATGTATGTATTTATGTACGTACATGTATGTATGCATACATGTGTATATGTATGCAAGTATGTATGCAATGCTTGCATGTGTGCATGCACGAATTGCGTTGTTTAAATGTCACATAGTAATACCCATAACCTCGTCTCTATGAGGTTTCTATTGGGTGCTTCAAATCAAACGCTATTTTTATGATGCTGACCATGCAAGCTGTTGACGAACGATTTACTGCACAACGAATCAACTGAATTGAACGAATAGTCATTCGTTTAATCCGTTGAACGAATAGTCATTCGTTTATTCATTGAACGAATAGTCATTCGTTTATTCATTGAACGAATAGTCATTCGTTTATTCATTGAACGAATAGTCATTCGTTTATCCGTTGAACGAATAGTCATTCGTTTATCCGTTGAATAAGAACATTTATGTTGCCCCATAAGAAATAAACTCTGCCATCGGACCAAAGCGCTGTATTATGCAATACGCTGGTTCCCTGTTTTGTATTTGTTCACACATGTCGCTATATGAAGTTTGTGAACCCTTAGAGGAGGCCGACAGCGTGCGTAAGCACTCGCGTATACACTCGCGTAGACTCGAGAGACTTCATGTGGACGCAGAACTGCGGAGTCTGAGGGAGTCTGATTGTGTGGGAACGGTCATGAATGCAGAGTAAGCTATGGGCGTTGTTCGGCTGTTCATTGTGAATAGAACATGGGACGTTGGACTCAATGTCGGACGTATTGACCATTCAGCTACGTACATTGCCTAGGCTTTGTATTGCACACCCGGTCGTCTGAATGGGCAACTGTTGCGGTATAAATGGGGCGTGGTGGTGTATTATAGTATGTTCAAACTCCGCCACTGGTTGCACTCTGCATGCCAGTGCCAGTCCCAAGTCTGGATAAATGGGAGGGTGACTCTATTTATCTTTGTTTGACATGCATAGTGTTGTTAAACAGTAACAAGTAAGTATTATAGTGGTATGTTCGGTGCCTTGGAGCAAAAAGGTTGCGGGTTCTAATCCACCTCAAGCCGCCACGGCGTCGTAGGGACCTTGATCAAGTCCGTCACTTGCCATTGCTCATGTGCTTTGGCGTGAAACTCCGATTCAGTGTCCTCCCTATTATAGTCGGGAGCGTCTCTGAGTAGAAATCTTGAAGGGCCGCTATAACAAGTGTTCATGCGACATAATTTATAGGCTACATGCATACATGATGGGTGCTTTTAAAAAACTGGCGGGTCAAAGAACTCACCGCGTTCCGTATACCCCTTCCTCTCATCCTTGACTAGCCTTCATCGTCGTCTGTAGCCTGTAATTATAGGCCAACTAATATTGGACCCGTGTATTAGGCATATTTATTTGTTTGCATCTTGTTATTATTTTATATTTTGCTTTGAAGTCTACTTAATTTATTCTTATTTATGCAGCATTCGGTCTAGATGTCATTAAGTTTCTAAACAAATTGTTAAGTCAATAAACACTATCATAAAGCCTATTATGAGGTCTCTTTGTTGAAATTAGGCCAAACTATAATGCTTTCCTTGTCCCATTCGACCTAACTCCTGCATGTTTACGCTTTTATCAGGACTATAATTTATTACTAGGCGTAAATTAGTCAAAATCCTATTTACGAGATCTATTTTTCATCGCTGCCGTATATAGGCTATAGGCTACACAGGTCCATCAAATGTTGCACCTGCTTATTAATTAGACTAGGGCATATTAGTCTTGTTTATCATTATAAGACCTCTTTACGTCTCGTTTGTAACTATTAGACAAATATGCGTCAATATATAGGTGGTCCATGATTATGATAATTTGTCACTAGGCGTGTCTACTATTAGAGGCAATTCATGCGAGAGTCTATCTAACATTGACTAATTATTATTTTTTCATATTCGTTAATAATTGTTTTAGTGATAATTTCTCAGTCCAATTATTTGACTTATTTATTACTGGTCATTAGATATTTTGTCATCATTGCTATTGTTGTTGTTGTTGATGTTGTCGTTGTCGTTGCCGTCGTTGTCGTCGTCGATGTTATTATTGTCGTTATCATCGTCATTGTTGATGACGCTGTTGTCGTTGTTGTCGTTGTTGTCGTTTCCGTCATCGTTTTTGTTGTTGTCGTTGTCGCCGTCGTTGTTATTGCTGTTGTTATTATCATCATTATACATGTAGGTTATAGGCTGCATAACTTGTACGACTATTAATACTTAGAACTATTTACATTTTGGCCTGCATTATAAAATTATTGTCCAAAGGTCTGCGTGTAAATATGAAATCATGTTTTTATGAGGTGAATTTATGATTGGATCCGATAGAATTATGGCTACACTGCTGCCATCTGTTTGCTGGTTACATCTTTACGAGCGACAACCACCAAAGGCGTCTTAGAAAACATTTTCGCGTGCCCCGTAAACGCCCTCCGCCCCAACCCTCACACCTCCTCACCCCCTGCTTGCCCTTCATTCTCCCCCTTTCTCACCACCGTTCCCCAATTTCTACCGTCAACACCCTCCGCTCTAACCCATACGCCTCATCCGCGTTAAAACCTTTCAATTCTCCCCCGATTCACCCTGCCCCACCACCGTACCCCCCAATTTCTCCCGCTCCACAGGCGTCCCTTTGTTGCGAGCGGAAGTGAGTTGCGCGGCGAGTGGTGTGCGCCAAATGCGACGGAGCAGCGCAGACATGTGCGCCGTCGGCAAGCCTTCGTTTGCGATGCAATACGCATCGTCACTGTCGTCGACGTCGTGAAAAACGGACTTCTGCATAGAATAGTAGTTGACCGCGAAACTCGTTGTATGTATGTATGTATGTATGTATGTATGTATGTATATGTGTGTGTGTGTGTATGTATGTATGTATGTATGTATGTATGTATGTATGTATGTATGTATGTATGTGTGTGTGTGTGTATGTATGTATGTATGTATGTATGTATGTATGTATGTATGTATGTATGTATGTGTGTGTGTGTATGTATGTATGTATGTATGTATGTATGTATGTATGTGTGTGTGTGTGTGTGTGTGTGTATGTATGTGTGTGTGTGTGTGTGTATGTATGTATGTATGTATGTATGTATGTATGTATGTATGTATGTATGTATGTATGTATGTATGTATGTATGTATGTATGTATGTATGTATGTATGTGTATGTATGTATGTATGTATGTATGTATGTCTGTCTGTATGTCTGTATGTACGCATGTATGTATACATGTATGTGTATGTGTGCGTATGACATTGTGTAGATTAACCCAGGAAGCGCTCCTGAGTAGACATCTTGTAGAAGCGCCATATACATATTCGTATTGAGTGAATCAATATGTATATAGGCCTACATAGGTGTAGTATAATAGTCTATGTATTTACGCATGATAACAGTATATACGGTTAGTTATATTTAATATTCTTCCATTGGCTAGGGAGCGCAGGTGAGGGACAGGTTTCAAAAAAATTCTGCCATCACTTGTATTTCAACCCTTCAAGTTTGACAGTCCACAGCGCCAACCACTGGACAATCACTCAACTCTTAGGACAGCATTTTAAAAACCAGTTAAAACTAGAATTCCATAGTCTACCTCTACAGCACAGAAATACGCGAACGCGGACAGTAAATTCACGTCCACATACCACTTGATAGACTTCCTCATGGACTGCGACAAAGCCCGCCGTCGTGCGTTTTCCGTTCACTGCAAAGGCGCCCGAACGCAGGCGACCGACGGCAGTTCACTCACTATATAGAATGACGCGATAAGCATTATCTAGCGCTACACCAACCGACCGAAGACCCTCCTTATTCGGCAGACGAATGACGAAATTACGGACGATTTTTGGGAGATTATACGACGCGCCAAGGACCATCCAACACGAGTTGCGTCAAGTTCAAATTTGTCGTTCGAGATAAGACTGCACTCGGTGTCATTTGGACGTTGCGCGTCATCTTCGCATCGGGTGCAAGGCGAAGATTAATAGAGGCATTGAGACATCATAATAATTGTGTGGGTAAATATTTGCGGAGTAGGCTATAGACGTTAAGAGATAAGGATATAGAAGCTACTACAGTTGTTGTGAATGGCTTGCGAGTTTTGGAGATTACTAATTATTAGTCGTGCTAAAAAGCTCAGAGATCGTACTATCATTCGGTGGAATATTCCTAACCGGGATCATTATTTTGTCCCACGACAGAGACCGCGCTTCGGTCCCACGGGATTATTACGTCAGCGCTCGAAGGTTTTTGAAAGGTTCGCGAATCGGGAAAGCTATTCATAGATCGATGTTTCCCATACAACTCTTTATTGTAATCGATGGACTTGTCAGCACTCTGAATGTGGCTAATTGCGTCATGCTGTTAGCTGTGCACAAAGAAAGGCCATTTGGACGCGAATTACCCTGGATTTGCAGGTGGGGGCTGACTGTGTCTATAGTCTGTCTATATCAATAGAATAAATTCTGTTGGATAATCAAAATAAATCATCTCAACTGAGGCTGTTTTGATCGTTGACGGTTTTCTGGCCTGGGAATAAACAGGTGAGTGTTATCTGGATTGGTGAGAGCTCACTTTGTAGACACCTTTTTATAAGAAGCTGTCTGTCTATATCAGCATAAAAGCATGATGCTTGTCTATATTGGTTTGTTGCTCAGAGATGTCTATCTAGATTAGCTTATTAGCAGACTACTTCTGCGTCATGTTTTTCATCTTCATTATCGTCATCATCACCATCTTGATATTTTTTTAAATTTGCTGTCGTTATCGTTCTTGTTCTTTTTGCTCTACTCCCCGTTCTCTTTCGCTTTCTCCTCTGCCTTGTTCTTCCTGTCATCCTCCTTCTCTTTCCTCTCCTCCACATTCTCCTCCTTCCCATCCTTCTTTTTCTTCTCCTTTCTCTTTCTCCTTCTTTATGTTCTTCTCCTTCTCCTCCTTTTCCTTCTCCTTTCTTCTTCTTCTCCTTAATCTTCTCCACTACCTTCTCCTCCTTCTCCTCCTCCGCCTTATCCTTCTTTTCTTCTCCTTCTTCTCGTTCTTCCATCCTCCTCCTTCTCCTTCTCTTTCTCCTTCTCCTTCCCCTTTCCATTCTCCCTCCAGCTCTCCTTCGCCTTTCACTTCCTCTTCGTCTTAATTATGCAATAATTTCTGGTCATGTTGCGTCAGAGAAACGCTACTTCGTGTAAATGACAACCAATAAGGCGAATCAGTCGAATCAGGCGAATGATTCGAGAGCTTTCAGTCGAATTCCGTCATTCTTAATCACCAATCGGAGTTATCATGAAACCCCAACGAACAGCAACACACATAACCAGACAAAACAGACTCTAATGCAACGCAGTCGCCTTACATTTGCAAGGCGCTACCTTACAAACAATACCCCACGGGTTGTTTCCCTTTTTACGAATGCAACCATTGCTATGGTCCGTCTAATTACGTTGTCCAGTGGTTGCAACGCTGTTGTCATGCTTTCTTGTCTTCGGGGAAATCTCGCACGCTATGTGCAACGCCTTGCCGGAATTTAGAGTTGACGTGAATGGCCATTGGCCAACAAGTATTAATGAAGGTGACGGCGCCCGAGGAACGCTCTGCCTTTTAACGGTACCAAGCAAGGACTCAGGACTGCTTTGTATTTGTAAATGTTAGTGTTTAATTAACGATGAGCTGGCAGGCATGCAGGGTCCACCAAGAGAAATGCCCAGGGCCCGACGGGGAGTTTAAGGACCTGCATGGGCTATAGGAAGATAAAATTTGGTTCGGGATTTCTACTCCACCAAGCGCCTCCTCATATGCCGAAGCTAAGAAAATGAAGTCGCCAATACTTCTTACTGATGGCTGCTTCATTTCATGATAACCTAGGGGACTATTCTTCTTCTTCTTCTTCTTCTTCTTCTTCTTCTTCTTCTTCTTCTTCTTCTTCTTCTTCTTCTTCCTCCTCCTCCTCCTCCTCTTCTTCTTCTTCTTCTTCTTCTTCTTCTTCTTCTTTTTCTTCTTCGTTGTCGTCGTCGTCTTCTTCTTCTTCTTCT
>OX243825.1:8206278-8216278 GCA_945859605.1 Lumbricus rubellus
GCAGTATAAACCACAGAGACACATCCTATATGATGTATATTTACAGGGTGGGCCAAAAAAAGTGAGAACATCGCGTAAAAAGTAGTATAATTGCATAAAAACTTGTTTCACTGTATCCAAAATAGCTTAAATTGTTTGCTCATTCACTTAATTACCTATTTAGCTATATGATGTCTTTATTTCGACGCATTTTAAAGCAAAATTTACAACTCAAAACGTACAAGAGTGTAATCGGGCAGAAGCTCAATGAAAATGTCACCTTGAAACGCTTGCAACGCAGTTGGCAGCTACTTGAGCGGTTTCTTAATGAGAGAAGTGTACGATCGAAGCATCTGATTTACAGACGAAAAGACATTCACCGTTGCCACTCGAGTTAATTGTTTATTTCGTTGAAACAAAGAAAAATGTAAGTTCAGGAAAGTCGACTCATACGAGAACGTGACCATTTCAACCGCGCGGTATCTTTTATATCAGTTGGTGTGTCTCAAATGGGTAGAACTAATATTGTACTCGTTGAACCAGACGCCAAAGTAAACAGTGAATACTATTGTGAACATGTTCTGAGACAAGGCGATATTGTGATCGCCATAACTGGACATTGCAGCAGCAAGATGGAGCTCCATCTCATACAGCGAGAAATACAATCAACTTTCTTCGGCAGGAGAATGTTAACTTCATCGAGCCAGACATGTGGCCACCGAACAGTCCTCATTTAAACCCAGTAGATTATGCCATATAGGGTGCTTTGCAAGAAAATGTCTACCTTCGGCGAAAATTTACCACAGTTGAGCAGCTCAAGTTGGCAATAATCGAACTTTGAAGAATGAAGAAATCTGGGACAGCGTTTTATTGACATGCAGTAGCATAAACAAGTGGCGTCGACGCTTAGAAAAACTCGTTGAGAAGCAAGGAGGACACATTGAACATGATTTATAATTAGCAAAATACTTGGCAAACAAAAATATATGAAAACAATATAATTAATTGAATTATATTCGTAAATAACTCGTATTCTACAAGGTGTTCTCACTTTTTTTGGCCCACCCTGTATATGTATTTATGTATTCATATGTTTATATATTTATATATTTGTATATTTATATATTTATATATATATATTTATATATTTATATATTTATATATTTTTTACTTATATATTTATATATTTATATATTTTTACTTATATATTTGTCGATTATAACCATACATAATATTTATATATTTATATATTTTTACTTATATATTTGTCGATTATAGCCATACATACATGCAGTTATATATGGCATGTGTGTGTGTGTGCGTGAGTCCGCGTGTGTGTGTGTATGTGTGAATGAGCATGTATAGCCACATATATTTTTATATATAAGATGTCATGACTCTATATATAATATGTAATTGCATATATATTATATGTATACATGTAAGAAAACAGAAATAGTTGTGCGTGCATGGTTTATGAACCGTCTTCGGCTCTGAACTAATAGTGCTACAAAAATTCCAATTTTAGCTTGTGATCAATAATTGTTCTTTGTGAACAGTCCAGTCTATGGCAGTCTGTTTAGTCCTATATAGTCCATGCAGGACTAAAGATAGTCTGATTCATTTCTTATACCCAATGTACGCCTATCAATGATTTTTTCTATCTCCCATGCATGCATGACGAAGTGAACATTGTATAGAAGATGCAACAAAAATTATGCTCTATTCAAATTGGTGCAATGGCGTTAATAATGCTAAATGTTGTGTCTTCATCTGACGCTATTGCCTGGGGGAAAAAAGTAAGATTTTTGGAGTTTGACGACCTCTATTATAGCGTGCAGTGTGCTTCGGCATGAAACTCAGGTGTAGTGTCCGTGCTGTTGTCGGGAGCGCCTCTGAGTAGGGAGCTTGAGGGGGTGCTATAGCAAATGCGAGAAATAACTAAATAATTGTATAGGTTTTTATGAGATATATGTTTAATGTTATGAACTCATGCTTTGGTAAGTTGGTATGTGTGATTCTATGCATATATATATATACATTTTATATATATAGACTCTATATTTCTTTCAACTATAGATATATTTAGGCTATATGCCGTTCGTGTATTAAATTATGGTAAATAATATGTTTAAAGGTTTATATATACATATAATTATAATGGCAATGCTGAGCTATTATAGGCTTTTGTGGGAGGAAGAAATGTGCAGTATGGCAGGCGACATTAAGGAGATCGCTTTACATTAACTGCAGAAACGAAACGAACAGTAGTGCAATAAAAAATCTAGATTTACAACTTAAAAACATACATGTGCATGCACACGTGCGCGTACATATCATGTACATATAAATTTTTACGTCACATGTATAATATTATTATATATATTTTTCATGCACAAAGTTCTCTTCTGTCAGCATTATTATCCAGGAGTTCTCTATAGTTTGCCTCCTTCCTCATTCTCTATTCAAGACTCTGATGTTTTGTTATATAGGCCTAATGGACCAAGAAATAATCTTAACGCTTATCAACTATATAGGCCTACTTTGTTTTTTGTTTGCATATGTGCACTTGCTATAGCGCCCCTTCAAGCTCGCTACTCAGAGGCGCTCTCGAATGCAGAGCGGACACTGCGTCGGAGTTTCACGCCAAAGCGCTGAGCAATTGTGAGTGAAGGACTTGCCCAAGATCCTTACGCGACGAGGTGGATTCGAACCTCGAATCTTCCGGCTCCAAGGCAACGATGCCACCACTACACCACCGCCCCTATCTCGAATATTGTGGCCTCTATGTACAGTCTTTAACCTAGATGTATGGGGGAGTCCCACAACCAAGAAGGAAATCCCCCAGAAAAATTTAACAGCTGCTCTTTACAAATAAAGAAAAGAGTTATCCACTGGCAAATTTAAGAAGCAGAGGATAAAATTACACGATGTACTAAAATCTGCCTTGATTTAGTTCTATGTGCCTTATGTTACCGGTATTCATTCATTCATTCTTTCGTTTCAAGAATTTATATAGCACCCCTCCAAGAAATCCACTCAGAAGCGCTACCAGTCCAACCATGGTGAAACAAAAAAGCTTTAAGGAGTCTGTAAAACACTGATGAGTCAATAGGCGCATCTCCAAAGGGAGGCTATAATACAAACAGACAGAATAATGGTGGACCTACAACTGAGAAAGCACGACGCTGTGGCCCCTATCTGCTTGCAATGCGCCCTGCCGTTCCACCCTGAGCGTCCAGCGCCGTGGTTCTCTCCTCTCTACTGTAAGCTAACAATTATTGCTTTATTAAAGACTTATTATAGTTCGGCGAATATTTCTTGAGAGAATAATATCTCACCGAGTTCCCCCTCTTAAAACCTCCGCTTATTTTGCTGAGGCGTTTTCGGCATCGTGACCTGCCACTTGCTGCGAGAAGATAATTATATCGCCATTGACCCACCATTAAAAAGTTGGACACCCTTATTTTACATGATCAACTATGATTATCAGCTTTGTTGCTGTTTAACGACACTGCTATGTTCAGGATGATGAGTGTCACCCTCCTCTTTTCTGCCAGCTTGGGACTGGCACTGCCAAAACACAGGCAGTGCATGGCGGAGTAATCAACTACTTATCAGCGCACATGTTGAGAGTCATTTGTATTATATTATAAACAGCGGCAGGTGTGAATGCGTGTGTAAAGTCCACGATAATACTTGACCCCCCTCTTCTCTCTTATGCATGTACGTTATCTATTACAAAAACGTGTCCGCCACAAAGTTACCGTTTGAGAAAAGCACAGAACTCTTTATCTAACACAACATCCGCTGCTCTCAATGCGGTTGATGTATTTTATGACCCCCTTTATGACCATCAATGGCGTAGCCCACATTATAAATAGTATACAACTATACCACGCCTTTAAACCGCTGCATTTTCATAAATAACTGAACTATTCTGAGGAGGCAAACGACTTTAAATGTTTCACCGATCTAAAACCGGTCAGATAGAATATAGAAAGGCCGTCTATAGAATATAGAAAGGCTGTGGATAGGAATTGGTGGACGACATAAAATGGCTAATTGTGTACGAACATGACACCGCGTAACACCCAAGTGTCTGCTTGCTAGCCAATGGTGTATCCGTATCGGAATAATCGGATGCAGGCCCATTGCAGGAAGCAGTAGTACCGGTACTTACAGTCTTACACGGTCATGCCAAGGGTTGAATTTGGATTTGGTGCCACATTTGATTCGTTCACATGTTAGTTCCTTTGTTTTATGCGTTCGTTCGTTCGTTATTTCATTCATTCGTTAATCATTCATTCAGTCAGTCAGTCAGTCAGTCAGACAGACAGTCATTCATTCATTCAGACAGACATTCAGACAGACATTCATTCATTCATTCATTCATTCATTCATTGATTCATTCATTCATTTGGTTAGCCAGTCAGTCAGTAATCTGTATGTTCATAACATTATGGCGATAATCTTTTCAGATGAACCAAATCAGTCATGATCCGCGTTTCTGTCTTCAAGCAATGCTAAGTTAGGAAACGGGGCGTGTTGCTTCCCTGACCATGGTCCATGCCTCCATGGGAATGGCATATATGGCATCTATATAATTTTAAGGGCTGAAAGTGAGCCGGATCGGTCCGGGTCTGCGTCTCTGCGACCCGGCATCGATTTTCTAGATCTGCTGTTGCCGGGTCTCAGCAGGGTCACAAAAACGGTCGCCAGGTGCCAAAACTAGATAAAAAAATTTAAAATGGTAGGATTTTCGGTAATTTCGGGCAAATGACTATAGGAAAAACGTCGTCATAAACATTTATGGGTCAAAGGCGTGCTCGTCCGCCAAAGTCAGACCCGGCAACTTTTCCAAACCACTTTCAGCCCTGATTGTTAATTTTATATAATTGCGTGTACACGTAACCTTCACACACACACACACACACACACACACACACACACACACACACACACACACACACACACACACCGACGCCCGCATACACACACACACACCCATATTTATACACAAACGCGCACGCACGACCAAATACACACATACACACAGGCACACTTACACACACTACCATACTCACAGTGCGCACACGTACACACACGCACGCACGTACACATGCACACACACACACACAATCACACATACACGCAGTCACACACACCTGGACACGCTCATACACACACATACACACGCACACACGCACACACACGCACACACACACACACACACCATGCGCACGCTCATACATACACACCTGCCCTGCACACACACACACACACACACACACACACACACACACACACACACACACACACACACACACAGTGGACGCCCTTCCAAGTGTTGTAGGAGTTATACTGAATAATGTCAAACTGTGTACCACAACACCGTTGGTTCAACGCGGGTGGTGATGGCGGTGTCGGTGGCGAGTGGTGACCGTCGGCGGCGGCAGTCAGGCTGGAGACGACGTTCGCATACGACTGTTATAAGCCACAAGCAATAATTGCAAGAGACTCCGGTGAGAGCCGTCTGTAAAGAATTGGCCCTTGGATTGGCCCCATTTTAAAGCAGTTTCTGCTACCATTATGAATGATGATTTCACTTGATAGCCGCCTGCAAAGAACTGGCCCTTGGATTGGCCCCATTTTAAAGCAGTTTCTGCTACCATTATGAATGATGATTTCACTTGATAGCCGCCTGCAAAGAACTGGCCCTTGGATTGGCCCCATTTTAAAGCAGTTTCTGCTACCATTATGAATGATGATTTCACTTGATAGCCGTCTGCAAAGAACTGGCCCTTGGATTGGCCCCATTTTAAAGCAGTTTCTGCTACCATTATGAATGATGATTTCACTTGATAGCCGTCTGCAAAGAACTGGCCCTTGGATTGGCCCCATTTTAAAGCAGTTTCTGCTACCATTATGAATGATGCTTTCACTTCTCCTCGCTACAGCATGGCTGTTTTTAAGGAATTTTTAGAACTGCACAACTCCTTCTTTTCCTTCCCATCCTCCATGGTAAATTACTTCCATTCGGAGGACAATGACCATTTTTGCTAGTTTTAACTTTACAGAAGTGCTTTTACAACTGCACAAATCCATTTAGAACTGCAAATTTTGTGTACAACTGCACGTAAAAAAACCTGCACTACAGTTGAATGTCCTTTTTTTATCTCACGCATGGTTGCATGTTGATGTAATAAAGAAATCAACAAACAATGTGTTATTCTTTTTCACCCGCATTGTAATAATTTAGAATTTTTTTAAAACAAACCAACCTAACTAAGCAATGTGTTTTACTTGAAGTAATGAAGTTTAGTGTTTATTTTTGAAATGTAGTATTCATTTACCCATCAATCTATCCATCCATCAATCTATCCATCTATCATTGTATATGTCTTATTCATTTTATTTACAAAACAACGGACAATGCGCAGTATGGGACCTTTAAAAATAATTCCCACAGTTCCAGCCAACCTCTAGCAAACTGCAAGGCCACCCCCGTGGGGGTTGCGCCCCACAGGTTGAGAACCCGTGTGATACGATAGACTCTTGTGTGCACCCTTAAGTCTAAAACCGATTCGCTTTTCGACTGGTAGCCAATAATATTATAGTGACGATTGACGAGATCGGGAACGTGACTAAAGTTGAAAACGTTGTCAACAAGAAGACAAGTTTACAGAGCAGGTTTTGTATAGTCTACTATGGAAAATTTCTATCACTGCCGATGGCGGGTGCGAAATCGTAAATAATATGATGAACAATAATTGTGAATTTAATTGAATTTATCTTCATTATGATCGCTGAACAAACCGCTTTTCATCGTTACTTTCATCGAGATCTTCGCTCTGCTATATAAAGAGGCAACAGACTCCTTGATCCACTCCGACACTAATCATCTTCGATAATTATGAAACAGTGTCGTTAAGCCCGAATACAACAACAATCCTTGATCCACGGGTTCGCTTAGCTATAGCATGCGATGCCGAGCTTCCTCGGTTGTAGGGCCAACCATCTGAAATGGCCTTCCTTCAAAGCTGTGTTTATTACATCTGACCACTCAAACACAGTTTCATATGACCATAGGCGTACGAGGCGGGGGTCCAGAGGGGCAAATGCCCCCCCCCCAGCCCCAAATTTCGGGCAAGTCTGGTTTTTCGGACAAACACAGCCCCCGACGACTTAAAAAAGTCGTCAAATTTTTACCGGATATATTTTTCGCGCAGAAGTTCAATCTTTGCCACTCCCCCACTGCTGAAATCTCCCGTACGCCTATGCATATGACAATAATTAATTGCGACAATTTGTATGGCGCCGTAACACGAGTACGACAGTTACAAAGGGCGCCTTACAAGGCAGCTAGCAGATGGATAAGCCCTAGAGAACAATTATGACTTTAGCATAGATTTGAAAGATGATCTCTCATTCTCTCAAGTCTTTTTTATTTTGACGTGGCTGAGATGGGAGTGCTCCCGAGTAGCTCTCGTGAAGGGGCGCTATATAAGTCCATAGAAATGAATTAATGAATCACTGCACTTTCAAGCTATCCCTGCATGTTTTGTTTATCGCTACACAGTCATAATGACATAAATGCAAGTCTGCAAGTCTCCATGCAGTTGCGATCGAATCAAATTATACGACCCTGTTGATGGTCCTCAATTGAGGAGTTTTTCAATTCAATTTATTTCCTGAATCGACCTCATAAACAATTATGGCAGGAACAGTAATATTTGGCCATTCTATTATGATTATCAAGGGAGACGCAGAAGGGATGGAAAATTCCGCTACTATAGGGCCACCAGGGAGTGATATGCACATTGCGTATCGAGGATGATTTAGAAGTCGAATTGTAGTGGGATACGCCAGATTAGAAAAGAATAGCGCATACATTAGGAATACATTACATTATGAATACATTGCATTAGATTGCATTACATTACACTAGATTGAATTACATTACAGTGGATTGCATTAGATAACATTGAATAACTTTGTACTGCTTTTCTTTTCTTTCTGTACCCTTTCTCTCTCTCACACATCTCCAAATATGCTATGTCTACATGTATGTTTTTCTAGCTATGGCGACCCAAATTATATAATAGATAGGGTCTAACCATATCCCTTTTAAATAAGTTTTGCTAACATTAGGCTACATTAGACTAAATTACATTACATTTAACAACAATGGATTACATCGGGTCACAGTAATTTAGATTAAACATAGGCTCTCATTAGCTTGCATTGGCATACATTAGATCGCACATTTGACAAAATAAGATAAGATTAGATTAGAGAGGATAGAGTTCAAACAGATCTGACCTGCCATTGTTGCCTATCGAGCCTTAATGGACTATCTTCTTCAACTTTCTCCTCCTTATCCTCTCCCATGTTCTCCTTCCCTTTCTCCTCTTCTTTATCTTCCTAGTCCTCATTCTCTTCCTCCTCCTCCTCCTCCTCTTCCTTTTCTCCTCCTCTTCCTCTTCCTCATCCTCCTTCTCTTCCTCTTGCTCTACCTTCCCGTTTCACCCTTGCTCTACCTTTTCCTCTTCTTCCTCTTTTCCATCTTCTTCTTCTTCTTCCTCCTCCTTCTCTTCCTTCTCCTCTTCCTCCTTCCTTCCACTTCTCCCTTCTCCTTCTTACCCTCCTCCTCCTCCTCATCACCATGATTCTCTTCCTGCTTCTCTTCCTCTTCTTCCTCCTCTTCCTTCACCTCTTCCTCCTTCCCTCCTCCTCTTCTTCCTCCTTCTCCTTTCCCCCCCTCCTCCTCCTCCTCCTCATCACCATCATTCTCTTCCTACTACTCTTCCTCCTCCTCTTCCTCTTCCTCCTCCTCCTCCTGATCCTCCTCCTTCTCCTCCTCCTCCCTCCCCTTTCTAACAACGCATAGGTCCTACTTCTCGTATCTAACATGGCAAACATGCTCAGCGGTCATATATAAAGCTCCCTGCACAGACTACTAATCATCATTCTTATAGCGCCACGACGAATGTTCCTTTCAGCTGAAGCAATCATTTTCCTGCATCGCCTTCGTCCCATGACCTTCTGGGCGTGAAGTAGCCGGATTGCATACCCAACGATGACTTAATTCTGAGATTTAAATCTCTGATTACAGTACGGTCCGTACATGGGGGAGTATTGGGGGACCTAAAAGGGCGTGACCTCCATTCGGAGGGTCAGCGGTAGTAAAGGATATCACCCGATCTATTCTTTGCCTGTTTCTTTTGTGGGGTGTAGTGGCGGCGTCGGTGCCTTGGAGCCGGAGGATTCCAGGTTCGAATCCACCTCAAGCCACCACGTATGGATCTCGAGCAAGTCCTTCACTTGCAATTGCTTGGGCGCTTCGGCGTGAAGCTCCGATGCAGTGTCCGCGCTGTATAGTCGGGAGCACCTCTGAGTAGTGAGCTTGAATGGGTGCTATAGAAATGTATAAATAATAAATTTAAAAAAATAAAAATTGAAAGGTGAAGACTGAAGAGGTCTTATAGGTAGGAGCCTTTGACTGAGGCCATGCGGTGGACGCTCTTATGTTTTAGTGTTAGCATTTACATCTTGTTGTACATATATGTACATGTATACTGTAAAGTTTTATAGGAGTCGTGCTTCAAATACCACTTGACTTACTCGAAAATCAACTTCTATTACTCTAAGGCTATTAAGGCTATTAAGGCCAGTACCCATCATCTGTCGTCATTATCGTCATTATTATCGTCGTCGTTGTTGTCATCATCATTGTCGTCGTCATCATCATCATCATCATCATCATCATCATCATCATCATCACACTACCATCGCCGCCATGCACCACTACCACCACCACCACACCACCACCACTTCCACCACTTCCACCACCACCACAACCAATAACCACCACCATTAACACCATCATCATCATGAGTTCCTGTCGCCAGTCATTTATTGGCTATGCGTTCGAACAACTTGCACCCGTACAAGCGTCATTGTCTCCATACGCAAACATACATTTCTGTATATAAACATAACCTCTACACACGTTCAG
>OX243825.1:8221278-8283778 GCA_945859605.1 Lumbricus rubellus
ATAATGATATATATATATATATACGTGGGTAAGTATGTAAATGTATGTAGCATATATACATATATATATACATAATATGGGCCCCATAAGACCTATATCTATATATTATCTATAATGAATGTTGTCATTTGACGAAGGTTTTGATGTTGAGCAAATATCCCGAATGTCGACCATATTTTCTCGTTTTCTACGCACACACACTATCATCATTTGGACCATGCAGACGTTAGCATGCATTATTCACATAAATATGCAATTTTATACATCTTTTGACTTCTGCATATATATATATATATATATAGGCCTACATGTATATTATAATTATATTAAATATATATACATGTATATGTATATTACATGTATATGTATATTACATATATATATATGTATGTATGTTATATAAATACATATACATGGCCCCCCCATTTTGGTTATATATATGTTATATATATATATATAAAGATCGCGGGTATAAAAGATTAGTCTGGGTGTCGACGCTGGTTCCCTGTTCCTGGAATGAGTTGATGAAAGTAAGTAGGAAAGAGGAGGAGGAGGGCAACGGGATTTTTATAGCGCTAGCGTAGTTCGGTTGTGTGCTCAGTGTGTTTTTGTGTGGCCTGACTGAAAGTATAGCTCTTCCGACCCTGGGGTCCGATTTGCTTCCTTTGAAAACAGTTGCGTTGTTCTATATCAGATGCAGAGGAGGAGAGGAAGAAGAAAAACGGTGTTGCTGATGTTGATGTACGATTATTGTGATCATGGGCACCCGCACATAGGGGCAAGAGGGGGCACTTGCCACCCCCCCCCCCTTCCCGGAAAACTGACACCTTTTTTAAAATGCTGCTTTTCGTCCTTAAAAGAATTTATTTGCATTTAAACACTATGGATACTAATGAAACACTAAGTAAAACTGAGAAATTTACATTTAGATAGGCCTACCTATATGACATTTTGAAAAGTGAAAAGTACCCATGTTTATGATGACGACGACAATGATGATGATAGGATGATGATGAATTAGCGACAATCATGATGATGATGATGATGATTATGAATGTAGTTGAGGAATAGCCACAACAACACCAATATATGTAAATATATCATAAATTATATATTTTATATATAATATTATATATATATATATATATAGTTATATACATATTATGTAGTCTCTTTGGAATGCTGTCATTCTAATATTCTACACTAATTATGGAGTTAGTGTTAGGCCTATACTATAACAAAGAATTTCTTCTTCTTTTCAGATAAGAACAAACAAGAGAGAAAACTGTTTCGATGATAACGACAGAACACTGGACGAACTTCTCTCTCGCTGAAAACGATAACTGCATTTTCACGGAGTTTAGGATAATATTATCACGGTTCGATATTCTGGAGTAAGACCAATTTCTATTGGTTTTGGTACTGTGTGTACCTAAGACCCCTAAACGCTTGCGTTGTGCTTGCACTGGAGCGCAATAACTGATAAAGTCAGAGCAGTTGGTATTGAAACGACTCTGTTAGCTGTCTAAACGGTCAAAGGATTAGGACAATGTCGCGAAAGCACTTTGATGACACGCACAAGAAATGCTGGATGCATTGACATTCATCAATTGAAGACAAGTTGAGTTGATTGAATGTTGATTTTTGACCGGTCATCATAAGTTGATTGAAGTCATAAACTGATTGAATAGGATGAGGTGATTGAAATCAGTCGCGAATTGATTGCAAGTCACGTGATCGTCGCATCACTCGCTGATTGGTCAACTCCGACAATCACGTGACATGGACTGCATGAGGAAGAGGAAGGACATCTTATGAGAACTGCTCAGGATTGATTGACCACTTGTGCCTTCTACCTCGTTCTTTCCCGGATATACCAAGACGTCCTTACTCGTCGTTCGATGGCGCCACTAATTTCCCTCATCAGCCTCGTTCTGATCCTGTCCAGTGACGTCACAACCTCCCTTGAATACAACATGGCGGAGGAGCTTCCGGTAGGGACGGTAATTGGCAACGTGAAGCAGGACTCGAACCTGACGCTCCAGCACTCAGAGGAGGACTCTCTCCGGCTTCGCTTCCACCTCCGTCCCGTCTCCCAGAACCAGCCCCGCTACTTCAGCGTGGACGAGCGAACAGGGGACATCACCACGACCCAGGTCCTTGACCGCGAGATCCTCTGCCCCTACACCCTCGACCTCTGCGACCTCGCCTTCGACGTGTCCGTTCGACCAGTCCAGTTCTACCAGGTGGTGAAGGTTCTCGTGCATGTGGTAGACGTAAATGATAACTGGCCGACGTTTCCGTCCGATAGCGTCACCATCAGCGTCCCGGAGACGGCGCTCCCTGGATCGATGTTCATGATCCCTGCGGCTGAGGACGCCGACGGTGGACCCCTCGGGATTCAAGAGTACCATCTCCGGACTGGATCGGGTGATGGTGATCCGTTTGAACTGGTTGTTACGGACCAGGTAGACGGCGCGAAGGATGTTCGGTTGAGGCTGACGGGGCGACTGGACCGAGAGAGGATCGACAGCTACAGGTTTATATATATATATATTTATTTATGTATTATTTTTTATTATGCGAATATATTAGAGTAGCTTTTGCTTGGATTTATTCTTAGATGTTTTCATTCAAATGCGCTGGCCTCCCACTTGGATCGATATGCTCCTCACCTTACGTAAGTTAACTACCATCTCGCTCTTTAAAATTATATACTCCGGTCTTATCATATCGCCCAGATTGTATAGGGCTTGTTAAATCCAGTGAACTTAGTTAACTAGTTAAGAATAATTGTCTTATGTTTTATCGTACACTAAGTCTTGTGTTATTGTCAACTCTGACGAAATTTAGTTCGCTGTCACAGTTGACCTTCTATAGCGGAACCCAGGTTCCTTAGAGTTGTAGTCCTTTTATCATCATCATCATCATCATCATCATCATCATCATCATCATCATCATCATCATCATCATCATCATCAAAGGCGAGCCCCACTCCGGATAGCCGTTTCCACAATTCTCCGCCAACCACTACGGTCCTGTTTGTATACTTGGGTTTAAAACAAAATTTATGGCTATAGTGGTTATGGTAATGGTTATGGTATGGTTAATAATTTGGCTATGGCTATGGTTATGGTTATGCTATGGCCATATTGTTAGGTTGACAGTGGAGGCGCTTGACGGCGGAGTCCCATCAAAAACCGGATCAATCCGCATAGACGTCAAAGTCCTCGACTCCAACGACAACAGTCCGCAGTTCGAGAACTCCACCTACCGAGTTGAAATCCAGGAAGACCTTCCGGTCGCTTCGACGCTGGTCAGGGTCCACGCCACGGATCCAGACCAGGGACCCAACGGAGTGGTGCGGTACAGTCTGGCGGATCAGACAGATGCGGCTTACGGTCGGACCTTCGGCGTGGACGAGCGAACGGGGGATCTCTACCTCAAGGGTCCAGTCGACTTCGAGCAGCACCGGAGCTTCCAGCTGACGGTCCAGGCGACGGACTCGGGGTCCGGGTCACTTCCGGTGTTCGCTGTCGTCGAGGTGGACGTCGTGGACGTTAACGATAATCCACCACAGATCACCGTTAACGTACTAACGGACTCGGACTTTGCCCAGGTGAGAGAGAACGCCGCACCAGGGACCTTCGTCGCGCACGCAGCCGTCAAGGACTCCGATAGTGGGAGGAACGGACAGGTGGAATGCTTCATCGATAATAGATCGTTGTTCGCACTTGAGGCGCTCTACCACTCCGAGTACAAGATCACGACTGCCGTGGTATTCGATCGGGAAGAGGCTTCGGACCACGAGCTCGTTCTGACCTGTCGAGACAAGGGCGACACCCCACTGACCAGCTCGTCAACGATCCAGATTCTAGTCGTAGATGAAAACGACAACGACCCTGACCTTGGACTCACCTCTGACCCCTGCGCGATCAGACTTCTGGAGAACAACCCTCCCAACTCGACTGTCGTTCGGATAAACGCAACCGACCGTGACGATGGTCGGAACAGCGCTCTAGTCTACCGGATCCAACCGTTGAACGGAACACCAGAGGGCGTCCTCACCGTCGATCCCATCCTTGGGAAGGTCTCGACCCTCCGATCTCTCGATTACGAAAACCTCAGTCAATACTCCTTCCTCTTAACAGTGTCCGATCGTGGAGAGGAACCCCGTTCGGCCACGGCCACCCTCCAGCTCACCATCCTCGACACGAATGACGAGAAACCACTCTTCGATCGATCCAACTATTACCTAACGGTGCGTGAAAATCAACCACCCGGAACAATCGTCGGTCAGCTGAACGCAACGGACCGTGACATAGACCCGGACTTCCGCCGGATCTCCTACTCCTTCCAGACGGCGAACGGCGTCTTCGACATGGACGACCAGACGGGGCTGCTCACCACTCTTCGACGCCTCGATCGCGAGGAACAGGGCACCTACCGTCTCACTGTCGTCGCAGCCAACCGTGACGGGCCACCGGGAATCAAATCCAGAACCAACGTGACGGTGTTCGTCGACGACGAAAACGATAATGCACCGCTGTTTATTTTCCCTGGCAGCGACGGCGTGGACACGGTCGAGTTGGCCGGTCACTCAGCCGTGACTGGCACCGTCGTTACGCGGCTCGTTGCAACGGACCGTGACGTCGGCGAAAACGCAAATCTCATCTACGACATAAACAGCGGAAACGTCGACGACCTTTTCCACATTGACCCATCCACCGGGGTCATAACCCTCGCCAAAAGACCCCCATCCGTGAACCAACCCCCCTACGATCAAACAAACCGGCTAGTGGTCGTTGTGCGCGACCGCGGTCAACCGCAGTTGATGTCCGTTGCAGACCTAGTCGTTGTCTTCAACCACAGCCTTGCCGCAGCCCAGACTGGCTCCTCGGACTCCTCAGGGTTCGGCCCTTCCCTTCTATTCGAAGGCCACAACGTCCTTATCCTCGTTGGGGCTGCCCTAGGCCTCGTCGTCGTTGTATCCTGCGTGGCAGTCGCTATCGTCTGCGTCCGACGGCACCGGCGTCTGGTGGCCAAGAGGGCGGCGGAGTTCGCGATGCGTTCCGAAGGGTCCCACCAGCATTGCAAGTCCCCTTCTTTCAGCACGAGGGCGAGCAGTAGTCGAGGGGGAGGTGGAGGGGGACATGGGGGTCGGTTCGGGAGTTTTGCGTCCACGGTAGAGACGACTTCGACTACTCGTAGGTCGGCATCTGCGGCTGGATGCAGTCTGTTGCAGCAACATCATGCATGCGATTGCGAGGCGGCCATGATGCTCGATGATGAAACGACTTATATGGATCGGTTGAATGACGACTGGCCGCAGATTCAGCAGGACTCCGGTATAATCGCTGTAAGTATATCCTATAGGATACCTCTACCATTGAAAGTAAAGTAAAGTCCTACCTTGTTCCATGAGGAACATAGGGATGCGCTCATCTTCTTTTCCATATAGCCCTGAGCCAGAAATGGACGAATCCCAAGGTCCTGGACACAAGGCCAGCGTATCGCAGGACTTGCTGTTTGCCTCTACCATACTTCTACTATATCTTAGGAAATCCGTATCATACGTCTGCCATACCTTAGGATATCTGTATCATTCCAATACCATACCTATAGTTTGACTGTGTGATACAGGCATCCTAAAATATGGTAGAGGTATATGGTAGAGGTATGATGCAGGCTGTATCATAGCGCTGCCATATCTTAGGATACCTGAGTCATACCTTTATCATAATTTAGGACACCTGTATAAATCCTATACCTGTCTACCATACCTGCGTCTTAGAATAACGCTATGATACCTTCAATTATACATGCACCTTATAGGATACATGTATTGTACCTCTACCATACCTTAGGAAGCCTATATGATAGCTGTGCCATGCTTGTACATGTAATATGTATCATACCTCTTCCAAACCTACCGTTTTGGATACATCATACCTGTATCGTACCACTACAATACCTGAGCACTAGAATCATGAATTATGCCTCTACACTGCAGTGTGAGAGTTCCCGTGGCTGTTTCAGCCCCTTGCATTTTTTCTTAGGACCCAGTGTCAACAGACAAAACCAATATACCCCTTCCCCTTAGGCTGAACCTTGACCATTCACTCACTCGCCCACTAACTGACTCACTCAATCAATCACTCAATCACTCACTCAATCAATCACTCGCCCACTAACTGACTCACTCAATCAATCACTCACTCACTCAATCACTCACTCAATCAATCAATCACTCACTCAATCACTCACTCACTCAATCACTCACTCAATCAATCACTCAATCACTCACTCAATCAATCACTCAATCACTCACTCAATCACTCAATCACTCACTCACTCAATCACTCACTCAATCACTCACTCAATCACTCAATCACTCACTAACTCAATCACTCACTCAATCACTCAATCACTCAATCAATCACTCAATCACTCACTCAATCAATCACTCAATCACTCACTCACTCACTCAATCACTCACTCAATCACTCACTCACTCAATCACTCAATCACTCACTCAATCACTCACTCAATCACTCAATCACTCACTAACTCAATCACTCACTCAATCAATCACTCAATCACTCACTCAATCAATCACTCAATCACTCACTCAATCACTCAATCACTCACTCAATCACTCACTCACTCAATCACTCAATCACTCACTCACTCAATCAATCAATCAATCAATCAATCAATCACTCACTCAGACTCTCTCTTGGCGAGTAATATCAATAGGTATACCTATCGACATGGATACACACAAAAAACGAAGATACACAGATACAAATAAGGATACAGTGATACAGACAAAGCTAATATTTGTCCTGCAGATTTAACCCTCCTTAGCCAACCATATATCAATATATCTCGATCCACTTCCAAATATTTTCTGCATTACCGATGATGACCGTTTCGCAGTGCACTCATGCGACGAAGGCGTGAAACGTTTCGGGTCGATTCCCTCTTAATTGCTCGATTGATTTTGGCTGCGCATGGCTGACCAACCGATTACTTGATCGATTAAGAAATCGATCTCCCAGCTGCGGTTGATTTCTTTGGTATACTTCGCATGCGTTCATGTTCAATAATAATTATCGATTTCTTTTCTATAGCAAACAGTTGCTGCAGCTCTTACACGCAACCAGGTGTCATGTTATGCTACAAGATAGGGCCTACAGGAATATTTAATATAATCTTAATCTTACTTAATCTAATCTAATCTGTTGATTTATATAGCGCTGTTATTATAAATTATAATGCGCAAGGCATCGTCGATAGTGTAGCTTTTAGTTGTCGGAAGACACGTTAAGGAAGACATTAACCCGTTTGGAATTCGTCGTTGTTGTTATTATTATCATTATTACTATTGTTTTTGCTATTCTTATTATCATTATTATAATAATTATCATTATTATAATTATTACAATTATTGTCATTATCATTGTTATCATTGCTCTCCACCTGCGAATACAAACACTGCCCCATTGAGCCACCGTGTCTCATGTATAATAAGGACAATGCTCAGGGCCTCTTAAATCCGTAGAAACGCACACAAACACACACAAACAAACACACGCATACACACACACAAACACACACGCAGACACACTTACACACACACACACACACACAGACCCACGCATTATGGCTGAAACACTTCAACATTGTTGAGTGCATCAGCTTATCTGTTTGTCTGTCTGCCTGTCTGTCTGTGTGTACTTTTGTCTGTATGTGTGTCTGTCTGTTTGTCTGTTTGTCTGTCTGTCTGTCTGCCTGTCTGCCACCAACTGCCGCATCACCGTTGTCTTTGTATACCTGTCTCAGCAACCGTCCATCTTCTTCTTATCCGCCAGGTGTTACACCTTGCTCTATTGTTGTATAGTATACAATACAATGTATTACACCTGAACGACTTTTCACCTGCATTGATCGCTTGCAGCAGCTTGCACTGCTGACCAGATTTGCAGATAACCGACAAATCCATTTACAAATATATACATATACTATATTCATTCATTCATTCATTCATTTCGTGAATTTATATAGCGCTTATTCAAGAAACCTACTCAGAGGCGCTCCCAGCCCAGCCACAGCTAAAATAATAGGTTTTGAGTGACTTATAAAAAGCAGATGAATTTAGTCTAGGCATAAGTCGCAAGTTTAGTTTATATAAATGTACATATATATATATATATAATGTATATATATATAATGTGCATAGCCTATATTTTATTATATCAATTATATATATATATGTATGTATGTATGTATGTATATATATAGGCCTGTATATATTATACGTTTAGACCGCTAGGCCTTTGCAAGTCCATTTACTGTTAGGCCTTGAATCAATTTCATTGAGCTGGTCATAAGTGTGTCTCGATGCAAGTAATTATATTCTACACGCATGTGCAGAATGTTTGTGTGTGTGTGTGTGTGTGTGTGTGTGATGTGTGTGCGTTTGTGTGTATGGTTATGTGTGTGTGCGTGTTTGTGTGTGTGTGTGTGCGTTTGTGTGTGTGTGTGTGTGTGCGTGTGTGCGCGCGCTTATGCGTGTTTATTTGCGTACGTGTGTCAATACAAGGGATTTGTATTCTACATGTGTGTGTATGTATGTCTGCGTGTTCGATTCATAGCGGCCTTTCTTCTTTAAACTGGATTCTAATGTTTGATCTCTTCTCAAAATAATCAATGCGTTTCTCTGGCGACTACAGGCTACAGCAGCGCTACAAAACGATTTTTCACACGAGTTAAGTGTCCCACCATCCGTAGTGGCCTATATCACCAGCTCAATGAAATCGATTTATAGCCTAACAGTAAATGGACCTGCATGTATAGACCTTCTGGTCTAAAGGTCTATACTGCCTATTAATGGGCACGGTGTCTGATTGGTTGAGAGCGTATAGGCCTATATAGTCTAACTCGTATCATTCAGTTTTCTAAAGTGCTACTTGAAAGTTGAGATATGCAGGGCACCAACGTATTCACGAGCGTTGGGCTGTATCAGTGGAGAGCCAAGTATATGGTTGAGCGTAGAGACCAGACGTGATAGATAGGTTGTTAGATCTTGTGATTAGGAGACTCAGGACCTGCTGGATGTCGTTTTCTCGGTGTTGCAAGACAAGATTTTACCAACCGGCTATAAAATTATATACAGGGTCCAATATATATTAGAATACTTACGAGAATGTGTGTATTCACAAGTTTTATGTTTATACAACGAGATAATCATATAAATGCTATTTTACCACTCCAAAAATCATGTGAATGCTATAGTTTACCATTCACTAACCTCATGTGCTCCACTACCGAATAGGTCTACCTCACTAGTAGGCCTAACTATACTTCCCAAACCAAAAACTATTGACCTAGAATTCAGTATTGATTAAACTCATTAATTGTTAATTAATACCGGACTTAACGTTAGTAATGATGCCGAAAACTTTGTAGCATATACGAACTTACGAAGCGAGAACATGACCTTTTCGCCCATCAACCTAACACTCTGATGGCATACGTCCCCCACTGCCCCACAAATGTCGACGCCTCCTTTACCGGAACTCGTGTCGTCTCGTGCTCTGTATTTGTCTTGATGCTGATTGAGCGTGGCCCGCAAAAAGATCCTAGCCGTTGATTGAAGCGTAACGATCTCGCATTGGACCATCGAGCGTAATATACGACAGATAGAAGACTGCAGTAGCACTCTATATACATGTAGTAGCACTATTATAGTCTACAGTCTACAGTCTACACTCTACATGTAGCAGCACTATACATGTAGTCTACACTACACTCTACACTCTATATGTAGCAGCACTATTATGCATGTAGTCTACACTCTACACTCTACATGTAGCAGCACTATAATTGTCTACACTCTACAGTCTACACTCTACATGTAGCAGCGCTATAATAGTCTACACTCTACAGTCTACACTCTACATGTAGCAGCACTATAATAGTCTACACTCTACAGTCTACACTCTACATGTAGCAGCGCTATAATAGTCTACACTCTACAGTCTACACTCTACATGTAGCAGCGCTATGATAGTCTACACTCTACAGTCTACAGTCTACACGACTCTCATTCGATGATCCGAGTAGACGCAGTCCTCTCGGGCTTCTGTATCGAACGACTCGTGTGATTTTGTGTCGATATTATTTATGTACAGCCGGTGTTTTCTGTTAGAAGACATAAATTTGGACGCAACCACCACCACAACCACCAAAACCCCAGTCTTACATGCGGTTGTATCATTTGCCTAACAATAGCTTTTACGACTGCCACGAGCTTTGACCCTTATACCGTCACCATTATTGTTGACTCTTACCGTCACCATTATTGTTGACCCATTCCGTTACCCTTACCGTTGAGACTCTTGCCGTTGCCATTGTCGTTGACTCGTACCGTTACCATTGTCGTTGACCCATTCTGTTACAATTACCGTTGAGACTCTTACCGTTGCATTATCGTTGAGATCCTTACCGTTGCTCTTATCATTGAGATTCTTGCAGTACTGTAGGCAGCCATTATCGTTAAGACCTGTACCGTTGCCCTGATCGCTAACCCGTACCATTACCTTTATCGTTCATACCCTTAACTTACTCTGTTACCCAGGAACTCGGTCATCTATAGCCAAAGGCAGAAGTATTGCTTCTGTTTAACAATACCATGTCTCAACTATAATAAGTTTATTAGCGTCGCCCTCCTCCTTTATCCAGGCTTCGGACTGGCAACATCCGATTATACCACATGACCATTGGATGAATAATATTCCAACAACTGTCCAACGCCACGTTATGCCACATAAAATGGCGTTGACATCAACAGCAGAGACATGCTTCTTGCTTATCATCTTCAGCCACGCTGCCATTAAACACAGCTGCTGACGAATTCATAAGATCGCTGGAAAGCGTTTTTATGGCTGCCTGAATCATGTATTGCGCCTGACATTATTAGCAACAGTATACCCAGTGTGTATAGGGTATACAGATACTATAAACGCTCAGCCCGTTCTTTCTCATCTGCTGCCCGTATTATAGGCCTACAGTAGGCTACTCATCCCCGCCTTTGCTCTTTTCTTCAGTAACAGTTGTTCATGATTCACGGATGAAAACACGACTTCAAACGCGTGAATATAAATAAAAAGATGGCGATTTGCAATGAAATGTAAGCTGTTTTTGGGCCACGCGTGAATGTAGGCCTACACTTTTTAAAAATAGAATTTACAACGGGAAAGTTGTACTAGACGCTGTACAATATTCAATTCTATGGAATTGTATTTTATTCCGTTGTATTTTTTTTATCTTGTGGCATTTTATTGTTTTCGGTGGCATTGTATTGTATTTTATTCTTTTGTATTCTATCGTGTATTGCATTGCATTGTATTGCATCTGGTTCTGGTTCTATGCTAATCATTGTTGTCTCGGGCGCAGCTGTCCTTCGCAACAGGAAATTAATTCGTCTGTCATCGCAAAATTAATCTATTTGTTCCAATTACAATTTCTTCCAAGTCTCCTGCATATAATAGGACATACCCATCTAAGCAAACAGACATACAGACCGACAGACATACAGACAAGCAGACCGACAGACAAGCAGATAGACAGACAAGCAGACAGACAGACAAGCAGACAGACAGACAAACAGACAACCGAAAGTGCAAACGAACAAGTGGACTGACGTATTACAGACCGACACAAAGACTGACTGACTGACTGACTGACTGACTGACTGACACACTTACTCACTAGCTGACTGACTGACTGACTGACTGACTAGCTGACTGACTGACTGACTGACTGACTGACTGACTGACTGACTGACTGACTGACTGACTGACTGACTGACTGACTGACTGACTGACTGACTGACTGACTGACTGACTCTTTCACTCACTCACATTTGGGTAGACAGACGTACGGACAGACACACAGACAGACAGACTAACGCAAATGGTCAGCGAGTCAAGCAGACAGGGAAACTCACCATGGCTGAGTTGATTGATTCGTTGAATGATTGATTGACAGGCGAATGAATTCGAAAGCAATAAACAGCCTTTGTTTAACACGTCGTCCGCTGTAATTATTTCTTTGAATACCACGCGAGAGAGAGAGAGAGAGAGAGAGAGAGAGAGACAGACAGACAGACAGACAAAGACAGAGAGAGACAAAGACAGAGAAAGACTGCTATCCTCTGTAATTATTTCTTTGAATATCACGCGAAAGACAGACACACAGACACACAGACACATACATACACACACACAGACACACATACAGACAGGCAGACAGACAGAAAGAGACTGCTGGCCGCACTGCGAGTGGACGAGGATTTGCAATACGACTGAGAGACGTGTGGACCTGGATACAGAGCAGGATTCAAATCGAATCATTTTCTGTCTTCGCCAACTCTGCTGCAGCAACTCGACTCTTCTTCTTCGTAGTCAACGTCCTTTTCGTGCTCTACCGCTTCCTCCTCCTCCCATCCTCCCTCTTTTCCTCCTTCTCCTCCTTTTCATCTTCCTTCTCCTCTTCTTCTGCTTCTTCTTTATGTCATCCTTTTTAATCATCCTCTTTATTCTTATTCTTTTTCTCATTCTCCTCTTTTCCTCCTCCTCCCTCTTCTTCTCCTCCTCCTTTTCCTCCTCCTTCATCCTTCTCCTCTTCTTCTCCTTCTTATCCTCCTCCTTTTTTTCTCCTTCTCCTCCTTCTCCTCCTCCTTCTCCTCTTCTTCTGCTTCTTCGTCATCATGTTATCCTGTTTAATCCTCGTCTTTATTCTTCTTCCTTTTCTCCTTCTCCTCGTTTCCTCCTCCTTCTCTTTCACATCTTCTTCTCCTTCTCCTCCTCCTCCTCTTCCTTATCCTCCTCCTTCCTTCTTCTCCTCTTCTTCTCCTTCTCCTCCTCCTCCTCTTCCTTATCCTCCTCCTTCCTCCTTCTCCTCTTCTTCTCCTTCTCCACCTCCTTCTTCTTCTCCTTCTCCTCCTCCTCCTCCTTCTCCTTCTTCTTCTCCTTCTCCTTCTTCTTCTTCTTCTTCTCCTTCTCCTTCTTCTTCTCCTTCTCCTCCTTCTCCTCCTTCTCCTCCTCCTGCTCCTCTTGCTCCTCCTCCTCCTGCTCCTCCTCATCCTCCTCCTCCTCATGGTTTCCATAGCCTTCATGTCGTGACAAATGTTTCCATGCGTCATGAACATTACACCCTCTGACCACATGCACTGCCTTCCCGCGCTGTAGCTCCGTCCGTCGTGTCGTGACACACGACCCCCATCGCGAGCACCGCAATATCGTCCGACCCCATGCTGCACGGGTCGACGAACACTATACGAGACGGGAAGATGGACAGACGTTGAGACGAAGACATTTTGAGAAAGAGACAGACAGACAGACAGAGGCAGAGAAAGAGAGTGAGAGACTGACAGACACAGACGGAGATAGAGAGAGAGAGAGAGAGAGAGAGAGAGAGAGAGAGACAGAGACAGAGACAGAGACAGAGACAGAGACAGAGACAGAGACAGAGACAGAGACACAGAGAGACACAGAGAGACACAGAGAGACACAGAGAGACAGAGACAGAGACAGAGGCAGAGACAGAGACACAGAGAGACACAGAGAGACACAGAGAGACACAGACAGACAGAGAGACAGCGAATCGAGACAGACAGAGATAGAAACAATGTGAGACAGACAAACCGAGGCAGACGGACGTACATTGGAAGACAGACAGAGTTACAGGGACAGACAAATTAGAGACAGAGGCAGACACAGACAAAGCTAGACAGACAGACTTATAGACAGAAACCAATACAGACATACAAACAGAGATAGAGAGTGAAAAAGACAATAAGAAATAGATATTTCGATATTGAGGGATAGACTATATATCCAGGCCACAGAAATGGTACAAGGAACACGAGCATACAAACAGACAGAGACATACACAGACAGGCAGACAGACGGACGGAGTCAGAAGGGACCAGGCGCAAGTGTCCGTAGATTATGACCGTTGTATGATGTACGACTGGTTGCTTGTGCATTGGCCAACATTCTCGTCGTAGAGAAAGAAGAATTGCTTGCCCGTCTCAATTGAGAGGAAATCGGAAATAACGAAAAGAAGTTTCTGAATATCGAATAATAAATAGCCTAATCTCTTTTTAATGCATGCCGCGAATTTAGGGTTACATAATATATTGTAGAGTAGCACATAGTTACGAAGTTACACAATAACAGAATCATGTATAGTTATACAGAGCAATCTAAAAAAAAAAAAATAACAATAATTTTTCTTTAATGAAACGCCTGCAATTATAGCACTGCGCTGTTCACATACAAGTTATGAAACAATCTTAACCACCAACAGAACAGACAGTCTGCAATACACGGCGCTAATAGCAGCTGATCTCCGTGCCAGAGTGTTATGTAGTTACAGTGTTGCATAGTTACAAAGTTACATAGTTACAGAATTACATAGTTACATGGTTAAGAAGCTATAGTTACGAAGTTTCATAATATAGTTGAAGAATTAGTATAATTATAAGAAGAGAGTTAGCCTACGACAATGATAAATATTATGATGACGACGACATTTAATATAGGCTCGTTATGAAATGGTGATAATGATATTGATTATAAAGATTGGTAATATTGACCATAGATTAGGATACGGGCGAGGTAAACGATGATGATGATGTTGATGACGATATAGCAATAATTATAATGATGACATTGATAATGATGATGATGATGATGATGATGATGATGATGATGACGATCATGATGATGATGATGATGATGATGATGATGATGACGACAATGATGACAGCAATGATGATGACGATAATGATGATGACAACAATGATGATGACGACGACGACGACGATGACGATGATGATGACGACGATAATAATGATGACAACAATGATGATGTCTTTGCAGCACTCCGATGGTCTTCCGTCGACCGGAGATGTCGTCCTGCCGCCGCATCCGCTCACTCCATCCTCATCCCGTTGCCATGGCATCCCGAGGACTCGGTCTTGCAGTCCACACGGTTGCTGCAGCAACAACCACCAATGTTGTTCTCATGGTAACCATTGTGGCGGGGGTGTCGGGGTAGGTGCCCCATTGTCCCATCGATGTCACGTTGTTTATCAGTCTCCCTCCACGTCATCCTCGTTCAGGCAGCAGCAGCAGCAGCATAACCACCACGGACCCCTCGTTTCCCGGCCGCACTCACCCATGGTAAGTACCCTCTATACTTGTAGCCCTCCTCCGGCTGTCTCAAGATGTCTGTCTGGTCTGTGTGTCTGTGTGTGTGTATGTTTGTGTGTCTGTCTGTGTGTCTGTATGTTCTGTTTGCCTGTCTGTTCTGTTTGCCTGTTTCTTTATGCCTGTCTCAAGCTGTCTGTCTGGCTGTGTGTCTGTGTGTATGTCTGTCTGTGTGTGTCTATATGTGTCTGTCTGTGTGTCTTTCTGCCTGTCTGGTTGTGTGTCTGTCTGTCTGTCTGTCTGTCTGTCTGTCTGTCTGTCTGTCTGTCTGTCTGTCTGTCTGTCTGTCTGTGTGTCTGTCTATCTATCGATCTATCTGTCTGTCTGTCTGTTTCTTTGTTCGTTTGTCTGCCTGTGTCTTTATGCTTATCTGTTTCAGTGTGCCAATATCTGTCAGGTTTTGTTTTTTGTCTGTGGTTCAGTGAGCTGGTGACCCAGACAATAAGTCAGTTAGCGGTTAAGATATTTATTTATTCATTTTTTCATTTGTTCATTTGTTCATTTATTCATTTATTCATTTATTCATTTATCCATTTATCGATTCATTCATTCATCCATTCATTCATCCAACCATTCATTCATTTATTCAGTCAGATGCATGTTGCCAGTTAGTCAGTAAATCTGTCGGACAGTCTTTCGTTCTCGGTCTATTGCCTGTAATATTGTCCTGCGTTCTACCTCCACACAAACACAAAAAACACACGCACGCACACACAAACACACACAAACACACACAAACACACTCAGCCACAAACACACACACAGGCACACAAACACACGCACGAACACGCAACGCACACGCACACACAAACATGCACTTGCAGACATAGGCGTACGAGGCGGGGTCCAGAGGGCAAATGCCCCCCAAATTTCGGGCAAGTCTGTTTTTTCGGGCAAGTAGACCCGGGAAAATACAAAACAATTGTATTTTTCACGACATATTTCAACTTTTTGTCTGGGAAAAATAGTATTTCCCACCAAGAGATTTATTTTTCGGGCAGAAGTAAAATCTTTGACCCTCCACTGCTGAAATCTCCCGTACGCTTATGCTTACATATTCACTCACCAACCATCCATCAGTTCCTTAAATAAGTAACTATTTTGCATTTCGCTTACTCACTTACCTACTTACATCCTCTGTCTCAGATGCTTCAGCCGATGATGAAGATGCAGAACAATCAGCATCAGCAGCTTGGCACTGACCCGACCAGCATCCGTGACCATGACCTGGAGAGCCTTGGTTCCGCATCCACATGGACTGATAGTGGAAGAGGTCCTAGTGAGGAAGATGACCGGTTACGGGCCATCCAGATTCAGACATGCTTGAACTGCGGAGCGAATAGCAACGCTACAAGTAAGCTTATTAACAGCAGAAATGTTCAGGCAATTCTATGCTGCTAGTCAGGACTTTTTAACGTGCAGTTGCGTACAAAATGTGCAGTTCTAAATGGATTTGTGCAGTTGTAGAAGCACTTCTGTTCAGTTAAAACTAGCAAAAAATGGTCATTGTCCTTCGATTGGAAGTACTTTACCATGGAGGATGAAAAGGAAAAGAAGGAGTTGCGCAGTTTTCAAGAAACTACTCAGAGGCGCTCCCAGCCCAGCCACGACTAAAGAAAAAAGATTTAAGGACTTGAGAAATAAAGATTGAAAAGAGAATTGCCGTGACTGGCCGGAGTTAACACGCCGAGGCACAGCTCCCAGAACTATAATAATATATAACGTTATCATTTAAGCTGTGCACAGTATACAGTTTAAAGGTCTTATGTGTCTTAAACCTGTATTTCATTAGAACTTTAGACTTTGCAAAATGGTCATATACAATACCATGCAATTGACACTAGCACACCATCTTTCTATAGCCTAAGCAGCCATTTGTGCTGTAATATTACTCGACATATAACGTCTGTTCATAATACGACGTGGTTTTGTTTTTTGACAGATAATCAGTCAACGGACGTGGCCTTGTCGTAACACACCACATTATCAATCTCAGACAATATGTGTGTAGGCCTATAGTGTATGGTATACACAGTCGACCATACAGTCAGCAGAGGCTGCTATACTGTATACCCGGCTTTGGAATTAGGGGCGCTGTTGTCTCAACAGCGTTGCTTGATACGAACTGACCAGACTGTTAATACGTTTTTCATTGTGACTGATGACTTGACTGAATGAATGACTGAACAGATTTATTTGACGTTTGTTGCTTTTGTTTTGTTCGCGACTTGTCTGCTCGACTCGATGTAAAATCTCGATTGTATTCACCGTATGTATTTGTTTAAAACTGCACAAAAGTAGTGATGATGATGTTGTTGTTGTTGTTGTTGATGATGATGATGGCGATGATGACGACGACGAAAACAAGGCATTTAGTTAGGGCTGTCTCTTACAGGCTGGTGGGTTATTTTTACCTTGGGCGAAAAGCAACAACAACGCATCTACCGCAACAACTGCAACAACAACAACAACAACAACAAAAATATAATACCAATTATGACGACAAAGATGATAGTAGAACTATCAGCAGCAGCAATAGTCGTACCAGTAACGACAATAGTCGTCACTAATAATTCATCATTATTCTTATTTTTTCTATTATTTTTCTGAAATGTCAAACTACTTATGAATTGATGATGACGATGATGATGACGGCGACGATGACGACGACGATGATGATGATGATGACGACGACGACGACGATGATGATGATGATGATGACGACGGCGATAATGATGATGATGATGATGACGACGACGACGACAATTTATTGCCATCATCATTATAAGATTTTTAACGGGCGACTACGTGCAATGCAAATCTCCAATTAAAATAATAATTAATTACAGTAACAATGGAGCGATGGCATAATGAATAACGCATGCTGCGCTGCGTGAAATCTAAAGCGTGCAAGCAGTGGAGCGAAGGATTTACCTTGATTCTACAGTTTTATCACCAGCTGCTGTGGAAGAAAAGTAACAATGGTAAGGTAACAATGGAAAGGTAACAATGGAGCATGCATTCCCATTCGTTAGTCACGCCGTGCACTTTTGTCACTCCGTGCACTTTCGTCACTCCGTGCACTTTTGTCACTCCGTGCACTTTCGTCACTCCGTGCACTTTTGTCACTCCGTGCACTTTTGTCACTCCGTGCACTTTTGTCACTCCGTGCACTTTTGTCACAGGTGCACGTGATTTCTCAGAACCAGTGGTCTGCTGTGTAGCATATGCGAAGTGCAGGCCTATAGAGGTGGGGGGGGAGGTCATTTGTGTTACCCAGGGCTTTGTGGACCACGCTAAGGGCTGTTAATATAGTATTGATTGGTCGTTAAACTTGGGAGGATTTTCGTGTTGCCTTTGATTTTTTGACCAAACCGTCAGACAAGTCAGACTGTGTATTGATTTGCGTAATTATGACGAGAATTTTTTTACTGTAAAGGCGAAATGTATTTATTGCTTGCTATAATTATACCAAAGTTACCAAACTGACTCTAGTATATGTAGATTTTTACGTATTTATATATATATATATATAATATACGTACATATATATGGTTCTAGGACGTTTCATCCCAGGACGATTCATCCCCGGACGATTCATCCCGGACGATTCATCCAGTGGACGTTTCATCCCCGGACGGTTCATCCCCGGACGGTTCATCCAGGGGACGGTTCATCCAGTGGACGGTTCATCCCAGGACGGTTCATCCAGTGGACAGTTCATCCCCGGACGGTTCATCCCCGGACGGTTCATCCCGGAAAATAAATAGAGAGAATAATGTGATACATTAGTCGAACCTGAAGTAGGTCCCGGAAAAAATTTTAACCATGAAAATGGTATTTTTTCCCGGGTTTATCCCCCCTAGAAAGCCCCTCTAGCCCCCCCAAGAACGGCAACCAAACTCCACCCATGTCGGCATGGTAATACAACGTCCCGGTGAAGAGTCACCTATTCTGTTGTTCTATAATCACCTAATCAAGTCCCGACGGCTTAGTGTTGTACGCTCAATTGGACATTGTTTAAAATTCTGTACACCACAGTACGAATGCCAATGAAGATTGGAATCAGCTCAGAACAGCCGCGTGTGACAAATCGACATGACACGTTTCATGTTTTATAGGGTTGTGTGTTCTTATATGATATCTATTTTATTCCAAGTAGGACTATTTCTTGACTGTTTAGATCTATTAGATTGATATTTTATAGGATTATGTGTTTTTAGTACCTTAAGCTTGTGTGTTGTTTTATGAGATTTAATTACTGACGATTCATTCTTTTATAATTATAGGCTTATGTGCTCTTATAAGAAAGCTATTTTATTGCAATTATTTTTGACTTTTTATATCTATTATAGTGGAAATTTTTTAGGATTAAATTGCTTAAATTTCCATCCATTGGGATGAAACGTCCTGGGATGAAACGTCCTGGGATGAAACGTCCATTGGGATGAAACGTCCGGGGATGAAACGGCTTGGGATGAAACGTCCCCTGGATGAAACGTCCTGGGATGAAACGTCCACTGGATGAACCGTCCACTGGATGAATCGTCCGAGGATGAAACGTCCTGGGATGAAACGTCCACTGGATGAATCGTCCGGGATGAACCGTCCGGGGATGAATCGTCCGAGGATGAAACGTCCGGATACCCATATATATAGGCTATATTTAGGCCCTATTCCATGTTGAGGTTGTGTTTTTGTTACCGTGAAGACAATGTACAGTGTGCTACTCATCTCATATTCTCCAATTGAGCCATATCCCACACTGAAACGATTTGCCTCCTGATTTCAATATAATTGTTCGGTTTTTCAAGCACCATTGCACTTCGCCTGGTTACACGGTATCCGGACGTTTCATCCTCGGACGATTCATCCCCGGACGGTTCATCCCGGACGATTCATCCAGTGGACGTTTCATCCCCGGACGGTTCATCCCCGGACGGTTCATCCAGTGGACGTTTCATCCAGTGGACGATTCATCCCAGGACGGTTCATCCAGGGGACGGTTCATCCCAGGCCGTTTCATCCCCGGACGTTTCATCCCAATGGACGTTTCATCCCAGGACGTTTCATCCCAAAGGACGGAAATTTAAGCAATTTAATCCTATAAAAGTTCCACTGTAATAGATATAAAAAGTCAAAAATACTTGCAATAAAATAGCTTTCATATAAGAGCACATAAGCCTATATATATAACAGAATGAATCGTCAGTAATTAAATTAAATATCATAAAAGAACACACAAGCCTACGGTACTAAAGAACCCATAATCCTATAAAATATCAATCTAATAGATCTAAAAAGTCAAAAAATACTTGGAATAAAATAGAAATCATACAAATTAATAGCTTCATATATTTTGAATAAAAATAGAGATCATTATAAGAAAACATAAGCCTATAAAACATGCAATATAATCTAAATAATTTTTTTAAAACTAGGAGTAAAATAGATATCATAATAATAAAAACAAATAAGCCTATAAAGCATGCAATTAAATCTAATAAAAGGAACACATAAGCCTATAAGACATGCACGTGTCATGTCGATTTGTTAAACGCGGCTGTTCTGAGCTGATTCCAATCTTCATTGGCGATCGTACTGTGGTGTACAGAATTTTAAACAATGGCCAATTGAACGTACAACACTAAGCCGTCGGAACTTGATTAGGTGATTATACAACAATAGAATAGGGACGTTGTATTACCCTGCCGACATGGGAGGAGTTTGGTTTCCGTTCTGGGGGGGGGGGCTAGTGCTTTCTAGGGGGCGGAGGGATAAGCCCGGGATAAAATACCATTTTCATGGTAAAACAATTTATTGGGACCTACTTGAGGTTCGACAAATGTATCATATTATTATCTCTATTTATTTTCCGGGATGAACCGTCCGGGGATGAACCGTCCGGGGATGAACCGTCCCCTGGATGAACCGTCCTGGGATGAACCGTCCACTGGATGAACCGTCCACTGGATGAACCGTCCGGGGATGAACCGTCCGGGGATGAAACGTCCACTGGATGAATCGTCCGGGATGAATCGTCCGGGGATGAATCGTCCTGGGATGAAACGTCCTAGAATCGGTTACACCACTAGGCCTAATATACGTCCCCTTCGTACTTAAAAATTACCTTATTTATCTGTGGTTGGACTGGGAGCGCGCTTTAGTAGACTACCTTGAAGGTGCGCTATATAAAAACTTAATAGTTATTGTCAACAATTCTCCCCATTTTCCTCAGTCTCCTCTATTCATCACCCCATCTTTCCACTCAAAACTGAAGCCTCCCGCTCCTTCCGGAATTCATACCCAGGATAATCTGATTCTCCCATCCTTCCAATACCCGACCCAGACGACATGCACCCACCTAAGTAGCTATAGTCCCGCTCCCTCTGCTCAAATACGGCAAATGGACGCGAATCTCCTTCCGACTATACTTTTTGGACAACCTACCTAACTCGACGCAGCGCTTGTACGATATATAAGCTCATCTCAAGTCCTAATCGGAGCCATATATCCTACACTGCACAACGTCTGTGGAGTTGCGTCCTCAGCTTGGCATAAAAGTGGCGCTTTATAAGTTTTGAGATTAGGATTACGATACAGGATTATACCAACGCAGCATTTAATACCGTTAATAATATGAAGTGAGCGAAGTTATCTGACTGGAAAAATCTTTGTCGACGGTTTCAACGACTCAATTTATTCCTTGCATTTTCATCATCACAAACGCCTGAGCGCGACTTGAGGGGTAGTTGTAGTCAGAAGGGGACCTGTGTAAAGGTTTCAGATTACCCCCCCCCTCCTAAACATTATCCCCTGAAAACTGTAATTTGCATCAATCATCGCAGTTATTGCACTAAAAATATCTGAAAAATGATCCCGCTTTTTGTTTGGGTTTGAAGATTTGCATCCGTCATCCCACTTCGTGGCTTGTTTTCAATAATTTCATCTGAAATTTGAAACCTTTACACCGGGGCATTATGTGACACCGGAGCATAACGGAAAACTTATTTCCCGATCTCCCCTAAACTTATATTCAGCATGTACCGAACTAAACATAAATGAGAATTTATGAACCGCAACGTTAAAAAATCTCATCAGTATTTATGATCTATACTGTACATGGTATAAGCTTACTGTATGCTGAAGTGACACCAAAAAATCCCTAAGCCGTGTTAAGGTCAATATACAATAGATCATCAGTATACGTTAATACAGTGGATAAGAAACTTGAAGGTTTTTAGCTGAGAACGAAATGACTGAGAAGGTCGAACATGTACATAGAGAGATGCATGTAGACAGGGAGAGAGATAGATATATATATACAGGGAAAGATAGACAGATACAGGGGAGATAGACATATACAGGGAAAGATCGACAGATATTATAGGGAGCTATATACAGATGCAGGGAAGATAGACACATAGAGGGGGAGAGGTATACAGATACAGAGAGAGATAGACAGGGAGAGAGATAGACAGATACAGGGAAAGATAGACAGATACAGGGGGAGATAGACATAGTACAGGGAAAGATAGACAGATATTATATGGAGCTATATACAGATGCAGGGAAGATAGACACATAGAGGGGGAGAGGTATACAGATACAGGGAGAGATAGACAGACACAGGGAGAGATAGAAAGGTACAGGGAAAGATAGACAGATACAAGGAGAGATAGATAGATAGATAGATAGATAGATAGATAGATAGATAGATAGATAGATAGATAGATAGATAGATAGATAGATAGATAGATAGATAGATAGATAGATAGATAGATAGATAGATAGATAGATAGATAGATAGATAGATAGATAGATAGATAGATAGATAGATAGATAGATAGATAGATAGATACAGGGAGAGATAGGTAGATAGATACAGGGAGAGATAGATAGATACAGGGAGAGATAGATAGATACAGGGAGATATAGACTATGCATTTATCTTTATATTGCTCCATTTAAGTATAGTTAAAGATGAACATGTCACCTGCGGGACATGCACGGTAGCCGGGTAGTTAGTAGTTACTTTTTTGCCCTGGAAGTCGTAGTGACAGTTTAGCTATGTTACAACAAAGATCATTATCGTCGCCCTCCACCCTTATCCAGGCTTGGGACTGGCACTTTCAGTGTGGGGAGGGAAGAGTGCACGAGTTCTAGTCACGCTTCATCTAATACCGTAAGGCAACTGCGGATATGAACTTTGAGCAAGCCATTCAACGCAATCGACTCATAACCGGGTCATTAGATACTGGCGCTTCATAAATTCATTACAATGATCGCCATTTAATCCCATATCCTGTTATCCATCCATAAGCGTAATCAAGCAGAAATGTTTAACGAAGCGTAACGTAACGCTTCATTGCAGCCGCGGCGACGCTAAAGTCACCCATGCGTTGCAAAATGCGCAACGTGAACACGAGAAAACTATTACCACCTATTATACCTATCAGAGCAATTGCACCTTCGCAATATATCTCATACGTACAATGCTAGAGTACGGCAAATCAACCTGCTAATGCAAAGTATGTTGGACCATTGCTGGTGGCAAGTGAACCTATAATGCAAAAGCATGCTGGTGGCAATTCATGGGAGCGACGGGGAGAGCTCTTCGAAGTATAATGGTCTTAAAGGGGCGCTATATAAATCTCTTGAATGAATGAATGAATGAATGAATGAAATCAATGAATGAATGGAAGTATACCATGCGTCTGTGAATATAAGAGCTGGTTCTGTTTTTGGTGTCTCCCCACATGCAGGTCTTTCACTTGAAACTGAACACACTCCTTTTTGCACAGATCCTATCCTTATTCTTCCACTCCCCCTACCCTCCACGCCGTTTCAACTCTAAACATCATCCTCCATAGCCGTGTGTCTAACCCCTCGTCTGACTCTCCGGATCTTGACCCGCTGCCTATCGATTTTGTTTTGATTGAGCGCCTGTGAATAAGCTGGTTCTCGCGACTTGGCTTTTGAGGGCGCTGTAGAAATTTCGAGTTTACGATATACGATCTGGTGACTGCACTGTTTAATTGTTTATGGCGCTGCATAAATCTGTAGATTATGATTACGATTACCATTACGAGGGCGTGTGTTCAACAATAACAAACAGGTCACAAACACCTCGACGTTTCTAAACTATAATAATAAATTAACAACCACTGAAATGCGACTGCATGCTATTGAGATGCATAACCTCTGCAGTGACCTCGTGCTTCAAAACTCGGCCATAGACTCATAGACGTCAAAAACAATTATTCTTGAATGGCGCCGTTTGTCTTGGCCCACCTGTGTAGCTGACCCAAGAATTAGATAGGCCTATAGCAAGCCACATCTCAAATATTTGAATTAGGTTAACAACGTCTCCATACAATTTATGGGCGTGCTGTTTGGTTTAGGACTTTCGGTCATATTGACGTCAAATTATTTCATTATAGTTACATTTAAGAGGCTGGAATTATGTTATGAGTATAGCGGGTTAATTACTCGAGAATTACGCGACGTCGTTATTATCATGGGCTTCATTAGACCTAAATGCATCGGAAATGGGGTTAGTGTTGATCTGAAGAAATTCTTATAATTAAGCTATTGCTGGTACGCGACCTTCAATAAATTGTAGCACGCGTCGGTAAACACGGAGTGGAGAGAGAGAAACAGACAGACAGACAGACAGACAGCAGGATAAAAGAGGAGGGACAAGCAGAAAATTGTCAGACAGACAGACAGATAGACAGAGACAAAGACAGAGAAGAGAGGAGAGCAGAGGAGAGGAAAAGGAGAACAGAGGGGTGGAGTTGAGAGGAAAGATAGAGAATCAGAGAGTGGAGAGGAGTAAGTCTTAATAGATGAGGCGAGGATAGGACAGGAGACGGCAGGATAAAAGAGGAGGGACAAGCAGAAAATTGTCAGACTGAATTAACCGGGATGGTAATTATATAATAATATATTTTGTACCCACGGTAGAGAGTGACACACACAGACAGCGAGAGACACAGACAGACAGAGACAGAGACATACAGACAGAACCAGATACAGACAGAGAGACAGACAGACAGAGATATGAACAAAATGCATGCTGACTGCTATAAATTTCCGTTAATAACTTTGGCTTCAGTCGTTCGCTATGTGTAATTACTGCCTAAGATCCACGATGCCACGTAAACACTAAACAAATTAGAACAAACCGGAGCAATGTCAACAAATGTTGTTATTTAGGCCGCGTAAGTTGTTATTCGGGCATGCAATTAGCGCCTACTTTTCCTCGCTTAGACAGGTTAGGCCATAAACTTACAAAACTGACAGAAACTGATACCTTCTTTTAAACTGCTACTTTTTGGTGTTTAACAAATTTCTTCGCATTGCGGCGCTAATTACACTAATGGTACACAAAGCAGGGCTTAAATTGTCCAAGGACGGTCATGGACGGCGTCCATGCACTTATTTTCAAATCTGAACGCCGTCCTGCCACTTATTTCGCCAGTCACACTGGAAAGTTAAGGAGCGTCCAGGCACTTCTTTTTGAAAGGTAAGGGCCGGGCGTCCAGGAACTTATTTTTTTAGACTTTTAGCACGGACACAAAGTGAAACTGAGAAATTTACATTTTCAAACCTCTATGTAAGCTACTTCCAAAAAACGAATTGATTGGTTGATCGATTGATTGGTTGGTTTTATTAAAACAAAATCGCGATGTGCAGGTAAGCAACATGCGGCTCTCATCACATAATTAGTTATTCAATCGTTGAACTTGTTGCGCAAAATTAATATTCTCCGTTCGCCTTCTAACTAATAAAAAAAGGATTTCTTACATAATTCTATCGTAATACCGTTTTCGTTGCGACGCTTTGAGTTACAGAACCCGCGGCCAACAACCTCTGAGTAGGCCTTCAAACTAAACCTAGGCCGACTATAGACCTAAAGACTAAAGTCACGTGATATCCGCCTAACTCAGAAGACTATCGTCGATCGACCATGGGGGACTGACTTTAAGATATAATGTATGTATACAAAATGTAATAATAAAATTAATAATAATAATAATAATAATAATAATAATAATAATAATAATAATTATAATAATAACAATAATAATATAAAAAAACTTTATAAAAAAAATAAAATAATAATAATAATAATAATAATAATAATAATTTAAGACTTTAAGACGCAGTTATCTCGTTAATGGCAAGGTGCATGATTCGGTTGTCTGGCTTCGTGTTTCCATGGTAACCAAGCGCCTCAACTGTCTGGCTTCGCGTTGTTATGGCAACCAAGCGTCTCAATTGTCCGGCTTCGTTTCCATGGCAACCAAGCGCCTCAATTGTCTGGCTTCGCGTTTCCATGGCAACCAAGCGTCTCAATTGTCTGGCTTCGCGTTTCCATGGCAACCAAGCGTCTCAATTGTCTGGCTTCGTTTCCATGGCAACGTCCTCCGCCGCCGCCTCCTCCTCCTTCTCCTCCGCTTGATCTTCCTGTAGAAGTCGTTGGGTTTCTTCATCTTCATCTTGTCGAAGGTGGAACGTGAAACCGTCTCCCGGGCTATTTTTACAAACGTAAGCAGGTCAGGGAACCAGTGGAGGCAGCACCAGTATAATATATTATTATACTGCAATAATATAATAATAATTATAATATATATTATATATATATATATTATATATACAATAATTTCATCAGGTCGCATTATAGGGTCGTGGGTCATTCAGCAGGTCGAATATATCAAAATAATGCTAAGATCCTATATACAAGTTAAGCGAAATAAAAACCTCTGACTTTGTGCAGCGCTCGTGGATAAGCTTGCGCCCAGTGCTTGGCTTTCGAGTGGCGCTTTAGAAAATTGCAGTTGACGATTACGATTACAAGCCAGTCTGGACTTGGCTCCTGGTCAGTAGTATAGCCAGGAAATAATTTTGGAGATTCCGTTTGAGGGGTGTGTGCTTCCAGTGGTCGCAAAATACACATAAAATGCACCGAATTGAGGTTAAAAAAATCCACAATTATTTATTTGAGGTATGAGCACAGACATGGGCGCCCGCACACAGGGGCAAGAGGGGCACTTGCCCCCCTGGAAAGTTGAAACATATTTTTCTAACTACTACTTTTTGGTTGCTAACAAATTTCTCTGCACTAAAGGAACTGTAGGCCTATTCACAATAAAAAAATTGTAAAAAATGAAACTGTGACATTCGTATCGAGAAACCTCTGTGCAAAATGACCTCTTATGTTCTTAATTTTCCTGCCCTGCATTTTCAACCTCTGGGCACGATTTGTTTTCACCGTGATCATCGAGTTTTGCCCCCTCCTGCAAAAATTTCTGCGGGCGTCCATGAGCCCAGAGCTCCTATAAATACACCCATGCTGGTATTGTTAAGTCGTATTGTTGTTTCGTCTGCTGACACTGCTGCAAAGAGACGCTGTAGAAATGGGCAATTGCGATTACAATTACAACTATAATTAGGATCACAATTACTATTACGAATACAATAATGATTACGACTGAGACTAAAAGTACGATTGCAAGTATGATTACAATCACAATTAAATTAGAAATACAAACACGAGTGCAGTTACGATAACAACTGCGAATATTATTACAATTATGATTACAATTACGACTATAATTACGATTACAATTACGATTGTAATTACAATTATAGCCTAATTACGATACCAATTACGATTACGATTACAATTACAATTGCAATTACGGTTGCAATTGTGATAAAACTTACGATTTACAATAAAAGTTCTGATAGCATCTTGGAGAATGTATCCATGGTCTATGCCAACATGCATTCGCCTATTATAGTCTACATGTATATCCTAAACTTGCTTTATCTTCATTTACCTTGTGTATATTGGAATGAACCAGAGGTGATACTTGTCACCGAAAACACTTCGAAGATTATTCAAAACGCCGATATTGAACTGATTGCCCTTCGCCCCATTCGCAAAAATGGCATGCCAGTACAAATCTGAAACGAGTCAGAAACAAAATAATTAATTATTAGTCAGTGTATTTTATTCCTGCCTTTCAATGCGCGCAACCTTAGCCCTGCCGACATGGCACCCATGTGAGTCCATATCCCTGTAGAGCCCACGTGGGCCCATGGAAATGCTGGCAGTGAATATTATAAGTTGTAGGTTCTAATTAGATGGAAGAGAGTTGGAGATTGAGGAACTGCGCTGCTGGTTGCACTCTGCCAGTGCCAGTCCCAAGCCTGAATAAAGGAGGAGGGCGACACTAATCATCTTTGATATGGCAGTGTCGTTAAACATGTAACAAGTGGTGATTTCCACATCAAATTGTGGAAATAAGACAGTTCCAACCACTCTGATCCTATTGGAAACTGACCCGGACCTCCTTTGGAAGTATGGACTACTCTCACGGACACCCTTTTGACTCAACGAAGCGCTCGTAAATAAGCTGATGCCCCGCGCTTGGCTTTCGAGTAGCACTTTAGAAGTTTTAAGATTACGATTTCATTACCAAAACAATGATCCTAAGAATAAAAGGTTGTTATTATTATATTTACTGCTGTCATTGTCTAACTACAAAGGATCAATAACAGGTAAGGAAAGAACTTAGGGCGAATATAGCTCCAGGAGTTAATTAATTATTAAATATTTCTACAGTGGTTACTTTTATTACATAATTAAACTCATAAAATAGAAAGTCAGTGCCTATAGTCGGAAATTCCCACAAAAGGTCAAAATAACAGCCGTTAGTACAAAAAAACTTAAATCAATCAAACAATCAATCAATCAATCAACCAATCAATCAATTAAACCAACCAATCAATCAATCATTAAACCATTCAACCAACCAACCAATAAATCAGTCAGTCAGTCCGTCAATCAATCAATCAATCAACCAACCAGTCAATCAACCAACCAATCAATTACCAATCAATCCACCAATTAATCAACCAACCAACCAATCAATAAACCAACCAATCAATAAATCGATCAATCAACCAATCAATCAATTATTCAATCAATCAACCAATCAATTACTAACCAAGTGTCGTAAGATTGAGCATACAGAGCACAAGATGAAAGATAAAGAACGGAAGGAACGAGGTTGCAAACGAAACTGCTCCGTAGAAAAGGAAAACGATTTCAAAGCTTTGTAAGTTCGATCGTTGCATGCTGTACGTCTGGAAGGAAGAAAGAAAGACCATTGAATCAACAAGATTGATACGAATAAATACTAGTTAGCTTGTTACATGTTTAACGACACTGCTATATCAGAGATGATTAGTGTCGCCCTCCTCCTTTATCCAGCCTTGGGACTGGCACTGGCAGAGTGCAACCAGTGGCGGAGTTTAAATACTAGTTTACTAGGAGTTGTCTTTATAGCCAAATAATATTTTATCTTACTTGGAGTTGAATTTCGACTCAAATACTGTCTTACTAAGTCAGTCAGCTTTAAAGTCAGATACTATCTTACTAGGAGTTGTCTTTAGACCATAAATACTATCTTACTAAGAGTTGGCTTTAAAGTCAGATACTAACTTACTAGGAGTTGTCTTTAGACCATAAATGCTATTTTACTAAGAGTTGACTTTAGAGTCAAATTCTATCTTACTAAGATCTGACTTTCGACCATAAATACTAACTTACTAAGAGCTGACTTTAGACCATAGCCTAAATAGTAAATACTATCTTACTAAGAGCTGACTTTAGACCATAAATGCTATCTTACTAAGAATTTATCTTAGAGTCTAAAACAATTTAACTAAGAGTTAACTTTATAGTCAAATCAAATCAAATCAAATCACTTTATTGTCAAATACTATCTTACTAAGAGATGGCTTTAGATTCAAAGACTATCTCACAAGGAGTTGTCTTTGACCCTACATATAATATCTTCTGATATAAATGTCAAGAACCTACGCTCCAAACGGTATTGAATTCGGACATCGTGCTGAAAGTGATGAACGTCGAATAGAATGTTGTGTAGAATAGCACGAGAAAGAAGAATTTGTAATTCGAATAACAAACGCAGTTGTTCGTCCTGTATAATAAAAAAATAATGGTGGAGAAAAACAATTAATAATTATTTTTCTCGTGTAGACAATGATTAAGTGTGTTCACTTTAACTCTTTAAAAGCATGGCATCACAGAAAACCAAGAGCTCAATGGTCTAACAGGTTAATAGCATCATCAGATATCTACTTTTCTTTTTGACCAGGCCTGGGTTGGGAGCGCTTCTGTGTAGCGATCTTGAAGGGGCACTATATAAATCTATGTGATTGATTGATATCATCATCATCGCCGTCGCCGTCGCCGTCGCCGCCGCCGCCGCCGCCGCCGCCGTCGTCGTCGTCGTCGTCGTCGTCATCGTCATCGTCATCATCATCATCGTCATCATCATCATCATCATCATCATCATCACCACCATCATCATCATCATCATCATCATCATCACCACCATCATCATCATCATCATCATCATCTGCATCATCATCATCATCATCATCATCACCACCATCATCATCATCATCATCATCATCATCATCATCATCATCATCATCATCATCATCATCATCATCATCATCGAAAATAAATGTTGCCACTCACCAAGGACAGTGATGATCCATCCTTAAAACACACCTACAACATAAAAACAATCACACAACAAATTTATACTTCAAGAATTTATATCAAAGTGCATCAAGAAAAACCTCAAAACAATGTTGAAACATATTTTAAATTTAAAAAACTCACAGTTGGGTGTCACAAGTATTTTGCCCCAATTATTATTGATCGTGCGCTTCGACGTGAAACTCTGCAGCAGTGTCCACGCTGTAGTCGGGAGCGCCTCTGAGCAGAGAGCTTGAAGGGGCGCTATATAGCAAATGTGAGAAATAAATGAAATAAATAAGAAATGAAATCTGACTTTTTGCAGACGGAGCAGTGATGCGCTCGATCGGGTTTAATGGCCCGACAGATTTCACAATAGCGAACACCTAGAACAGCAGCAGAAAAAGATGATGAATATGCAAAAGGAGGAAATATTATTATTATTGTTATTATTATTAAACATGAAAAGCTTACAAGTGACAACAGACGAGGAGGAAAATGGTTCTTAATTATTATGACACATCAGTAACAATTTATTAGGATTTCAATGACCTCTGTATTGTGTGGGGGAGAGGGAGAGGGAGAGGGAGAGGGAGAAGGAGAGTGAGAGGGAAAGGGAATGTGGGAGAGGAAGAGGGAGCGAGAAGGAGACACAGAGATAGGCATAGACATAGAAAGACAGACACAGAGATAGGCAGAAACAGACAGAGAGAGACAAACAAACAGACAAACAGGCACACATAGGCAGATAGAGACAGATACAGAGTGGCCATTAGCCACCCTTAGTGGAGATTACAAGAAAATGAAGTGACTAACACTTTAAGCCCATCATCATCACTCTTTCAATAATTATAGTCTAAATGTGAAGTTCTGCCGCAGTATAAATGCATATATAATATATATATATATATTATACATATACATATATACACATATATCGCATATATATATATGTCATATATATATATACATTGTATATATAGACGAACCGCCTGTCTTCGTGGCACATTGGACGGGTAGATCCTGTGCGAATTCGAGAAGTATGGCGTCCTTCTCGTCTGTTGTTTTCGCTCGTTGAAGCTTTCGTAGGACGTCCGTAGGGAGGTAGAACTGAACAGAGAACAGCCAACAGCCAGACAAATCAGAAGACGACTCTATAATCTTATGACTCCTTAATTTAATCTTATCTTATCTAATCTAATCTACTAATATACCAGTAATCCAAAATCCAATCAATCTAAGCCAATGATGCTCTAATCTAATCTAATGACTTATTAATCTAATATAATGACTCCTTAATCTAATCTAATCTACTAATATACATGTAATCCAAAATCCAATCAATCTAAGCCAATGATGCTCTAATCTAATCTAATCTAATGACTTATTAATCTAATATAATGACTCCTTAATCTAATCTAATCTACTAATATACCAGTAATCCAAAATCCAATCAATCTAAGCCAATGATGCTCTAATCTAATCTAATATAATGACTTATTAATCTAATATAATGACTCCTTAATTTAATCTAATCTAATCTAATCTACTAATATACCAGTAATCCAAAATCCAATCAATCTATAAGACAATGATGCCCTAATCTAATCTAATATAATGACTTATTAATCTAATATAATGACTGCTTAATTTAATCCAATCTAATCTAATCTAATGACTTATTAATCTAATCTAATGACCTATTAATCTAATCTAATGACTTATTAACCTAATATAATGATTTCTTAATTTAATCTAATCCAATCTAACAACTCTGTAATCTAATCTAATGATGCCTTAATCTAATCTAATCTAATCAAATGACTCGTTAGTCTAATCTAATCTACTTACTTTTTAACAAATCTCATTATTCTAATAGTATGACTCCTTAATAATCCAATGGCGTCTTAATCAAATCTACTGACTCCTTAGTCTAAACTAATCTAATCGGAATCTGTTTAACCTCTTCGGGTGTTGTCACAATGTGCGTGAAGACTGCTTGGTAGTAGCTCCAGAGAAGGACAATGAGAATTAAATGAAAAAACAGCAAGCAGAACACTACAATAGAACAATGCAAACACTAATAATTAATATGAACTACCATGTCTGTTCGAAACAATTGGTATTAATGTCAATATTTCACTATTGTTTGCCCTTAGGTTAGATTATTAATAATAATAATAATAATAATAATAATAATAATAATAATAATAATAATAATAATAATAATAATAATAAAATTAATAATAATAATAATAATAATAATAATAATAATAATAATAATAATAATAATAATAATAATAATAATAATAATAATAATAATAATAATAATAATAATAATAATAATAATAATAATAATAATAATAATAATAATAATAATAATTATCATTATCCTGTTCTTAAGTCCTCCCGACTTACAACCCTTATTAAGTCCTCATTTTCATTTATTTTAGTAAAACGCCAGTGTTTCAAAACATACGCATCTTATTGTTTTGAAATTTTGCACCACGCCTTGTAATATATTAATCTACTAATATCCAGGTTTTCTTCGAAAAATATCTGTTAACAGCAAATATAACTTTTAAACGTGAGCACATTAGAAATCTATAGTCCTCACGACTGATGCAGGTAATAATCGCTTTCGCTTTTATACCCATTGGCTCCTCTTCCTATGCTTTCTGGCCCACAAGGTCGACATATTCGATTTTACACTAACGCCACGCTTAAGTACTCACGAGTGTCGTCCTAATCGTGAATGTAATTATACATAACCGTACATCATTATAAACTACGTCCGTCAGGCTCAATGTCCGTCTGCCTGCCTATCTGTCCGCCTGTCAATCTCTCAGTCTGTGCGTCTGTCCCTTTGCTTGTCAGTCTCCATGTCTGTTGGGCTGTCTGTCTGTATGTCTGTCTGTGTGTCTGTCTGTCTGCCAGTGCGTATGTTCGTTGATCAGTCCGCCTGCATGCCAACCTCTCAGTCCGTGCGTCTGTCCCTTTGCTTGTCAGTCTCCTTGTCTGTTGGGCTGTGTGTCTGTCTGTGTGTGTGTCTGTCTGTCTGTGTGTCTGTCTGCCAGTGCGTGTGTTCGTTGATCAGTCCGCCTGCCAACCTCTCAGTCCGTGCGTCTGTACATTTGCTTGTCAGTCTCCATGTCTGTTGGGCTGTGTGTGTCTGTCTGTGTGTCTGTCTGTGTGTCTGTATGTTTGTCTGTGTGTCTGTGTGTCTGTCTGTCTGCCAGTGCGTATGTTCGTTGCTCAGTCCGCCTGTCAACCTCTCAGTCCGTGCGTCTGTCCCTTTGCCTGTCAGTCTCCTTGTCTGTTGGGCTGTGTGTCTGTCTGTGTGTGTGTCTGTCTGTCTGTGTGTCTGTCTGCCAGTGCGTGTGTTCGTTGATCAGTCCGCCTGCCAACCTCTCAGTCCGTGCGTCTGTACATTTGCTTGTCAGTCTCCATGTCTGTTGGGCTGTGTGTGTCTGTCTGTGTGTCTGTCTGTGTGTCTGTATGTCTGTCTGTGTGTCTGTGTGTCTGTCTGTCTGCCAGTGCGTATGTTCGTTGCTCAGTCCGCCCTCCAACCTCTCAGTCCGTGCGTCTGTTCCTTTGCTTGTCAGTCTCCATGTCTGTATGTCTGTCTGTGTGTCTGTCTGTCTATCTGTCTGTCTGTCTGTCTGTCTGTCTGTCTGTCTGTCTGTCTGTCAGTGCGTATGTTTGTTGGTCATTCCGCCTGCCAACCTCTCAGTCCGTGCGTCTGTCCCTTTGCCTGTCAGTCTCCATGTCTGTTGGTCGGTTCGACAGCCTACTTGTCCGTCTGTGTGTCTGTCTCGCTATCTGTCTGAACGTACGTCTGCTGTTCATTTCGTCTGCTCTCGTGTCCTTCTGTGTGTCTGTCTCTCCGTACGTATGTTCGTTGATCAGTCCGCCTGCCAACCTCTGCTCACCTGTCCGTCCGTATGTCTGTTCGTCTTTGTGTTATTCAGTCCGCCTGCCTACCTGTCAGTCTGCGTGTCTGTCCGTTTGTACGTATATCTGCTGCTCACTCCGCAATGCGTCCGCATGTCTGTCCGTCCAAATGTCAGTGCGTTTGCTTTTTGGTAAGGCCGTCTGTCTACCTGTCCGTCTGTCTGTCTGTATGTATGTCTGCTCGTCAGTCCGTCTGCCTACCTGTCTGTCTGTGTGCCCGCTCGCGTGTATGTCGGCGCGTGAATCTGTTATTCTTACGATTTAAAGACGCTTATTTTTCCATTGCCGAGTTAATAACTTTGGAAGCACCAAATCACGATAAAGTCTTCACCCGTGTCGACTTAATAGTGATTTCAGACAAAGTTACTTTGATGGTAATAATTATTGTCTCCTTCAACTTCATTGAACAGTTGAATGATATAACGGTTAGCCTAAGGCTGAATGTTCGTCTCTATGCCTGTCCTTCCCGATGTCTGTTTTCTGTCTGTCCTTCGCTCTTTGTGGCCATCCTATCATCTGCCTCTTTGTCTATGCGCCCATGACTTTTATGTGTGCGTGTGTCCGTTTGAATGTCTGCGCGCATGTCTGATTGTCACTCGGTCTCTCCGTCTGCCCACCTGTCTGTCTGGGTGCCTGCCCCTCTGTCTGCGCGTATGCATGTTGGTCTGTCCGATTCCCTACATGTATATCTGTGTGCCCGCCTGCCTAAAGTGTGGATGTCTGGCCGTCAAGTAATACTTAGCATAGTAATAGCAGGAAATAATGCCAATCTGTCTGTGTGTTTGTCCGTCTGTGTGTTTATACTATCTCCGTTGGGCAGTCCTCCTGAGGCTCCTGTCTACCTGTGCGTCCGTGTGTATGTTCGTCTGTATGTCTGTCGGTCAGTCCGCTTGCCTACTTTTATGCATGAGTGTCTGTACGTATGTCCGCTGGTCAGTCCGCCTGTCTACCTGCCCGTCTGTGCGTCTGTCCGTCTGTATGTCAGTGCGTATATTTGTTGTTCTGTCCGACTGCCTATCTGTCCGACAGTGTGTATGTCCTTCTTTCTGTCTACGTGTTAGTAACACAGATGCGTCGCCTTAATCGCGATTTAAAGTCGGTTATTATTCCAATACCGAACTCATAATAATGGAAATCACCAAATCACGAGTAAGTCCTCAGAGCGTGTCGACTTAATAGTGATATCAAGCACAGTTGGTGTTATGAGAATTCTTCTTCAACGTCATTGAACAGTGGAGTTTACTTTTAAGGCTGAATGTTAGTTTCTATTTCTGTCCATCCCGTTGTCTGTCTTTCTCTCTGTCCTCCGGTAATAAAATTGTGGCTGTTTTATCGTCTGTGTGTATGTCAGTACGTATGTCTGTTGGTCGTGCCGACTGCCTACCACTATGTCTGTGTGTCTGTCAGTCAGTCTGTATATCAGTGCGCATGTTTGTTGGTCAATCCGCCTGTGTCTGCGTGTATTTCTGTCTACCTGTATGTAAGTGTGTCTGTCTGTCTGTATGTACGTCTATTTGCTGTTGAATCCGCTTGCCTACTTCTATGTCTGTGTGTCTGTCCGTCCGTATGTCAGTGCATATGTTTGTTGGTCAGGCTTTCTGACAACCTGACCGTGTCTGTGACACTGTGTGTCTGTCCGTCTGTACCTGTACTATGTTTGTTCTTGTCTCTGTCTATGCGTCCAAGAGTTTTTGCGTAAAAGTGCATGACATTGTGTCCGGCTGTATGCACGTAACTTTGATGGTTTATGCGCCTGAAAACTTCTCGGGCTGTGTGTTTGTCCCTCTGTCTATCTGCCCGTATAAGTCCGTTGGGCTGTCCGCCTGACAAGCTGTCTGTCTGTGCGCCTGTCCGTCTGTCTGTCTACGCGAAAGTCTGTTGTTCTGTCCGACTGCCTACCTGTCTGTCCTCCTGCATCCATGTTTGTCCGTTTGCCTGTCATTCTCCCTGTCTAGGCGTGTCTTTTGGTCTGTCCGTCTGCGTACCTGTCTGTCTTTGTGTCTATGCGTCTCCTTGCGATCATGTATGCTGGTCGTGTAGCTTCCCTGCTGGCCTTTGTCATTAGGGTAACATTAGGTGATAGGAGAACAGAGACGACTTCAAACTCTTTGTATGCTGCATTGATGTATCCTTGAGTTGACTCTCGGCCACCTACATGTAAATACCAAACGAACCCTAGCTTCACCGAGCCCCGAACATCGAACATATCCGATAATCACCTCAAACAATTAGCGATGCAACCCATTATGCTATCCAGATGTCCAGTTGCGCGTATTCACCTTACCTCGATCCAGCCCTCACTCCGTCCCTCGTGTATGGCTGGACCAGGCGGGTCTTTGTCTAGCTGTGAGGTTTGAGGTGATTAAGTGCTATAATTATAGTTATATTGAAGTATTCCTGGAAATTTGTTTTTCGCCCCTTCCCCAATCAAAGGTGCCTCGCGAGGTGAGGGCTGGGTGGGGGCATGCGTGAGTAAGTGCATGCATGCATGCATGCATGCATACATACATACATACATACTGTAACATACATACTTACATGTATACATACATGCATACATACATACATACATACATACATACATACATACATACATACATACATACATACATACATACATACATACATACATACATACATACATACATACATACATACATACATACATACATACATACATACATACATACATACATACATACATACATACATACATACATACATACATACATACATACATGTACATACATACATACATACATACATACATACAGGTAATTTATCTGTTGGTAAACCCATCAGTTTGTGGTGTACCTCACTGCTCAAATCTGGGGCCATTATTATTCCTAATAATTATATGTAAATGACCTGACGACTACTTCCAAATTGTTTCACTATAATATTGTTTGCTGATGACACGAATGCCTTTATCTATATCTATAAGAAAGGATGAATGTACAATTGTACATGTATGTATGTATGTATGTATGTATGTATGTATGTATGTATGTATGTATGTATGTATGTATGTATGTATGTATGTATGTATGTATGTATGTATGTATGTATGTATGTATGTATGTATGTATGTATGTATGTATGTATGTATGTATGTATGTATGTATGTATGTATGTATGTATGTATGTATGTATGTATGTATGTATGTATGTATGTATGTTTGTATGTATGACTTGTATGTATGTATGTATGTATGTATGTATGCATGTATGCATGCATGCATGCATGCATGCATGCATGCATGCATGCATGTATGTATGTATGTATGTATGTATGTATGTATGTATGTATGTATGTATGTATGTATGTATGTATATGACTTTGTCCAGAATTCGCGCCCACAGTTTCGCAGCTATTGATCTGAAACTTTGCCCCTAGACAGGGGTCCATCAAACTTAGCAAGTGCATGGCTTGGAGAATTTCTAACACCATGGAGGCCAGGATGGGGGGGGACTTTGGGGGTGGGGCAAATTTTTTTGGCAGCTATTGATGTCAAATTTTGCATTTAGACAGAGGACCCCCTGTTCTCCCGTGTGTCTGTCCCGCTGTATGTCTGTACGTATGATCGTGGGCAGTCCGTCTATCTGTCTACTTGTCCTTCTGTGTGTCTGTCCCGCTGTGTGTCTGTGCGTTATGTCCCTTTGTCAGTCCGTCTGTCTACCTGTCCTTCTGTGTGTCTGTCCAGCTGTCTGTCTGTTCGTGTGTCCGTTGGTCAGTCCGTCTGTCTACCTATTTTTCCGTGTGTCTGTCCAGCTGTATGTTTGTACGTGTGTCCGTTGGTCAGTCCGTCTGTCTACCTGTCCATCTGTGTGTCTGTCCAGCTGTCTGTCTGTTCGTTTGTCCGTTGGCCAGTCAGTCTGTCTACCTGTTTTTCTGTGTGTCTGTTCTTCTGTCTTTCTGTGCGTGTGTCCGTTGGTCAGTCCGACTGTCTACCTGTCCTTCTGTGTGTGTCCCGCTGTATGTCTGTACGTGTGTCCGTTGGTCAGTCCGTCTGTCTTCCTGTTCCAGTGTTATTTTCGTGAACGAGAACGAAAAAGAATAAGCTATCGTTCACGAGAACGAAAACTAGAAAGAAATTGTGAACTGAAACTGAATAAAAACGAAAAAGAATCATTGTGGAACGAAATAAAAACGAGAACGATATTGAAATGCTGAACGAAAAGTATAGAAAATTCAAGTACTTTGTTGGAATTTTCGAGCGCAAAGTAGTTGAACGATGCGCATGAAGAGGCTATAAATTACTGTGACCCTACCCCTTCTCGTGTTTCTAGGCCACACAGAAGCGATTGTTGGAAGGTTGCTCTTTCGACCCTCAATTCATTTTATGACTCGGCTTGCTGGTTCCTCTTTAATTAACCTCAGCCTTTGAAAGATCTATCGTATCTGCGTTGTTGGTCCTTCATGCACCACACGTTTGAATTACATTCTTGAATCTTTACCTCCAGGCTCGGATTAATCACCTTTGGGCGAGGGATTAGCCAATTGCACGCTTGAATGGCTCCAGTTTAACATTGTTATCGCTCTACCCCCACTCACTTAGAACCAACTGGGAGAAGTTGATTCTTCCATCTGAACTGTATGGTGTATAGGCTAATTTCATGGCTTAGTTTCTAATTTCTGTTTACTTAACCTCGTTCTCTCCAGTCGCTTTGCTCTCCCCCTCATTCACAACACTTGAATTCCAAATCTGCTGAACCTCACTCACGGGTTAACCCTTTGGAGAAGATGTGTAGTATAACACATCCAAGAACTATTCTTCTTTACGCTTTTATCGGAAAACGTGGGGGCGATCATGTACTATCAGGGGGCGAAATATACACGGTGTCTTTTGCCATCAATCCGCCGGAGTTTCTAATGGCTAAACTAACCCTAACACTAACCCTAACCGACCCTCACGATGCCTAACCTGAGCCCTAACCGACACTCACGAAAAAGACGTGCAATGACCGCTGACGGCACTGCAAATATAAGTAAGAAATTTGCGCCCCCTGATTGTACATGTATACCAACGTGGGTACCAGCTTGGATTATTTTTGTCTACCTTAGTGAATATGAAATACGGACACTACAGCAATTTCAGGTAGGCTATTTTGAACGAACATACTTTGCATTGAGAAGGCTGAAGATAATGACGACTACAACATTCTATGTTGCACTTGAAATATTGGCTATTCGTGTTTTTGATAACGTTGGTGGTAAGTAGATATTGGACGGTGATTACTTCACCTGCTGGCTATTTCGAAAAGGTTTTAAACATTATATGTTGGCGATAATTGCCAGTTTATCTGCTAATTGGTCATAAAAGAATAGTTTTTTTCACAAGTAATGTTTTCTATTGACATCGAATTAATATTGTCGTTTTGATATCTTGCAACAAAAAACATGAAGGCTAGGCTAAGCCTATTGGGGCATGTCATACCCCCACCTCACCCAGGGCCGGCCTTAGCCCAAATGGCGCCCTAGGCAAGGCATACGTTTGGCGCCCCAGGCATAGGCCTGCATTTGGCGCCCTTAGTTTCCCACTCAATTATTCAGCCCACGTCAGAATCACAAGGCCGTTGCCAGGATTTTATGTCGGGGGGGGGGGGGTGTTTTCTTGACCGTGAATTTGAGGTGTGTAAACGCTACGGCCGACTTTTTATGACTTAATTTTCTGACAACCTTTGTTAGGCCTAGTCGTCGAATTTTCTGACGTTCAAAAACCCACTATTTTTGCGATTTTCGACTATTTTCTGCTCAAAATTAGATTACACTCTGTCATGTGCTAGCAAATGCATTATTAGGCCTATTTCATTTTTACATTATTTCATTGGGGTGGGAAGGGTGTTCAAACACCTAAAACATCCCCTAACTACGGCCTTGTACGCTCAACTGAGTAGGCCTAATTCACTTTAATTTCTTTATTAGTACACTGAAGGCTGGATAATATTCAATTTTGTGGAGAATGGTAGCCTATAAGCTAAAAAATATTAAAATACACTCTTGTGGAAATGGCGCCCTCTTTAATGGGAATGGCGCCCCATAGAACGGGGCGCCCCATGCCTGCTTTGCCTATGCCTAAGGTCGGCCCTGCCTCAGCTACTGCCCTTTCTTCATCGTCGTCCCTACCAGACTATTTATTTGAATCTGAATAAAGGGCATGCTGTAATGTTGTAATCTCGTCTTCATACTCAGCAAGGCCCACTCCCATTTCGTACAGTTCAAATTGAACTGTTCAATTCTTGCAACGTCTTCACTATCATCATCTTATCTGCGCGTCCTCTGTCGACGCGCTTCAATGTCTCTGACATTGAAGCGCGTCGGGCCCTTCGCTCCGCTGCGAAGGGACAACTGCTTGTTCCACGGGCTCGCTTAGCTACCAGACAGCGCCGAGCCTTCTCGGTTGTGGGACCGTCAATCTGGAATGACCTCCCCTCAAACCTCCATCTCCTCTATCTGACCAGTCAATCTCTATTTCTCAAGTCTCTTAAATCTTTTTTCTTTGGTCGTGGCTGGGCTGGGAGCGCCTCTGAGTAGTTTCTTGAAGAGGCGCTTTATAAATTCTAATAATGAATGAATGAATGAATGAGTATCAAAATTGAGCGTCGCGTATTCTAACTTCTGTCTCCTAAAGAGTAGGCCTACGGAATGCCGTTAAAAATCAAACTTTATTTGTCGATATAAATTTTATGCAGTCCTTGAAATTGAATTAGGCGATCCTGAACAGGTGCAATGATTCAATAATTATTTTAAATTCTTTCCATTAGCGAAAGTCTTGAGATTAAAAGAATATAGTGTAAAAAAAATATTCGCCGGTGCCGCGGCGCCCCACAAAGCCTGCGGCGCCCTAGGCAACTGCCTACTTTGCCTATAGCTAAGACTGGCCCTGACCTCACCACAAACGTTCCAAAGCTTCACTTCACCTTCAAAGAGTTAATTTCGTGACCGAAAACGAAACGAAAAAGATTAGGCATTAGTTCACGAAAACGAAAATGATTTTATGAATAAAACCTAAGCTAAAACTAAAATGATTACCAGAAGCAAAACTAAAACTAAAGCTAAACTGAAATGATTTTATGAAGAACTAAATAAAAACTAAAAAAGAAATGATTTTCTGAACTAAAATAACACTGACCTGTCCTTCTGTGTGTCTGTCCCGCTGTCTGTCTGTACGTATGTGAGTTGGTCAGTCCGTCTGTCTACCTGTTCTTCTATGTGTCTGTCCCGCTGTCTGTCTGTACGTGTGTCCGTTGGCCAGTCAGTCTGTCTACCTGTTTTTCTGTGTGTCTGTTCCGCTGTATGGCTGTACGTGTGTCCGTTGGTCAGTACGTCTGTCTACCTGTCCTTCTGTGTGTCTGTCCCGCTGTCTGTACATAACATAACATAACATAGGTTTTTTATTGCTCCCAAGAGAAAAACATAACATGATATATACCGTTTCAGATCACCGCTAAGTTGGGTTACAAAAGGAAGACCTAAAGGGACCAAAGTCCCGCTAGTAGGGCCACCTATGTACCAGTAAATCTATAAGTGGAAGTTGGTAACATTAGCAGCGGGAGTCATCTAAATTAAAATGAAATAACACATGATTAGCATAGTCTAGTGTACGGATTTTTTAGATAAACAAACAAAACATAAGGAATAGTTATTCGTTTAAACTGAGTGAGTGTGCACGCAATCGCTTTTTAAAGAGGAGGAGATTAGGCGCATCATGGATATCGTTAGAAAGATTGTTCCAAACAGTTGGACCAGCTATTTTAATTGAGAATCTGCGGGTGTTGGTATGAGCAAATGTCGGTCTATAGTTGGAGGCTGTTCTAGTATTGTAAGAGTGAATGGACGAACCGGTGTTAAAATAGTTGGCAAAAGTTTGAGGTAATATAGCCATGCTTGTAGCGAAACATGAATTCACCAGTTTGAAGTATTCTTATTTGATCTAGTTTTAAAATACCGTTGAGGAAAAAAGTTGGGCAGTATGACACTTGTAAGAAGGTTTAGTAATTACTCTAATGGCCCGTTTTTGCAAAATAACCAAACGTGTAAGACTCGAAGTATAGTTCGAGGCCCAGACAAAATTTCAATAGACTATGCTAAATATGGATAGACTAATGAGTAATACAGATTGGTTAGTATTTTAGTTGGCAACTTATATGAGATACGAGATAAAATACCTATATTTTTGGCCAGTTTAATAGATATTTCGGAGATGTGCTTTTTCCAAGTCAGATTTTTATCGACGACAACGCCAAGAAAGTTTACTTTGTTAGTTTGGGGGATAGGTATACCGTCAATAAGTAGTGGAGGCGCTTGCGTAGGGGTGATTTTCCTGTGGGAATTAAAGAGAATAAAGGATGTTTTACTTAAATTTAAAGAGAGTCTGTTTGCTTTAAACCAATCACCTACGAGGAGTAGTTCGAGATTTACAATTTGAAATAGGTTTTCATGGGACTTGTGCGATATAAAAACGTTTGAATCGTCAGCAAACAGCTCAAAATGTAGTAAGGAGGAAACATGAGGCAAATCATTTATGTGAAGTAAAAATAATAGAGGCCCCAGGATAGAGCCCTGGGGAACACCAAATTCGATAGGGCGCAGTTTCGATGCTATAGCATTACATTGGACCAGCTGTTGTCTATTTTCTAGATAACTTTTGAACCATAGAAGTGGTAGGGTGTAGGACATTATCCCCCTGGACATTATACCCCCGGACCACATCCCCCCGGACAATATCCCCCCGGACATTATCCCCCCGGACATAGTCCCACCGGGGTAGGACATTATCCCCCCCAGTGTATTATATCATTAACACTTATTGATCATCAATCCAGCCTATAATTAAGCAGAATGACTGCACTAACCCTAAAACTAACCCTAACCGACCTTCACTACGCCTAACCTGAGCCCTAACCGACCCTCACACGTAAAATCTCGATTCTATTTCGTCAGAAAATATTTTTCGACGAATTTATAAATTTTGGTGGTCGTAAAAAAACCAAGTACCTAGACGTAGCCTAACTGACGTTAACAAACCTTTGTTGTAGACACTAAACAAATACAGTAGGTCATACATACGATTCTCATTCGTTTATTTCAAATCTAATTCTACATGTATGCCTACTGACACTAATTGGACCTTCGTAGGGCTACCTACTGTAGACGACTCCCATTTGTTCGTTTCTCTACTGTATTGAATTTAATTTTGAATGGTAAGGTCAGATGTAGTTACTAGTTAAATGGCAGTTAGAACTTTCGAAGTCTTATCGGTTACGGCACTATTCTAGGATTTGTACATGAAGGGGGGATAATGTCCGGAGGGGATAATATCCGGAGGGGATAATGTCCTACGAAAAACCGGGGGGATAATGTCCGGGGGAATAGTGTCCGGGGGGGATAATGTCCAGGGGGGATAATGTCCGTTCCCCGAAGTGGTAGCCCTCGAATGCCATAATTATCCAACTTTTTAAGGAGGATTGTATGATTCACAGAATCGAATGCTTTTGAAAGATCGAGGAATATCCCCACATAATACACATTAATAGGCTACTCATGGTTTTCTATAGCTTGTGATATTTTATCCTGAATATTCAGGAGAGACATGGCAGTCGAGTGTCAAGTCTGAAAACCATGTTGGTTCAAGTATAGAACTTTCCTTTTAAGAACGTAGTCATATATTATAGTCTATTATACATATGTCCGTTGATCAGTCCGTCTGCCTACCTGTCCTTCTGTGTGTCTGTCCCGCTGTTGGTCTGTACGTGTGTCCGTTGGCCAGTCCGATGGGTCTGTCCGCTTGCCCACCTGTCTGTCTGTGTGTGTGTGTCTTTCTCTCTATCCCATCGTAAGTCTGTTGATTTTTCCTCTACTTGTTTATATTTGTGCCTGCACGTGCGTATATGTCTGCGAATGAATCTGTTGGTCTGTTCGCCTGATTACCTGCCTGTCTGTTTGTCCGTCTGTTTGTCTGTCTGTCTGTACCAAAGTCTGTTGGTCTATCTGCTTGCCAAGTAGGCTAGTTGTCTGTATGTCTGTATGCCGTGAAGTAACGTCATTGAACAGTGGAGTTTACTTTTATATTAAGGCTGAATGTTAGTTTCTATTTCTGTCCATCCCGTTGTCTGTCTTTCTCTCTGTCCTCCGTTAATAAAATTGTGGCTGTTTTATCATCGGTATGTATGTCTGTACGTATGTATGTTGGTCATGCCGCCTGCCTACCACTATGTCTGTATATCAGTGCGTATGTTTGTTGGTCAATCCGCCTGTCTGCATCTGTGTCTGCGTGTATATCTGTCTACCTGAGTGTCTGTGTGTCTGTCTGTCTGTGTGTACGTCTATTTGTTGGTGGATTCCTTGCCTACCTCTATGTCTATGAGTCTGTCCGTCCGTACGTCAGTGCATATGCATATATGTTTGTTGGTCAGGCTTTCTGGCTACCTGACCGTCTGGGTGTCTGTCCGTCTGCATCTGCACTATGCCCGTTGGGCAATCAGCCTGTCTACTTGTGTGTCCGTGTGTATGTCCGTCTGTTTGTCGGTACGTATGTTTGTTGGTTAGGCCGCCTGCCAACCACTATAATATATGTGTGTCTGTCTTTCTGTATGTCAGTGCGTATGTTTATTGGTCAATTCTTTGTGTTTACGTGTTAGTCTGTTTGTCTGCCCATCTGCCTTTACGTGCGTAGATCTGATGGTCAGATCGCCTATCTACCTCTGTGTCTGCGTGTCTGTTTGTCTACCTGTGTGTCTGTGCGTCTGTCCGTCTGTCTGTCTGGCTGTCTGTCTGTGTGTCTGTCTGTCCGTATGTCAGTGCGCATGTTTGTTGGTCAGGTTTTCTGCCTACCTGACAGCCTGTGTATCTGCCCGTCTGTGTGTTTGTACTGGGGAACGGACATTATCCCCCCTGGACACTATCCCCTCTGACATTATCCCCCGGACACTATCCCCCCGGACATTATCCCCCCGGACATTATCCCCCCTCCCGGTTTTTCGTAGGACATTATCCCCCCCGGACATTATCCCCCCTTCATGTACAAATCCTAGAATAGTGCCGTAACCGATAAGACTTCGAAAGTTCTAACTGCCATTTAACTAGTAGGCCTAACTACATCTGACCTTACCATTCAAAATCAAATTCAATACAGTAGAGAAACGAACAAATGGGAGTCGTCTACAGTAGGTAGCCCTACGAAGGTCCAATTAGTGTCAGTAGGCATACATGTAGAATTAGATTTGAAATAAACGAATGAGAATCGTATGTATGACCTACTGTATTTGTTTAGTGTCTACAACAAAGGTTTGTTAACGTCAGTTAGGCTACGTCTAGGTACTTGGTTTTTTTACGACCACCAAAATTTATAAATTCGTCGAAAAATATTTTCTGACGAAATAGAATCGAGATTTTACGTGTGAGGTTCGGTTAGGGCTCAGGTTAGGCGTAGTGAAGGTCGGTTAGGGTTAGTTTTAGGGTTAGTGCAGTCATTCTGCTTAATTATAGGCTGGATTGATGATCAATAAGTGTTAATGATATAATACACTGGGGGGGATAATGTCCTACCCCGGGGGGACTATGTCCGGGGAGATAATGTCCGGGGGATAATGTCCGGGGGGATAATGTCCAGGGGGATAATGTCCTACACCCGTTTGTACTATGTCCGTTAGGCAGTCCGCCTGTCTACCTCTGTGGCCGTGTGTATGTTAAAGCATATGTTTGTTGGTTAGTCCGCCTGTCTACCTTTGTGTCCGTGTGTCTGTCTCTGTGTCTGTTTGTCGGTCTGCGTTTGTTGTCTTTAGTCTGTTTGCTGGTCAGTCCGCCGGTTTACCTGTGTGTCTGTGTGTATGTCTGTACGTCTGTTCGTTGGTCAGTCCGACTGTCTACCAGTGTGTCTGTTTGTATGTCCGTCTGTATGTCTGTATGTATGTTTGTTGGTCAGTCTGACTGCCTACCTGCTCGTCTGTGCGTCTGTTCGTCTGTATGTCAGTGCGTATAATTATTTGTTGTTTTGTCTGTCTGCCTATCTGTTCGACAGTTTGTCTGTGCTTTTCTCTGTCTACGTGTTAGTCTATTTGCCTGTCCGTCTGCTTTTACGTGCCTAGGACTGATAGTCTATCCGCTTGCCCACGTGTCTGTCTGTGTCTGTCCCATCGTAAGTCTGTTGATTTCCCCTCTACTTGCCTGTCTGTGTGCCTGCACGTGTGTATGTATGCGTATGAATCGGTTGGTCTATTCGCCTGCCTACCTGCCTGTCTGCCTGTCCGTCTATCTGTCTGCACGAAAGTCTGTTGGTCTATGTGAATGCCAAGTAGGCTAGATGTCTATATGTCTGGCCGTGAAGTAATTAGCGTAGGAAGCGCAGGAAATAGCGTTTAGGGCTAACACATAATAATGTGTTTTAACCTTTAAATCGCGATTAAGGCAACGTATATTATGCGTCGCCTTAATGGCGATTTAAAGGCGCTTACATGTATTATTCCAGTACCGAGCTTATAATTATGAAAATCACCAAATCATGAAAAGTCCTAAGAGGGTGTCGACTTAATAGTGACTTCAAGCACAGTTATTGTTATGGGAATTATTCTTCAACGTCATTGAACAGTGGAGTTTACTTTTAAGGCTGAATGTTAGTTTCTATTTCTGTCCACCCCGTTGTCTGTCTTTCTCTCTGTCCTCCGTTAATAAAATTGTAGCTGTTTGATAAGCTGTGTGTATGTCGGTACGTATGTCTGTTGGTCATGCCGCCTGCCTACCACTATGTCTGTGTGTCTGTCGGTCAGTCGGTCAGTCTGTATATATGTATATATATATATATATATATATCAGTGCATATGTTTGTTGGTCAATCCGCCTGTCTGCATCTGTGTCTGCGTGTATTTTTGTGTATCTGAGTGTCTGTATACCATGTACGTCTATTTGCTGGTGTATCCGCTTGCCTACCTCTATATCTGTGTCTGTCCGTCCGTATGTCAGTGCATGTTTGTTGGTGAGGCTTTCTGACTGCCTGACCGTCTGTGTGTCTGTCCGTCTGTATCTGCACTATGTTTGCTCTTGTCTCTGTCTATGCGTCCAAGAGTTTTTACGTAAAAGTGCATGACATTGTGTCCGGCTGTCTGCACGTAACTTTGTTGGTTTATGCGCCTGCAGACTTCTCGGGTTGTGTGTTTGTCCCTCTGTCTATCTGCCCGTATGAGTCCGTTGGGCTGTCCGCCTGACAAGCTGTCTATCTGTGTGTCTGTCTGTGTGCCTGTCTACGCCAAAGTCTGTTGTTCTGTCCGACTGCCTACCTGTCTGTCCTCCTGCATCCCGGTTTGTTCCTTTGCGTGTAATTCTCCCTGTCTAGGCGTGTCTTTTGGTCTGTCCGTCTGCATACCTGTCTGTCAATGTCTATGCGTCTCCTTGCGACCATGCATCATGCTGGTCGTGTAGATTCCCTGCTGGCCTTTGTCATTAGGGTAACAATAGGCGATAGGAGAACAGAGACGACTTCAAACCCCTGTGTGCTGCATTGATGTATCCTTGAGTTGAGTCTCGGCCACCTAAATACCAAGCAAACCCTAGCTTCACCGAGCCCCGAACATCGAACATATCCGATAATCACCTCAAACAATTAGCGATGCAACCCATTATGCTATCCAGATGTCCAGTTGCGCGTATTCATCTTACCTCGACCCAGCCTCACTCCGCCTCTCGTGCATGACGGGTCTTTGTCTAGCTGCAATCAATCAAATCAATCAATAGTGCCTTGCGAGGTGAGGGCTGGGGGGCGTGCGTGAGTGCGTGCATACATACATACATACATACATACATACATACATGCATGCATGCATGCATGCATTCATACATACATACATACATGCATACATACATACATACATACATACATACATACATGCATGCATGCATGCATACATACATACATACATACATACATACATACATACATACATACATACATACATACATACATAAATACATACATACATACATGCATGCCATGCATACATACATACATACTTACATACATACATACATACATACATACATACATACATACATACATACATACATACATACATACATACATACATGCATGCATACATACATACATACACACACATACATACATACATACATACATACATACATCATACATGCATACATACATAAACAACAGGACCATCTCTAACCTCTCTTAAATATCTAAAACTCTGCAGAGACTTGTTGCAGCCCAATTTGCCCTTTATTTGAAGCAATCTGGGTTTTTACCGCCGTCCAATCTGATTTTAGAAGCCACCACTCGACAGAATCTCTTCTCCTTCACTTCTTTCGGATATTTACACGGCGATTGATACCGGTAGATCTCAGCAGAAGTAGACATTTATTGAGATTTTAGACAATGTCTCTAAGCACTAAACTGATGAATTAATTTTGTGAGATGACAGTTTCAAAAGTTACGGTTACAGTTTGGTAATCCAGGAAATTGTAAGCAATTTGGATGCGACGCTCTGAAGTCTTAACCCTTCTTACAATTATGATATGGACATAAAATATACATTGTTGAGCTGACACTTATTGAAATCTTATGCCATGTTTTTCAGCAATGAAATTATGAGAATGTTGCTTTAGATCAAAGCCTATAACGCTTCCATTATCTAAAGAGTGGATTTTGTTTAAATTCAACGAGAATAAAACTTTTGAAGTCTTAAACTAGACTATTATCACTGAAATGATGAGCAATTTAATCAAAACGATAGCCTAAAATGCTACCAATGCAGTGCGGAAAATCAAAAATTTTTAAATGGGACGACACTTTTGAAGTCTTAGACCAGGATTATTAACACCGTAATGATATAGGATTATTAACACCGAAATGATATAGGATTATTAACACCGAAATGATATAGGATTATTAACACCGAAATGATATAGGATTATTAACACCGAAATGATATAGGCCTACATGTAAGTTATCAGAATGAGTAAAAAAAAGTGAATAGAACGCAATAGTCTGCTTCACTCCTTCTATAGATTTAAATTAGCTACCTGGTAATTAATAAGGCAATCAACGACTTCCTCAGCAATACGAACTATTTGGTATATTTCATGACAATGGGCAGAAACTTTAACATCAAAAATCAGTCTCTAAATATTATCGTATTTTCACCAATTTCTTTAAATAAAAACTTTCTTCACAAACTAACAACTTGAAAGGGTGAGAGATTGAGAATTTAAACTTTCATTTTAAGAGACACCCTACTGATTAGGTTTAAATACGAAAGCCTCATCTTTCTCGATGGATAACATTTTTACTAACTCTCTCAACTTCAATGGTTACCCATAAAGGCTACTACTGTTGGATACTATAATAGTCCAATATGTGCCATGAGGTCCCGTATGCAAGTTGGTGTTGGGCAGTGTTTAATCTAGTCCCCCTCCGCTGGGGGGGGGGAATTCAGGTTTTTTGGGGGGGAGACAATTAAGCGTCCGAAGGACGCTCGTGAGGTGCGTAGCGCCGAGACTGGGAGGGGGAGGGGTATGAGGAGAGGGATGTGCCCCCTCCCCATCAGAAACTTTTTGAATTTCCACATTGCAATGGCAGCATTTTAAGGTGTCATCTTGACAAAATAGCTTTACTTTTTCAGTGCTTTTATGAGTGGCCTAAGACTTGAATAAATATATGCAATACTTTAAAAAAAATTTTACGGGAGTTTCCACACTGTTGTAGTATCATTGAAGATGCATGCCATTTTAGCAAAATAACTCCAGTATTTCAGTACTGATACAAAGTGTTTTAGGATTTCAATATTATATATATATATATATATATATATATATATTAGGCCTATGTAATTATAATTACAATAAAAATATCTTTATGTATCGAGCTCAGCAGCTCAGTTCTGTTGTTGCTGGGTTATTCTAATGAATAACTTCAGACGCGAATATAAGAGTAGGCCTACTTACATAAGCTGACTTTTCAGCACTATAATCAGCTTATCCCTGTTTGTCAAAATGGTCCTGAATTGCTGACCAAGATACATTTTCTGAAATGATATTTAATGGTACACAAATCAACCAAGAACTAATAAACTACCGGTACCAAAATCGGGAAGCCACGTGTGGTATTGATGTTTGTTTTACTAGGTATTCAAATAATAGGACCAAAACATTTTGAAATTTTACAGTTTAAAAGTCGAAGGATAGCACTGGAGAGAAGTCATTCAGTTGTACAAAAATAATGCATTGTACAAATATTAACAGTAGGGTATAGCCTACTCATTTTAGCAGGATTGTGTCATATATTATAGGCCTAATAGTAGGCCTAAATAACTACTATAACAACAAAATAGTAAATAATATTACAGTATATTATTAAAACAGTTCATGTAGGCCCACTGCGATGATGTAAACAGCAACTAAAAACTATTATCATTTTGGCAAATATTTATGCATCTCTGGTTATATTTAGGCAAAAATAGTGTTTATACAAATATATACAGTAAGTTATACTCATTGCAACATGATAGTATCATATATTATAGTAGTAAATAGTATCATTATAATCATATAATAGTAAATAATATCATGATATATTATAACACTTCGTGTAAAACAATGATGAAAACAGTATTTTAAAAAACAATACCATTTTGTGAAATTTTTCTGGGGGGAAATGTCAATCCTGGGGGGGGGGGAATATTCCTCCCAGAGACGTCTAGATTAAACACTGGGTGTTGGGGGAGTTTCTCACTTACAATCAGTCAGTGAGTGGATTCCTGGACATGAAAAATCACCGAAAATACCACAGGCCATAATTGGAGAATTCATCCTTTTACTTCTCACAGCATATGCGCGTGTAATACCTCTAATCGTAATGATTCAGATATGTAGAATTCATTTCTGATATAGATTTTGTCATCCTGGGTCATCTTAAGGTTATAAGGTCATGGTCAAGGTTATTTTGTTCATTTCGCCTCCCCCATTTCTTACTGCATATAAGAGTGCAATACCTCTAATTATAATCATGGGCGCCTGCAGACATTTTTGCAGGAGGGGCAAAACACGATGGTCAGTGGTCACGGCTACATTTTTTTAGCAAGAGGTTGAATTTAAAATGTCCAGCAATTAATTAAGAACATGCATGCGCATTTTTCATAAGCGACCTCATAATTAATGTAGGCTACATTTCTCGGTTTCACGTTCGGTATTTTTTAAATATTTAACTTAAATAGTTTCTTTTGTCGGAAGAAATTTGTAAAACAGTCAAAAAGTAGTAACTAAATAGTACATGTAGGTTTATAAAGGGGCGCAGCAAGTCCGTAGATTTATTGAATGAATAAATTATTAAAAACCCAAAAGTAGTCGCTACACAAATAAGTGTCAATTTTCCAGGGGGCAAGTGCCCCCCTCTTGCCCCTATGTGCGGGCGCCCATGATTACAATGTCACTGTTTCAGGTATGTAGAATTCATTTCTGATATTGTTTTGTCATCCGAGCCTTTTCGAGGGCATCTTAAGGTTATGGAGGTCATGGCCATGGCCATTGAGTTCAAACTCAGAAGTAGGCTATAAATTTATGATACGATGCGCTCCGAGTCGCAGGCCTAAAAATTTAATAAATGACATAAAATGATGCAATCTGCAAGCAGGACGTAGGCCTATAGGCTAATTGTACAAGCCTAGGATACCTATGAAATTCTTCGGGAATGGCCAAATCTGAGCAGTACCCTTGAAGAAGCGCTATATAAATTATTGAATGAATGAATAAATAAATAGGCCTAAATGAATGAATAGTGGACCCACAAAAGGGTTGTAACTATAGTTCAATAACAAACGGTTACAAACAAATGCTACTATAGGTTTGGTGACTAGTTTCTATATTAACTTTTTAAAAGCTGTGGATTTGAAAACAAAGTATTTGAAATACTGCTTGAAATACACGGAAGTAGGTCTAATCAGGGTCCATGTATTAAATTTATATTTCAACTACGTTCATAAATTGTGTGTTCTGTATGCTATATATGAGATGCTTTCAGAGTGTTTTGTCTTTTAAATAGGCCTACTGATTCCTGTTTAAAAGATAGGGCATAGCCTATGGTTACTTTGAAATTGACACAACAGTCAGTTTGCCACCCGAAATAATTTGATTATTCCCTGCTTTTCTTCAACCACCATCAGTTTCTTCCAGAAAAACGTGATTCACTCAGGGGGAACGGACATTAGCCCCCCTGGACATTAGCCCCCCCGGACATTAGCCCCCCCGGACATTAGCCCCCCGGACATTAGCCCTCCCGAGGTAGGACATTAGCCCCCCCCCCAGTCATACATTGCACATTAGTTTAACATTGTGAGAATATGTTAATAGGAGGTTTAATATGAAACATTTAAAGGCATTAATTGCAGAACAACTCATTGTGTAAAGTTTCTCATTAACAAACCTTCGTTGTAGCAAAAGCTGACACTAACAAGTAGGCCTAGTTACTGTAGGCTATACGATTCCCTGCAGTCGTTCATTTCCCTAATGTATTGAATCTAATGTTGAAATGAAACGTCGCTAATAAGTCTATGAAGCTGAGACGTAGCCTAACTAACTAACGTTAACAAACCTTTGTTGCAGGACACTAAACAAATAGACTGTATAGGCCCTACATACGATTCCCAGTCGTTCATTTCGAATACAAGTCTATATGCCTACTGACACAATTAGAACCTAAATGACACTAAGAAGTTTCGTATGCTGCGGATGCCATTGAAAATTTATCAGTTACGGCACTATTCGATGATTTGCACAATAAGGGGGGCTAATGTCCGGGGGGGCTAATGTCCTAGCAAAAATCGGGGGGGGGGGGGCTAATGTCCGGGGGGGCTAATGTCCGGGGGGACTATGTCCGGGGGGGGCTAATGTCCAGGGGGGCTAATGTCCTACACTCTCACTCAGATAGCTCTTTCCAATTTCGTGTCTTCAGATTTTTCCAACTAATTTCTAGCCAGTTAAAAAAATTTATTGGACCTCTTCACTTTGAACGACCACATCTGTAATTGTTTCGACAACAGTGATGGGAAGTTTTTAAAATACTAGTATTTAACATAGTATTTTAAATACAATCTAAGTATTTTGTACTTGTATTTTAAATACTTTTGTGATCAAGTATTTAGACTTTTACTTAAAATACTATTTTGGTAGTATTTTGATTAAAATTGTGATGATGGTAAAATACTTTTTCAAACTACTTTTAAATCGCACCAGCTGCAATTAGCTAGGTAATATTGCATGCTCAATTGCTCATGCACTATGCTTCTTCCTAACTCAAACAAAGAAGCCATTGAACAGAAGGACACATTGGCCAGTTAAAATAGGCTGATAGGGTTAGTCATTGTTACGGATGGCTGGGCATGGCTGACCACATGGCGAGCGAAGATAATTACAGGTGTATTGTGTTTGGATTGATCTTGGGTGTATTTGATGTATGGTATAGGCACCGTAGGGGAAGAGTTTACGGACCACATGTAGACTACAATTGTAGACATCTATATTACATATGTTAGATGTTATCTATCTAGATGTTTATGAATAGAACGTGATAGAGGACCTAGAAATGAAGGGCTTGGACATACGAAGAGCAGTGGATAAGACCAGAGACAAAGCAACTTGGAGACGTCTTGTAAAGGCCTCATCGTCAGCATGCGCTTGACGGAGGAGAAATTGACATATTACATATTCATAAGGCATCACTTATATCAAATCGACACGCATATATAATTGTGTTTGGAATCAGTTTGATGTTTGACACCACAATGGCTTCTTCCTATGCTGATAGAGTAGTACTTTGGCCAGATGTTATCTATCTAGATGTTTATGAATAGAACAAATGAGGATGGCATTAGACGTGTGGATTGGCTGGTGGCAATTCGAACTTCTGTGACTTTGGAACAGGGCGCAGAATTTCATTACATTGATCTCCATTAATGGATCACTGACTATACAAATGACGAATTACAGCATACAGGAAGACATCTCTAACACTTAGTTGACCTGTGTTTGTGTATTCTATTATTATTATTACAAGGGCTAGGCCATTCCAATACCACAGACTTGCAACACTTAGGCCTACTTAAAAATAGCCTAGAGGGTTTTGCTGATGGAGAGAATTGTGACAGGAAGTCTCAACTTAGCAGACTTTATAATGTAGGCCCTACGTGCGTTGAGCTTTGTTCAGCAATGGAAGAATTTTTATCCATACCATTTATTGTGGGATATAGGACATTTACCCCCCTGGACATATTCCCCCGGACATATTCCCCCCCGGACATTTACTCCCCGGACGTTTTCCCCCCGACCTAGGACATTTCCCCCCATAAGGGTTACTATTTTTGAATGACTGCACTAACCCTACCACTAACCCTAACCGACCCTCACGATGCCTAATCTGACCCTAACCGACCCTCACGACGCCTAATCTGACCCTAACCAACGCTCACGATGCCTAACCTATATGTACAGAGGGGGGAAATTGTCCGGGGGAGGGGGTAAATGTCCTAGTCAAAAACGGGGGGGGGGAACGTCCGGGAGGGGGTAATTGTCCGGGGGGATTATGTCCGAAGGGGGAATATGTCCAGGGGGTAAATGTCCGGCTCCCTTTATGGTGCCAGATTACTAAACACAACTTTATCTAATTCAATGCTTCTAAATTTTAAATTTGAACAAATAACATTGACCATTCTTTCTGCATAAATAGTAGGCTACCGATATTTTTTATATGCCATTAAATTGTGTGTTTCTGTGGATCTTGATGTCAACAGACTCTGACTAGAACTTGGACCCCATCTCTAGTGTCTTAGACTCGGACTCGAACATCTTTGGGGTAGCCAGACATTTACCCCCCGGACATATTCCCCCCGGACAATTACCCCCGGACAATTACCCCCCGGACGTCCCCCTCCGGTTTTTGACTAGGACATTTACTTCCGGACATTTACCCTCCTCTGTACATATAGGTAGGCATCGGTAAGGGTCAGGTTAGGCATCGTGAGGGTCGGTTAGGGTCAGGTTAGGCATCGTGAGGGTCGGTTAGGGTTAGTGATAGGGTTAGTGCAGTCATTCATTAACATAGGTTAGGCATCGTGAGGGTTGGTTAGGTTCAGGTTAGTCATCGTGAGGGTCTGTTAGGGTGAGGTTAGGCATCGTGAGGGTCGGTGAGGGTCAGGTTAGGCATCGTGAGGGTCGTTTAGCGTCAGGTTAGACATCGTGAGGGTCGGTTAGGGTTAGTGATAGGGTTAGTGCAGTCATTCATTAACATAGGTTAGGCATCGTGAGGGTTGGTTAGGTTCAGGTTAGTCATCGTGAGGGTCTGTTAGGGTGAGGTTAGGCATCGTGAGGGTCGGTGAGGGTCAGGTTAGGCATCGTGAGGGTCGTTTAGCGTCAGGTTAGACATCGTGAGGGTCGGTTAGGGTTAGTGATAGGGTTAGTGCAGTCATTCATTAACATAATAGGGACCCTTATGGGGGGGGGGGTGTCCTAGGTCGGTGGGGAAAACGTCCGGGGGTAAATGTCCGGGGGAATATGTCCAGGGGATAGTGTCCTGGCGGATAGTGTCCAGGGGGATAATGTCCTAAACCCGATCCTAACCGACCCTCACGATGCCTAACCTGACCTTTACCGAACCTCACGATGCCTAACCTGAGCCTAACCGACCCTCACGATGCCGAACCTAAACCTAACCAACCCTCATGATGCCTAACCTATGCTAATGAATGATTGCACTAACCCTATCACTAACCCTAACCGACCCTCACGATGCCAAACCTGACCCTCATCGACCCTCACGATGCCTAACCTGATCCTTACCAACCCTCACGATGCCTAACCTGATCCTTACCAACCCTCACGATGCCTAACCTGGGGAACGGACATTATCCCCCCTGGAAATTATGCCCCTGACATATCCCCCGATTTTTTTAAGGACATAATCCCCCCGGACAAAATCCCCCCCTTCATGTGCAACTCCTAGAATAGTGCCGCAACGGTAACCGATAGAACTTCGAAAGTTCTTAATGTCATTTAACAATACTGACCTTTCCATTCAAAATTAAATTCAATACAGTAGAAAAATGAACGAATGGGAGTCGTCTACATTAAGTAGCCCTACGAAGGTTTGTTAACGTCATTTGTCCAATTAGTGTCAGTAGGCCTAGAATTAGACCTATTTGTTTAGTGTCTACAAGAAAGGATTGTTAACGTCAGTTAGGCTACGTCTTGGTAGGCCACTTGTTTTTTATGCGACCACAAAAATTTATAAATTCGCTGAGAAATATTTTCTGACGAAATAGAAGCGGGATTTTACGCGTGAGGGTCCGTTAGGGCTCAGGTTAGGCGTCGGGAGGGTCGGTTAGGGTTAGTTTTATGGTTTGTGCAGTCATTCTGCTGAAAATGAAGCTGGATTGATGAACAATAAGTGTTAATGATACAATAGACTGGGGTGGATAATGTCCTACCCCGGGGGGATAAGGTCCGGGGGGGATAATGTCCGGGGGGATAATGTCCGAGGGGGGGATAATGTCCAGGGGGGATAATGTCCTACACCCGATGACGATATTGCTGTTGCAGTTTTTGTTGCTATTGTTGTTGTTGGTGGTGGTGGTGGTTTGTGGTGGTAGATGTTGTGTAGGTGACGATAATTATCGATGATGTTGTTGATGAAAATGGTAGTGGCGGCGGTATTGGTGGTGTTGGTGGCGGATGTAGGACATTTTCCCCCTCGGACATATTCCCCCCGGACATATTCACCCCGAACATCTACCCCCTGGACGTTTCCCCCCGACATAGGACATCCCCCCATAAGGGTCCCTATTTTTTGAATGACTGCACTAACCCTGTCACTAACCCTAACCGACCCTCACGATGCCTAACCTGAACCTAACCAACCTTCACGATGCCTATCCTGAACCTAACCAACCCTCACGATGCCTAACCTATGTTAATGAATGACTGCACTAACCCTACCACTAACCCTAACCGACATTCACAATGCCTAACCTGACCCTAACCGACCCTCACGATGCGTAACCTGAACCTAACCAACCCTCACGATGCCTAAGCATGAACCTAACCGACCCTCACGATGCCTAAGCATGAACCTAACCAACCCTCACGATGCCTAACCTATGTTAATGAAAGACTGCACTAACCCTACCACTAACCCTAACCGACCCTCACGATGCCTAACCTGACCCTAACCGACCCTTACGATGCCTAACCTAAACCTAACCAACCCTCACGATGCCTAACCTATATGTACAGAGGGAGGAAATTGTCCGGGGGGTAAATGTCCTAGTCAAAAACGGGGGAGAAACGTCCGGGGGGTTAACCCATTAGTGCCCGACGTCCGTTATAACGGACGCTAAGAAAACACGTTCCCAAAATAAGTGGCAACTGTATAATATAGTCAACAATATTTTTTTATTATGGTGGGTCAATTGGCTATAGATTCCACTATTGTGACTGCCGGATTATGTGGATTAGAAATATTTTATTGCTTGTGCTAATGTGTCTATTGCAGCATGTCTAAAATCCTCGCTACCCCTAGTTATTATATGTATGATTGGTATTGAACGAGGATGAATTTAGAGAAAGTGTATATGTTGTTTATAGTAGCCATATAGGTCAATATGCTGACAAAATATTATCCTAATTGCCGCAAGTTTTCCAAAGGAAATTTCGATCGGAATGTTAGCGTCCGTTATAACGGACGTCGGGCACTAGCCCAGAGATGACGTTTCCTACAGCAAGTCTCCATGCGCCATTGTTCCAGCAATTGCCACCGTCATTGCATTACTTTTAATATGCAGTAAGCATCAGCCTACAGTTTATTCAGACTGGCGACTCACTATTTTGACATGAATATTGTAGACTTTTGCACTTCTGACATGAGTTTGGGTACGGTGGGGCATGTGATGAAGGAGCCTGTACTTGAGGAACCTGTACACAGGTCAATTTACCCTTAAAGCCATAGCAGCCAGGTGCTAAGAAGTAGTATCACGCATCACTATACTGATTATTTGCTGGAGTGACCGCTGTGTTGTAAGAAACTTCTACCTCCCCCCGTGAGGGACCGGACTCAATCTTTGTCCGTTCTCTCCCCACCCGACCATCCCCTCCGGAAATAGGCTTTGGCTCATTTCTGATTTCCACTGTTTTGAATTTGGTTCAAGATGCGCCCAACCTGTATAGAACATTATCCCTATTAGGCCTATTAGTCTTCAGTGCATGAACTTTTAGGATGGTGGACGAGGGTCGTGTGCAGGGATAGTCACACAGCCAGAAGAAAGTCATGTCTGGTTTTCAAACCTCCATGTTCCTGCTCTACAATCAAGGCATGGGCGATGTGTTGATAAGTAAGATCGGCGCGATGCTAACATGATATGAATCAGGCAACGGAAATTGTGATGTCCAATCAGTCTATAATTATACCTGTGTGACATAGCTTGGTATCTCTTGCAAAGTTTACTAAGGCAGCAGAAGTTTGACTCAAGGCAACAGATGTAAGTGTACACAAGTGTCATGGCGTACCATCCAGTACTCAAGTGCTTGGCGTACCATCCATCCAAGGTCAACATGCTGCTGCAGTCCTGTAAGCCTGATGTACAATGTGATGGTAACAATCATTGGAATGTACTAGGAAACACAAACTGCCATTGCAAGGCTTGAGAAATGTGATGGAAACCTTTATTGTGGGAGCCACAAGTACTATCACAATGCATGAAACGCTCGTGAATAAGCTGGTGCCCTTCATGGGCATTAGATAAATGTAGATAATTAGCTCATAGAGTAAATAGATGTTGCAAATCATCAAAAACATTCACCAAGCATTGTATGAAATAAGAAGGAAGCCGATTCTGCAATGGTAACCTAAGCACTGGGCTAGTGCCCGACGTCCGTTAAAACGGACAGTATGGAAAGTACTCATAATGTAACAGCAATCAATAAATAAGTTACCAGCCATGTTACTGCACCAGGTTGTTGAGATTACTGAAACGACAACTTAATTTGTTAGGTTTCACCACTTTGGGCACTAATGAGTTAATTGTCCGGGGGAATATGTCCGGGGAGGAATATGTCCGGGGGGGGGGGAATTGTCCGGCTCCCGTTGGTGGCGGTGGCGGCGATGTTGGTGGTGGTAGTAGTGGTGGTAGATGTCTTGTAGGTGACGATAATGATGATGTTGATGACGATGATGACGATGATAATGATGATGATGATGATGACACTGATTATGAGATTGATTTTACTTACTTTTTATGTTTTAACGACGATACTGTAGACGAAGATGATGATAACAATGAATATGATGGTGATGGGGATAAAGATGTTAGAGTGTAAGACATTAGCCTCCCCGGACAAAACGCCCCCCCCCCGGACAAAAGCCCCCCGGACATTATCCCCCCGGACAAAAGGCCCCCCCATGTGTAAATAATAGAATAGTGCCGTAACTGATGACCTGTCACTAGCATTCATATGCAAAGGAAAGTTCTTAGTGTCACTTAGGTCCTAATTGTGTCAGTAGGCCTATAGACTTATATTTGAAATGAACGAATGGGAATCGTATGTATAGGGCCTATACAGTCTATTTGTTTAGTGTCCTGCAACAAAGGTTTGTTAACGTTAGTTAAGCTACGTCTCAGATTCGTAGACTTATTAGCGTCGTTTCCATTCAAAATTAGATTCAATACATTAGAGAAATTAACGACTGGTAATCGCATACAGTAAGTAGGCCTACTTGCTAGTGTCAGTTTTGGCTACAACGAAGGTTTGTTAACGTCAGTTAGCTACGTTTGAGCTTTGTAGACCTGTCAGCATCGTTTCCATTAAAACTTTTTTTTACACCTGTGAGAGACTTTGCACAATGAGTTGTTCTACAACAGTACTAATGACTTTAAATGTTTTATAATATGCATATTAAAACTTCAATTAACGTAGCATATTCCAACAATGTTAAACTAATGTGCAATGTATGACTGGGGGCTAATGTCCTATCTCGGGGGCTTTTGTCTGGGGGGCTAATGTCCGGTGGGGCTTATGTCCGGGGGTGTTTTGACCGGGGGGGGCTAATGTCCGTTCCCAAGATGTTCATGAAAGGAATGACGATGGAGCTGATGAGGACGATGATGATGATGAAGGCGATGAAGACGCTGATTACGATGATGATGATGATACTTATTATTCCGGGAGTCGGACATTCACCCCCCCTGGACATATTCCCCCCGGACATATTCCCCCCGGACATTTACCCTTCCGGACGTTTCCTCCCCGTTTTTGACTAGGACATTTACCCCCCCGGACAATTTCCCCCTCTATGTACATATAGGTTAGGCATCGTGAGGGTCGGTTAGGATCAGGTTAGGCATCGTGAGGGTCGGTTAGGGTCAGGTTAGGCATCGTGAGGGTCGGTTAGGGTTAGTGATAGGGTTAGTGCAGCCATTCATTAACATAGGTTAGGCATCGTGAGGGTCGGTTAGGTTCAGGTTAGGCATCGTGAGGGTCGGTTAGGGTTAGTGATAGGGTTAGTGCAGTCATTCATTAACATCTATAGGGACCCTTATGGGGGGAAATGTCCTAGGTCGGGGGGGAAAACGTCCGGGGGGGTAAATGTCCGGGGGGGAATATGTCCGGGGGGAATATGTCCAGGGGGGAAATGTCCTACATCCTATTATTCCATATTTTGACGATGATACTGATGAAAAAGATGATGATGAAGATAAATGTTATGATGATCAATTGATCACGTTAAAAGCTCACGATGGTGATGATGATGGTGATGGTGATGATGATGATGATGATGATGATGATGATGATGATGATGATGATGATGATGATGATGATGATGAGTCTGGTGGTGGTGATGGTGATGGTGATGATGATGGTGATGGTGATGATGATGATGATGATGATGATGATGATGATGAGTCTGGTGGTGGTGGTGGTGATGGTGATGGTGATGATGATGATGATGATGATGATGGCGGTGGTGGTGATGATGATGATGACGATGGTGGTGATGATGATGATGATGATGATGATGATGAGTCTGGAGGTGGTGGTGATGACGATGATGATTATGACGATGACGACGACGATGACGACGATGATGATGGTGATAATGATGATGATTCTGGTGGTGGTGATGATGATGATGATGATGACGATGATGACGATGATGATGACGATGATGACGATGATGATGATGCTTATGGTATGACAATGAAGGTGAAGATAACCTATACGAAGACGATGATAATTATTATGGTGATGATGGTGATGACGATGATGATATTGTTGTTGCTGTTAATGTTGTTGTTTTTGTTGTTGTTGTTGTTGTTGTTGTATGGTGGTGGTGGATGTGGTGGTAATGACGATAATGATGATTTTGATGATGATGATGAAGAAGATGATGATGATGATGATGATGATGATGATGATGATGATGATGATGATGATGATGATGATGATGATGATGATGAATACAACGACATCCATACAGACACTCTTCTCTGCTCGGCGGTACATGCCTTGGCGATAGTCGTCAGTCGCTCTTTGGTTCTTTCCAGAAACCTCGGTTTCTAGAAGACGGGGCAATTCGATTAAACATTTTGACTGGGTCACTGGGAGCCTACTACGAGAAGATCG